>CAMXCT020004935.1:9949-482980 GCA_947184155.2 Cladocopium goreaui | reverse complement strand
TTGGGCTAAAGCCTTTCAAGCCATTTGTGCACTTGATGGAAATATCAGTCTTTTGACCAAGGACCTTCAAGCACTGGGCTTAGACCCGACAGTGCAGGACAGTTTGCCGACGCAATCCCAGATAGCCTCTCTCTGGCCGAGACAACGCTGTACAAGCAAAACATATTCCCTGCTGTTCCCTCGTAATTTGGAGTGAAGATACAGTATCTTCAGCGGGGGTGTGCCACTCAGTGCATTGGAGGATCTTCTCAAGCGCGCAAAGCTGCGCCACACGGTTTGTTTGGTTCATTTTTTGCGGGGGTGCCTTTGCAGATGTAGGAAATGGGCTTTGGTGCCCCCGCCTTGTCAGGCGCCGCCGTGCCTTTGGTGTCGGAGCGGCGCGGTGCTTTCAGCACTGTTTCAACAAAAATGCCACGGAACTTTTTTGGAACCATCCGGATTACTTGAGACTTATAAGCTTGAGGCCATGTGCAGTTTTTGCCTCAAGAGCAGCATCCCTACTTGTGCTTTTCCATTTGGTGGCTTGGAGGCCTTGGATGAACATGCCGCGAATGCCAAATGGCATTCAACACACAGTTGGTTTTTCCAATGGCTTCGGCAGCGGCAAGAGAAAGCGGCAAAGCCGCAGACTTTCCCCGTTGGGCTGACATTGCCATGGTTGGAGAAGGTCCGTGCGGCCTACTTGATGTCTGGCTGCGACCTTGCAATCACTTTGTTTGCCGCCCAAAAATTCAGTGGCTTACGCCCAGAGGACGCTGACTACCCCACGCTGGACTTAGTGGAGGAAATAGCGGTCTCTATGCCTCTTGATGCGAGTATCCGCGTCCGAGTTCGCAAGGAGGTGGCTGAAGTTTTGTTGGTCAAAGAGATTGAAAAGCTTAATCTTCGAGGGGTGGTTCCAAGTTTGGCGGCTGTGTACGCCATGTACGAAGCATTTGAGCCGTCCAGTCGCTGCATTGGCTATCGTGGAAGAATTGCATGGGTTGCATGGGTGCAGCGCTTTCGCAAGCGCTGGGTTTATCTCGTCGAGCATGGTCGTGCCAACCTGAAATTGAAAAGGGCAAGGTGGGGCCCCAAATCTGGGGCCGCTGAGCGGCCCCAAAACTAGATCTTTTTTATGTAGGGGAACTAAAACTGGGGTCATTTTGGGGGGCCAGGAAGTGGGGTCGTTTTCGTTGTGCAGGTGGCAATTTTTTGGCAATGGTTGCAACATTTGCAACGCAGAACTACACTGGACCGACCGCTTCTTTTGTTGAACTTAGACGAGACTTGCATGCGCTTTCCAGAGAAACCGCGCGTGGGACTGGTAGCGTCCCAAGCTCGTGGTTGGACTTCCCATGCAGGGGCAAAGCTTCTGAGACGCGGCAGCGCAACATTCGTTGCTGTGCTTTGTGAAAATGAAGCCGTGCAAAAGTGCTTGCCTTCCTTTGTGCTTTGCAACAAGCACTTGTGCCCCAAAAATCTTTACGAAGACTTACTTGCTGCAGCTCCACCTTCCTTATGTATATGGAGATTAGCTTCGTCGTGGAACACATCTGTTGTCATGTGTGAAATTTTGGAGGTGCTAGCAGCTGCTTTGAGGCCTTGGCAGCAGTTCTGCCAGCCAACTCTGACCATGGACCTGGCTCCGTGCCACATCACGCAGTCCGTGCTGCAAAAGGCACGAAGCCTGCAACTCTTTATTAGCTTTGCGGATGCCAAAATGGGTCGCAACTCCTAACCTAGGTGGCAGATGTCTTTTGTTCAGAGCCTTCAAGGCTTTTTTTGCTGGTGGAAATCAAAAGCTGCGGGACGTAGGGTCACGTATAGGGTGACCAAACCTTGTATTTTCCACAGAATTTTTTTCAAAGGCACTGCTTGGCTGCCAGGCACGTTTCTTGGGCTAAAGCCTTTCAAGCCATTTGTGCAACTTGATGAAATATACACTCTTTGACCAAGGGACCTTCAAGCCACTGGGCCTTAGAACACCGCAGTTGCAGGATGCGAGCAATCCCAGATAGCCCACAACTCTGGCCGAGACAACGCTTGTACAAGCAAAAACATATTCCCTGTGTTTTCACTTCAGTATTTGGAGTGAAGATACAGATCTTCAGCGGGGGTGTGCCACTCAGTGCATTGGAGGATCTTCTCAAGCGCGCAAAGCTGCCCCACACGGTTTGTTTGGTTC
Source organism: Cladocopium goreaui (assembly GCA_947184155.2). Classification (NCBI taxonomy): domain Eukaryota; class Dinophyceae; order Suessiales; family Symbiodiniaceae; genus Cladocopium; species Cladocopium goreaui. The sequence continues at coordinate 480,813 of CAMXCT020004935.1, read as the reverse complement.
ATTTTTTGCGGGGGTGCCTTTGCAGATGTAGGAAATAGGCTTTGGTGCCCCCGCCTTGTCAGGCGCCGTGCCTTTGGTGGCGGAGCGGCGCGGTGCTTTCAGGGCTGTTTCAACAAAAATGCCACGGAACTTTTTTGGAACCATCCGGATTACTTGAGACTTGCATCCCTACTTGTGCTTTTTTGCCCATGTGCAGTTTTTGCCTCAAGAGCAGCATCCCTACTTGTGCTTTTCCATTTGGTGGCTTGGAGGCCTTGGATGAACATGCCGCGAATGCCAAATGGGATTCAACACACAGTTGGTTTTTCCAATGGCTTCGGCAGCGGCAAGAGAAAGCGGCAAAGCCGCAGACTTTTCCCCGTTGGGCTGACATTGCCATGGTTGGAGAAGGTCCGTGCGGCCTCCTTGATGTCTGGCTGCGACCTTGCAATCACTTTGTTTGCCGCCCAAAAATTCAGTGGCTTACGCCCAGAGGACGCTGACTACCCCACGCTGGACTTAGGGGAGGAAATAGCGGTCTCTATGCCTCTTGATGCGAGTATCCGCGTCCGAGTTCGCAAGGAGGTGGCTGAAGTTTTGTTGGTCAAAGAGATTGAAAAGCTTAATCTTCGAGGAGTGGATCCAAGTTTGGCGGCTGTGTACGCCATGTACGAAGCATTTGAGCCGTCCAGTCGCTGCATTGGCTATCGTGGAAGAATTGCATGGGTGCAGCGCTTTCGCAAGCGCTGGGGTTTATCTCGTCGAGCATGGTCGTGCCAACCTGAAATTGAAAAGAGCAAGGTGGGGCCCCAAATCTGGGGCCGCTGAGCGGCCCCAAAACTAGATCTTTTTTATGTAGGGGAACTAAAACTGGGGTCATTTTTGGGGGCCAGGAAGTGGGGGCGTTTTCGTTGTGCAGGGGGCAATTTTTTGGCAATGGTTGCAACATTTGCAACGCAGAACTACACTGGACCGACCGCTTCTTTTGTTGAACTTAGACGAGACTTGCATGCGCTTTCCAGAGAAACCGCGCGTGGGACTGGTAGCGTCCAAAGCTCGTGGTTGGACTTCCCATGCAGGGGCAAAGCTTCCGAGACGCGGCAGCGCAACATTCGTTGCTGTGCTTTGTGAAAATGAAGCCGTGCAAAAGTGCTTGCCTTCCTTTGTGCTTTGCAACAAGCACTTGTGCCCCAAAAATCTTTACGAAGACTTACTTGCTGCAGCTCCCCCTTCCTTATGTATATGGAGATTAGCTTCGTCGTGGAACACATCTGTTGTCATGTGTGAAATTTTGGAGGTGCTAGCAGCTGCTTTGAGGCCTTGGCAGCAGTCCTGCCAGCCAACTCTGACCATGGACCTGGCTCCGTGCCACATCACGCAGTCCGTGCTGCAAAAGGCACGAAGCCTGCATCTCTTTATAGCTTGCGTGCCAACTGGTCTCACTCCTCAACTTCAGGTGGCAGATGTCTTTTGTTTCAGAGCCTTCAAGGCTTTTTTTGCTGGTGAAATTCAAAAGCTGCGGGCCGAGGGTCACGAGTGACCAAAGCCTTGTTTTTCCAGATTTTTTTCAAAGTGCCTGCTTGGCTGCAGGCACGTTCTTGGGCTAAAGCCTTTCAAGCCATTTGTGCACTTGATGGAAATATCAATCTTTTGACCAAGGACCTTCAAGCACTGGGCTTAGACCCGACAGTGCAGACAGTTTGCCGACGCAATCCCAGATAGCCTCTCTCTGGCCGAGACAACGCTGTACAAGCAAAACATATTCCCTGCTGTTCACTCGTAATTTGGAGTGAAGATACAATGACAGAACGTTGCGGAGGTCTGAAAAAAGGACCGTCAGACAGTTCAAAACATGGAGCCGTTTTGCTGGTGCCTGACCAGCATTTGTTCAGTGTGGAAACAGCTGCGCTGGCTAACTGTGCATGCCTGTTCAACGGCTCTGATTGAATTTGTAGAGACGAAAAACCCTGCTGTTGCGCCAGTAGTGACCCCACTGTGACCTCCATAGGCTCCATGGCTGACGGCGCGCATGATTTGGCAGCTGCGACCTCTATGGGCTCTATGGCTGACGGTGCAGCTGTGACCTCCTCCGTGGCTGCGCCTGTGATCTCTACTACTATGACTGACGTGCTGGGCGACCTTAAGCGGAGAAGGCAGGAGTTGAAAGCTTCGCTGAAAGACGTCAGCAAAACGCTGAAAAGCGAAAGCAAAAAGCAGAAGAGACTCATCGCCAAAGCTGGGCGATTGAGCAAAGAGGACTTTTTTTTGATGGCACGCCAAACTCAGGCGAGTGTGTAGTCTTTTCAACTTGGCTACATTGTAGTTTCTTCACTGGGGCGCCAGTTAGTGCGCACCGCTGGGGAACAGCAAAGCTTTGGTTTTCTTCACCTTAGCGCCGGTTAGTGCGCATGACAAAAGGTGTTAATGACTTTCAAGGTTGCATCAATGAACAGCAGCATCTGTGTTTGAAGGCTCGATGTTCAACCTGTTGTATGACATAGTGGTTAGATGAGTAACTGACGTTCTGCAATGCGACGATGTTTAAGCTGCTTTTTTGCGAGGAACATCCCGCCCCATGAAGCGACCAGGATTCACTATCACAACGGAGGCCTGGCTTACTACCTCCAGAAGCATTTCTAGTTTTGAGTGTTGTAAAGTTTTAGCGGGTCGGTAACGCTTGTCTGCTGTGCACGGACTCACTACTCTGATGTGGTCATTTTCTTGTCCTCGTTTCCCTTTATTTACTTATTTCCTCCTCTTCTCACGTGGAACAAAACAAAACATCATTGGAGATTGTGCAAATGATGATTTTTTATTTCGGGCAGTTTCGACCTTCATCTTTTGAGGGCTGAAGATGCCCTTGTGTGCCGGTGTCAATCAGATGCGCGGGCCAGCAGTGCAACTACTTTGCAGCCACTTGGCAGGGAGATACCATTGAAGAGTGGCCCATTTTCACCGACATGTTGTCTTATTTGCCCGACGTTTGCATCAACGCTGAAATTGTGGTAGTAATGTGTGGGTGACATAACACAAAATGCTTCTTGTGACATGTCCATGTGCATTTTGACTGCGCAGGCTCGCACAAAATGCTTGCCTTGGAATACGGGTCCGGCATTTTCCCTGCAAATTTCCACACGAAATGCCTCTTATCACATGTCCATGTGCATTTCGCCTGCACGGGCTCGCGCAAAACGCTGGGGGACGTTTGCAGTTGACTTGTCAATAGCGGTTTATAGATAGGTTAAGCGTTGCGCTTGACCATTTGGACTTTGGTTTGGAGACCCGGAAGGCTTTCTGAAACAGAGTGTGCCACCCTGTCTGATTTCCCGCTCTTTGTTGGGACCTAGCACGTGACGCTTAGATCGGCTTGAACACAGCGCTCATCCATGAAGCTGGCGTGAAACTATCGCGTTTCCGTCTTGTATTTTAAATGTCAGATGTTCAGTTGGAGATGTTCCAACCTTGTGAGCTGATTCACAAACATGAATGCACCAACTGGCAGTTTAAACAAACGTGCAACGATCAATGAATGTTGCTTGTCATTTAACATGTGTAATGCAAACGGGGTCACTCATTTCTTTTTCTCAAGAAATGTTTGGATTCAAGTGGGTTTTGTGTCACCGTGCCAGGGTGATCCAGCTTGGAACAATTTAAGATTTTCCCCATGCTTTGACAGGAAAAAGAAAACTGAATGTGCAAGTGTGTTTCAGCTTCAACTTGTCGACGGCAGGTTTTCACATGTCCGCATGTCACATGTTATTTTTGGTTTTATTTTCACATGCGTTTTTTTCTGCGCGTAACTTGGAAGGATGACTTCTAGACTTGGCGTCTTAGCCGGTAACTTATATATATATATAATATAGGTTTGTCTGAAAATGAGAAATTTACGTCATTTTCAACATGACATGAAATGTCACCACCGGATGAGCGGAATTCGTTTTTTTGCGGAATTCGTTTTTTTGTTTCATGGCTTATTCACCACGAGAACAATTTTTTTCAAACCAACCAACTCAAAACAAATCAGTTTGAGTGAGTTCGTTTGTTTTTTTTGTAAGAAGCAGTCACAACATGTGACATCTTTGTTTTGCTTCAAGGGAAGCAACCATGTGATTTCGGTTTTGCTGGTTGTTTACGACGTTTTTGACGGGAGACGTTGTAGTAAGGTGTAACTCGTTGTTTCGCGGTAAGTAGACTGCACGCACGCGAGCATAAAGATCCTTATTTGGGATTCTACATATTTGCAGCCTGCTACAGCAAAAACGTCAAAAATATCCAGTTTGCAGCTGTCACATTTTCACCTGGGAGCCTGCCACCGCAAAAAAAAATCTAAAAAGGTTCAGTTTTCAACTGCCGCACTCACCTGGGAGCCTGCCACCGCAAAAACGTCAATAATATCGAGTTTGCAGCTGTCCCATTTTCACCTGGGAGCCTGCCACCGGAAAAAAAATAACAGGAAAAATCAACTTGCAGCTGTCGCATTCTCACCTGGAAGTAAACCAACAAAAAATTCCCAGTTTCCTGAAATATGGTAGATGAACTTTTGTCGAGGTGGGATAGAATAAGGTTTTTTTAAAATCATATCAATCTTCCTTTGTGTGAAAAAAAGTTCTAATCTATCCCACCTTCTGTTTTGCAATCTGGATTTGACATTTTTTTGATGGCAGGCCCCCAGATGATACACTTGCAAGCTGCACATTTGTTCATTTTTTGTGGTGGCAGACTCCCAGATGACTGTGGTAGTTGAAAGTTGAAAGCTAACCTTCTTTACTTTTTTTTTTGGCGGTGGCAGGCCCCCAGGCGAAAATGTGACAGCTGCAAACTGGATATTCTTGACGTTTAGGCGGTGGCAGGCTCCCAGATGAGAATGCGACACTTGCAAGCTGCACATTTGTTCCCTTTTTCGGGTGGCAGGCGCCCAGATGAGCGTGACAGTTGCAACTGAAATTTCTTGACCTTTTTTTTTTGCGGTGGCAGGCTCCCAAGTGAAAATGTGACAGCTGCAAGCTGGATATTCTTGATTTTTTTGCGGTGGCAGGCTCCCAGCTGAACCTTCTTGACCTTTCTTTTGCGGTGGCAGGTTCCCAAGCGAAATGTGACAGCTGCAAGCTTGGATATGCTTGACGTTTTTGCGGTGGCAGGCTCCCAGATGAGCGTGGGAGTTAAAAACTAAACCTTTTTTACCTTTTTTTGCGGTGGCAAGCTCCCAGGTGAAAATGTGACAGCTGCAAGCTGGATATTCTTGACGTTTTTGCGGTGGCAGGCTCCCAGATAAGTGTGGCGGTTGAAAGCTGAACCTTCTTTGCTTTTTTTTTGGCGGTGGCAGGCTCCCAGGTGAAAATGTGACAGCTGCAAGCTGCCTATTCTTGACGTTTTTGCGGTGGCAGGCTCCCAGATGAGTGTGGCAGTTGAAAACTAAACCTTCTTTACTTTTTTTTTTTCGGTGGCAGGCTCCCAGGTGAAAATGTGACAGCTGCAAGCTGCCTATTCTTGACGGTTTTGCGGTGGCAGGCCCCTAGATGAGTGTGGCAGTTGAAAACAAAACCTTCTTTACCTTTTTTTTGCGGTGGCAGGCTCCCAGGTGAAAATGTGACAGCTGCAAGCTGGATATTCTTGACGTTTTTGCGGTGGCAGGCTCCCAGATGAAAATGCGACACTTGCAAGCTACACCTTCTGTGGTTTTTTGCGGTGGCAGGTTCCCAGATGAGTGCGTCAGTTGAAAGCTGAACCTTCTTAACCTTTTTTTTTGCGGTGGCAGACTCCCAGGTGAAAATGTGCATTTTTGCGGTGGCAGGCGCCCAGATGAGGGCAGCAGTTGAAAGCTGGACTTTTTTTTTTCCCCCCGGCGACAGGTTGTAACATTCGCTTCGGGGTCCTGGTATGAGGTTGTGGTATGAGGCAGGCCCTTGCGTAGCAACGTAGTGCGTATAGAGTTGTTTCTTCTACCAAAACAAGTTCCTGTTGCTGCAGCTGCGATAATGTCTAACCTGATCTGTTCTTGTTGTTTCTGGCAAGCAGAACTGGCGATGAGGGATGAATTTAACGTTGGGCTAAGGTGCTTAAACGTTCAAGATACCACAAAAGGTTTTGGTTCATTTTGACAGCAGAACGGTGGTCATGGAAGTCCAAAACATCTAAGGAGTGTGTAACAACTCACCTGCCGAATGGACGCAAGGGTTGCGATGCAGCTTTTGGCGTGAGCCTCAAATTTTTGTGGAAGAAGTGGGCCGTTTTTGGCAAGCAGAACTGGCGATGAGGGATGAATTTAACGTTGGGCTAAGGTGCTTAAACGTTCAAGATACCACAAAAGGTTTTGGTTCATTTTGACAGCAGAACGGTGGTCATGGAAGTCCAAAACATCTAAGGAGTGTGTAACAACTCACCTGCCGAATGGACGCCAGGGTTGCGATGCAGCTTTTGGCGTGAGCTTCAAATTTTTGTGGAAGAAGTGGGCCGTTTTTGGCAAGCAGAACTGGCGATGAGGGATGAATTTAACGTTGGGCTAAGGTGCTTAAATGTTCCAGATGCCACAACAGGTTTTTGTTCATTTTGACAGCAGAACGGTGGTCATGGAAGTCCAATACATCTAAGGAGCGTGTAACAACTCACCTGCCGAATGGACGCCAGGGTTGCGATGCAGCTTTTGGCGTGCGCCTGAGCGAACCAGTTTATACATCTGAGTTTGCATGTCTCTTCATGATTGCGTAGTACGACGCGCGTTTGTGGAAGGCCCAGTACTGTTTGTTGGCAGGTGCAGCTGCTTAGTTGAAAGAAAAGCCGCAGGGGATCCCCTTGAACCCCTGCAGTCAATGTTGACATGCCGCGGACTTTTCAGAATAAATGTTTGATGTCTATCGAGGAGACCTCCCAGAATGAAAGCCTTTCATGTCTATTGATGTCTGTTCGATCGGTATTCAAACATTGACAAATTTCAACATTGACCGCAGGGGTCGCAGGGGATTGGGTGTGGTCACATTTTTCTAGGGGTCTCTAGCAAACGAAATGAGAACGCAGAAATAGATAAGATGGGACGGAATTAATTACATTAGCAGAAAAAGCGACTAGAAGAATGTAGACGTAGCTGACACAGCATGCTGTGGTGAATTGTGGCCCCTGATACCGTCAGTGCGCACGATGCTTCAGTACAGATCTTACGTCGATTTCGTGCAGAGCACAGCTGCCCACACCACAAGATTAAAAGGCGTGCTGTGTGCCGTCATGCTTTTGGGTTCTCTGGCCCACCTTGCTTTTGTCACTTTAACGCTGACTGCAGGGGTTGCAGGGGACTTGGACTGGCCCAGATGTTATCATTGTACTGAGGAGCTGGAATGAAACATTTCGCCTGCAGCCATCCTGTGAAGGCTCCACCGACCTTTGCATGCTCTTCGAGAATATCCTTCACTATTTCCGATTGGCTACATTGTCTTTGCCGTGATGGGGCCATTTTTGGAATCGAAATATAGGCCCTATTTAGGGGTTCATGGTTTGTTCTGTGATAGTATTTGATCACTTCTTGTGAGCACGTGAGATACTCCGGTGTTGTGAGGACAATGCCTACGTATCTTAGTTTTGTGATCTTTGTAGCTGTGACTATTGGCTGACGTTTGGTTATTGCAGTAAGCGAACTACTTTAGCGCTATGACTCCTGATGACTGGATGTTAGCTGAGAAGTCGAGCAGAGCATTTGAGTAGGTGAGATACTTCGGCATTGTGAGGACAATGCCTACGTATAGTAGTCAACCTCTGGGTACTTGATTTGGATGATCTTTATGCCTGTGACTTGTTCTGATCTTTGGTTATGACAGTAAGCGAACTACTTTAGCGCTATGACTGTTCATGACTGGATGTTAGCTGAGAAGTTGAGCAGAACATTCTACTCTCCTCGACGGTTTGGAGCTAGGAGAAGACATCTCTAAGTGAAGAACTGTTTTGCAGATGGAACATGAGGTTCCCATCTTGTTCTGTATTGCAAGAGGATTTTGTAAAGGAATTGAGTGAATCATTTCGTTCTTGACTAGCCGTGTGACTAGTCTAGACGTTTGGTAGAGACTAGTAACACCGGCTAGCTGGTTACTTGCGTTTGGACGAGAACCAGTTTGACTTGAGAACTGTTGGAAATGTTTCTGACGTTTTTGTGACTAGGTGATTTGTACATCATAGCAGTTTGGAATTGTTTCAACAACCTTTGAAGAAAGGTTGTGTATTGGAAACCTGGAATCGAGTTTCCCAGTTGAGACATCGGCTCAAGGGAGTGGTGTCGAGTGTTCCGAAGAGAACTGAACTGCAGTGTCACCCTAGGGCACTTGAAACAGTAGCCACACTGGAACTTGCTTGCTTCCTTTCTTTGTTTGTGGGCTGTGGGCGTGTGCCTGCCCTGGTTCTTGTTGACCTGTTCCGTTGTGTGCGGCGTCTGGAGAGAAAAGAAGGAGTCTGACGTGCACTTAGGAGTCGGGGTGGAACAAGTTCCTTTATTTGACATTGCAGACAAGTAAGTAACTGCGGAGTCGCAACCACAGTAGGTTTGCGTCTGGCGTAGTGATTTTATGAAAGCGTCGATTTGGGTACACGAGAGGTGTACTTGGGTTTGCGTTTTTCACATGGTAGCGGAGCCCTGAAAAAAGGGCTACCCACACCGTCTTCCGCTGACCCTTGTTTGTGACAAGATGCTAAGGACGCTCCGTGGTCTGGGCGCCGAGGCAGTGATGAGCTCGTACGGAGGTGCACCTGTCTCACAGGAGGTGATGGTCTGAAAGTATAAGGTCACTAGGGAGTGTGAAGTTGGTTTGAGTCTGTTTGGGTTCAGGTAACTTTGGGACCCTGTTTTATGTATAGATTTCTACAGATCATGAGGATCGTGGACGTATCGTTTTATTTGGACGACTCTTCGTTTGCAAGTTGGGCAAGTATTGGCAGGGTGTATGCTTGGTAGGCTGGACAGAAGTGAGCCCGGGTGAACTGTCGACAGTGGTACCTGTAGAAGAGCATACAAGATTAGTCAGCCCTGGGCAGGACACTTGTGACTTGGACGGAGGAGTTGAGTTTTTGGATTTGTGTTGGCAGTGGATTCTGTCAGAGCAAGTTTTTATTTTTTACCTTGTGTAGGTACGTGGTCTGTGGAAGGCGTCCATGTGGTCTTAGCAGTATTCTGGTAGGGGTCTGTGTCATGGTGTGACGTATTGCTAGCGTAGGGTCACTGGTGCAAGGCTACGCTGGAGTATCTGAAGATGTTTGCATGGATGGAGCGTTCCTAGACGTAGGAATTTCGCTTCGGCAGTAGAAAGTGACGGTAGGTAACTTGCTGCAAGATTGTAACTTGGAACTCCCTGAGGGTGGGGCAGCAGATTGCCAGGTTTGACATCCTCGGACACTGAGGTATTGGACCAAGGTGCAAAGGTTGGGAACTGATGGTGTCAGGTATGTGGTTCTTGCGTACAACTAAGGCACGTCTTGGGTCTTGAACTCAGTGGGTATTTAGAAGAGTGATAAGAGAAGGTGTATCAGGTGACTGAGGTGAGCATGTGAAGAGCGCTTTCTGAGTTGTCATGGCAGTGTTACTCAATCTAAGGATTTGATTTGATTTTTTGGAGCCCAATACGCATGAAACTTTGTTTTTTTGAGTACGCTGTGGATGATTGAAGGTGGAAGTCATGCTTGTCACTGATGACGCCAAGTATGGTTCAAGAAGGTCAGAGGTAGATCTGGCTGCCATGTCTAAACAGGAGCCAACATCCGTGACGTCTAGCGCTAAGCCATCAGTGATCAAGGAGAGCTTCGATAAGAAGGGCCAGTCTATCAAAGCTGTGAGGCGTCGAGCATATCCCATTGATGCGGCTACCTGTACCGCATCTGGTGTCATTGATGTGGATCGGAGGCATCGAGAATATCCCATTGACGCGGCTACTTGTGCCGCACCTGTTGTCATTGATGTGGATCGGCGACGTCGAGAATATCCCATTGACGCGGCTACTTGTGCCGCACCCGTTGTCATTGATGCGGAAGAAGGTATGGCGGGCATCAGAAGGGAGCCACCGTTGATGGATGCTGCGGCAGTGTCGACGTCTGGGAAGGAAGGTCACTGTGATACACGTGCCAACTCGGACGATGAGCTGACGAGTGTGAGTGACGTCCCAGAAAGGACAGCGGAGGAAGACCTGCTCAGAGAGGTTGGGCTGAGTGATCCTAGTTAGGCTATAGTTTGCTGGTTTAGGAGGAGACGTCAGTAGAAATAGCTTTTGTGCTCTGCGGTTGACTGCCTGGAAAGAAATGACCCGTTTAGCTCTGTTTTTTTGATGTCGGAGCTTGAAACGTTGGACTGTTTGTGACCTAGAGGTGTATAAGGTCGTTGGCTGAGAGAGGTAAAGCTGAAAGCGACAGAGAAAGCCGTTGGGTCAGTCTTGTGATGTTTCCACATCTCATGTGCAAACATCACAAGACTGGGAGTTTTGGTTTCCAAGAATATGAGCTTTGGATGAACCTCCATTCATGTTTCCGCAGCTGTTTGTGACTGTTTTGTGTCAAGAGTTCTGAGACCGTGGCTGTGTGTCTGCGCTTCAAACATGGAGTCGCTCAAGCTCTGGATTGCTTTGACGCCTAAGCAGCTGGAAGAGTTGAACAAGGGCAATGAAGTGTTTCCAGATGAATACTCCGGCCGTTTTGGTCTACGTTTGGGACCTAAGGAGGCTGTGGATCGTGCCCAGTACTTTATGGATTGGACACCTGAAGGTTTGAAGGGTGAGCACCATCAGAAAGACTATGCGGTGATGGAAATGGAAGTCTTTGTGCTCGGGTACCTTGTGAAAGTTGAGAGTGGAATCTTGGAGAAGACTAAGCCCACTGAGTATCGCTGGCATGGGCCTGTGAAGTGCGAAGAGTGGGATAGCAATGGGCGCTTGTTGTACCGCATTAGTGAGTTGGCTGCTAAGTTCATTTAGCTGGTCAGGGTCCAAGTATAGCAATCGGGCAGACCATGGAGTATTAGGAATAGTTTTTGAATCACAGTTTGAAATGCGGAAGGGAAAGAAGAAAGAGTTCCTTCGGCAGCCTGGAGGGTCTGCGTTGCTCATGTGATGAACAGACAGTTTGCATTGCTGTGGGGAAACTTTGAATTTGGACATGTGAAATTGTCATGTAGAGTTGGAGCTTGACTGTAGGGTCAAGGGTCGTTGGTTCAGAGGGACTGTATGCGGCAAGGATCACGGAAGCGTTCAACAAAGTTGAGAGCACTATCTTTAGGTGTGCAGTGTCAACGTCCTTCTTCTTTGTTTTTCTGTTGCTCCTCTCCTCCTTCCCTCGTGTCGCGACTGTTTCTTGTGGGGATGCGTTTGCGCGCTGTCTGCACTTATTGTCTGTGCATTGTTTCTACGCTTCTTTGCGTTTATCTATCTTGTGCGACTACCGCCTATGAAGTTTCCATTGGTAACCGGAAGTTATGACTTGGTGTTCCCCAGTTTGTGAACCCTTTGTTTGTGACTGTTTTGCACAGAACTCTGTTTAACTTATTTCAACCCAAAGAAACTGGAACTGTTTTGTGGCTGCTGCTTCTGTAAGTATCTGTTCTCATCAATGCTGTTGCCAAGGAGTAATAGCAATCTTCAAACCACGGTGTTACGAATCTTTGAATTGGGTTGTTGTTGTTATTAAGCAAACAGTTGTCTGTACATATCAGTGTGACTACTTTGCAGTCTCTTATCCACCATGTTCTTATCAGTGTGACAACTATTTGTTTGTGTGGCAGTTTGGCTGTTCAGCACCGTGTGGGGGGGTGCGGTTAGGTTTTCGCTCCCACCTCGTGCATGGCTGGCGCTGTGGCTCGTGGTCAGACCCTTTTACGTAGTCCAATAGCATTCAAGCCTTTGGTCTGCACTGTTTCCACTTGGCATCTGTTTTTGGCATTTTTCAGTGGCAGCGCTCTTACATTTGCTGCCATTTTGACCTGGTTGCTCAGTTTGGAATAGTGCATGTCAGATATCATTTGGGATCCTCGACGGGACCATCGTGCTGACCTTATTTTTCGAGCCACTTTTTGCTGCTGGCATCTGGGAACCAATTTACAACTCTGGACACTGCTGACCTGGCAAGATCATTTTCAGTTGCAGTCTGCGTCGCACTCAGTTCATATTGCATGCATTGACATTGTCATTTTCTTGCAGGATTCAGATTCAGATTCAGACGTTGTTGTTTTCCCAGTGTACAACCCTCAAGATGCCGATGGATGAAAAGGGGGGTGATTCCTTTGCTTCAAAAGCAGCTCATGGTCTTACAGATGTTGCCAGCAGTGCGGTGTTGAAACAGCTGATCAGGCCCATCAAACTACCCTGGGAACGTAGCCCGGTTTTGAACCCAACAAAATCGCTTTTCAGTTTTTGGCCTGACTTGAACCAGTCAACAGTGGGCATGAGAGACTTTGCAAACAATGCCGGATGTGAGACGGACGAACCGGTGCCAACTCAGACTCAATGCCTGGGACATACTTTGAAGAGAGCCAAGTTAGCTTCCTGTGTAGTATCCCCTGATGATATGAGGCTCAGGTCACTGTCTTTGATTAAGATCATGTTGGAGGCTGACAAGACGTCTACAAAGCTGGCTCAAGCTGCAGACGGTGACATGTCAGGACCTGGGGCTCTCAGCAAGTCTATTAGAGACGTTTTGACTGGGAAATCCACTGCAACCATTTACAAAAGGACTCAATCAATGTTTGCTTTATTCACCTGGATCAGGGCTCATGATGGTGGAACAGGTCTGGACTTGACGGAGCGCAGGCTGTACACCTACTTGTGTTCCATGCGTGATTCAGGTCGAGGTGCAACCAGTGGTGAAGCAGTTTTGCAAGCTGTCAGATTTTTCCACTCAATGTTTGAGTTCCACATGTTTGACATTGCTGCGTGTTTGAGTCCTAGAGTGATTGGTGTGGCCAAAGACATGTTCCTTCACAAGCGGTTGCTGCAACAAGCCCGGGCCCTATTTGCTCCAGAGATACGTGCTCTCGAGGACGCAGTTTTGGAAGAACGGCAACCTCATATAGTGGTGATTGCAGGATATCTGTTATTTTGCTTGCTGTCAGTGTGTCGTTTTTCAGATGCAATGTTTGTGACGGGCATGACAGTGTCACGGCATGGGAATACTGTGCTCATCGAAGCTGGAACTGCCGTGCACAAGACAGCTCAAACAAAAGAACGAAAGACGATGCTTTTGCCGCTGATGGCACTGGGCCATGCTCTCAGGTTGGACAAATCCTGGGGTGAGCGTTGGATTCATGTCATGTCTAGGCAGTTTGCTGACAGTAGGAAACTATATGTGCTGCCAGCTTACAGTGAGCAATCCAATCGATGGCTTACACGGCCTATGACGACAGGAGAGGGGGTCTTGTGGCTGCGTGGAATTGTGGGCCTGCGTTGCCGTACAGGTGACAGCTTGACAACACACAGCCTGAAAACCACGCTTCTTTCGTGGGTGACCCTGTTTGGATTGATGAGCTTTGATCAACGACGGGTGCTGGGACATCACATTGATGCTGGACTTGCCAGCCCTTTGACCTACGGTAGGGACAATGTAGCGCCTTTGCAGGTCATTCTTGCGAAGCTCTTGAGACAAGTGGCACAAGGGGAACTGGACCCTGATGCACCCAGGGTGCAGAGAATCGACAAAGAGTTGGAGATTCGTGAGACCCTTGACGACTTGGAAGCTGACCAGGAAGGCGCTGTTTTTGGCGTCCAAGCTCAGCCTCATGATGACGTAGATGAGATGGATGATGCCTATGAGGCTGATGAGATGGTCGACAAGGCCTTTGCAGGCCAAAGGGTGTACATTGCTGCTTCCAGGGCTGATGGGAGGCTCAAACACCAAGTTTCTGGTGTCCTTCACTTCATCGGCCTTGACGACAAATTTGTTTGCGGGCGAGGCATCAACGGGTTCTATGAAGATGTAGCTGATGATTTGGCACATGATTGGCCGATGTGTCAGCAGTGCCGGAAGGCAATGGGAGAAGAAGCTGTCAGCACCTATCTAGAGTCTTGACGACAGGAGGACCTGTTGCGCTCTGATGAAACAGTGTATAATACGGCACAGAAACATGCCCTTGTGAGAGCGGCCCCAAGATAAAAAGATGCCAGCTGAGCAGACTTGATCAAGTCATTGTGCAAAGCCTCATTTTGGCAACATTGTGCACAGGCATTGTTTGTCATTGTAATTGTATATCACTGTGTTTGTCCACACAGTATTGTTCTCAGAGGGTGCCACGAGCATCCATTGTTGCGAAATCAGACCGAATGGTCATTGTGCCTGTTTGCGTGTGGCTCAGCTGGATTGGTTTTGGGGTTCATGTCAGTTTCTTCACATAGCATGTTCATTTCGGAAGTCAGCCAAGTTTTGAATCAATGCGACGGACAAACAATAGGTACAACTATCGACTAGTTGACCCTATTCATTTGCGCTGTTGTGTCCCACTGAAGAGTTTTTGTCAACTGAAGAGTTTTAAATCTCTCACAAATGTTTTCATATATTACATGTCTGACATTGTGAAAGCGTGAATTTACCTGAACAATGGTGCATACATGTTGACTTGCTTTTGTGATTTTAGAGTTGCCGAAGCGTTGCCTTGAGATGGACAGTGCAGCAGCGTTCAAAGAGCGAGCGCTCAAATTGGGATTGCCGGAGGCATCCATCACCAGGCTATCTGATGCAAAGCTGGCGACGTTTGGACAGTTTGCATTCATCAGTTCTTTTCAACCTGGATCGGCAGATGAACAGCCGCTCATTGATGCCCTTACAAAAATCCTTACTGTAGAGCCAGGACCTGCAGAACTGGCCAGTTGGAGGCGGCTTTATTTTGAATGCCATACAGCTGCAATGACGGAGCTTAAAACCAGATTGGAAAGGAAAGATGATGAAGCGCCGAGAAAACTCCTCATGCCAGAACGCATTGAGCGGCTTGAACGTGCCAAACGGGCGCTCAGTGGCATTACAATTGACGCACAGCTGGAACCGGCCCACAGACTAGTTGATGCAGCAGTCCAACAGGCAGAAGACAGTACAGTGCGATATATTCCCCTGAAGGATTGCCTGTCAAGGGAGTCAGAGCTGTTGCATAGCAAGACAGAGCTCTCCATCGAATTTTCGGCAGATGGAACTATGAAATTGGGAAAGAAACAGGCTGAAATTCAGGCAGAGACTTCAGGGGATTTGCGAGTGAAGATGGCGATGCAACGCAGAGCTTTGGCCTACCATATTGCAGGCATTTGCAACTTCCAGGCCATTGATGCACTGGTACAACGGATGTTTTCCCTGATGACAAAGGAACCAGTGAGAGGTTTCCGTGCTGTGTCCCTGCAACAAGTTGTCAATGCAGACAGAGAGATGTGGATGCAGGCTGCCCAGAATTCCAGAGGCAAAACATTGGCTGACCCAACTCGACCTTTGGATGAGATCCTGGAGAAGGCCTTCAACTCTCCGGAGACCAGCTACCACCTCCTACCATTGCCAGCCTCATCCAAAGGCAGTGGAAAGCCTGAGCCATCAGCCGACACACCCAGGAAGCCTGCACCAAAGCGGCCTCTGCCAGGCCCCAAAGGAGGGGCGCCTTCCAAGAAGGGCAAGGGGAAAGGCATTGACTTACCCCAGGGCTGCGCACCGGAGACTGGATCGGGTCAAAGGATTTGCTTCCAATTCAATCGGAAGAGGTGCAACCACCAGGACAAGGACAAGTGCGTCAGAGGCTTGCACGTGTGCTGGTTGAAGACATGTGGAGGCAAGCATGCCCATGCGGATTGCCCTCACCTTTGACCAAGCAACGGGGACAAGGAGGCCAGCATCCCTTGTGCTCCACATGAACCTCCGCTGGAATTTTGCTACAATGGTTTGAAGATTTTCCTTCAGAACGACATGAAGCCTTCAGATTTTCATGTCAATTTGCATGAATTGATGTGTGTTGAGATTTTTGCAGGGTGCGCACAACTTTCAGCATCCCTCAAACAAGCTGGTTTCTCAGTTTTGCCTATCGACCACCAGAAGGGCAAGACCCTTAAGGCAAAACTTATGTTGCTGGACCTCACCAAACAATGCGATGTTGATGTTTTGTTCAATATTCTTGCAACGGCAAACATTGCCTACTGCCACTGCGCACCTGTCTGCGGAACAGGAAGCAGAGCCAGGGAAATCCCCCTGCCTCCGGGAATGGAACACCTGCGGGCAGAACCACTACGTGACAAAACCCATCCTCTTGGGCTGCCCGATCTGTGTCCCAATGATGCAGCACGAGTGCATGCTGCAAATCAGTTATATTTCTTGACATTGTGTGTGGCGTTTGTGGCGGCCAGGCGAAATTTTATTTTGAGTGTTGAGAACCCGAGCAATGCATATTTTTGGTTGGCAATGCAGGTTTTGGCAGAACGTTTCAAGCAGCTGGGGCCATCATGGTTTGCGTGTGAGTCAACACACTTTCAAGCGTGCGAGCATGGAGGTTTGAGAGATAAATGGACATGTTGGTATGGAACCAAAGACATCTTTCAGAGCTTGAGGGCGCTGTGCACCCACAACCATCCCAAAACTGAATGGAGACCATACATGGATCACAACGGCAAGCCGGTTTTTCCAACAAAAGCAGAAGCTGCCTACCCAGAACTTTTGTGTCAGAGGGTGTCACAACCGGTGAGACTGAATGCAATCGAGCGTGGGGCAACTGTGGATCCCAATGCTTACAGACCTGCAGGTCAACTGGATGAAGCACGTATCAACAGAAAGCATGGTCTTGCCGCGCTTCCACCTATTGTGGCTGAATACAAACTGGTAACCGATACAATGCCTCCTGCGGATACCCAGCACAAGGTCATTTCCACACTTCCCTCCTCAGGAAAATGGGGGGATGATCACACTTTGAGTGCAAGGGGGACTCAAGTCCAACTGTCAGATGAATACAAGGTGGGCAATGCACTTTATGGGGTATACAGAGATCACAAAGAATTTTTGGAGGCAGCGCTGTCAGCCCAACACCCAATTGACACAGCGTGTCATGTGCCAGACACTTTGGCCAGAAATGTGGCCAAGGTGCTCAGTGACGGGCCTGAACTGGTTAATGCAAGACGCAAACTGGAAGTTTTGAAAATAAAACGGCTTGCGGCCCAACTACAGCAAGAGGAGAAACGTCTGCATGAATCACTGGACCCAGAGATGGAAAATTTGATGAAAGACAAAAACCTGCTCCTTTGGCGCGAGCTGATGGTTCAGACTGGGTTCGATGACCCTACACTGTTTGATGAGTGCGTGGCAGGTTTTCGTTTGGTAGGGCAGGCTTCTTCCTCCCCTCAATTTCCTCATGGTTTCATTCCTATGCAACAGACGCCTGAAGAGTTACAACGGAAAGCAATTTGGCTACGCAAGTCCAATGCTGCCAAGTGCCGGTCGACTGGACGGCCAGAGCTGGACACGCTGGTATGGAACCAGATCCTTGAGGAGAGAGACGTTGGATGGCTCAAAGGGCCGTTCACAGAAAAAGAAATTGACGAAATGGTTGGGTCGCAACAGTGGCTGGCCACCAGAAGGTTTCCTTTGGAGCAGAGAGACAAGACAAGGCTCATCGATGACGCCTTAGCTTCGGGATTGAACTCGGCCTATGGCACCAGCAACAAGCTTACTCTTTTTGATGTGGATACTCTGGTATCAATGGTGGTGCAGGTGGCAAAAGCATTCCAGCGACCTCAAAGTCCTCTCTCAACCAGCATGGGTGAGGAGATACCCTTGAATGTCTCCCCTGCCTGGACCAAACCGTACGAGGTGTTGGGACGAACGTTAGACTTGCAAAGCGCTTACAAGCAGATAGGTCCTTTCATGCCAGACTTGTGGAACCGGGTGATCATGGTTTACGACCCCGAAAGCAAAGGCCCCCGGTACTTTATTTCTTCAGCTCTGATGTTTGGCTCAACAGCTGCAGTTTACGCTTTCAATCGAATGAGCAGGTCACTATGGCACATCCTGACCCATATCCTGACATTGTGGACCACAGTGTACTATGACGATTTTCCCATGGTTGAAATGGCTGAGACTGCTGAAGTAGCAGAGTGGTGCGTTGGAGAGGTACTAGATACCCTGGGTTGGAAGTTTGCGAGGAGCGGCAACAAAGCCCCGCCCTTCAGCCGACAGTTTGATGTTTTGGGTGTGACAGTGGATCTGCACCACCTATGTTCTGGCAAGGTTCTTTTGAAGAACAAGGCCTCTCGGGTTAGGTCCATTGTAGAGTCCATGGACAAACTCATTCTTGCTGGCAAGATAGAACCAGGGGTTGCAGCCTCTTTGCATGGTCAGCTGAACTTTGCACAAGGACAATACCTGGGAGCACCTCTCAAACCTGCTATGAAGTTTTTGAGCAATGTGGCGGCATCTGGATGGTGCGATTCTATGAAACCTTTACTGGCTGTAGCGAGCATATACACCAAGGCGGTCATGCAGTATGACGAACCTCGCTGCATCTCCCTGATGGATCAGACAACGCCTTTGGTAGTTTTCACTGATGGTGCGTGGGAACCTTCAGCTTCTTCGCCAGCGGGTGCCGGCATTGTATTGGTGGATCCAGTCACTGGAATCCGCATTGCACACGAGGTAGTCGTACCTCCTTGCTTGGTGGAACACTGGAAGAGCATGGGCAAAGCCCAACTTATTTCTGAGCTTGAATTACTTCCTGTTGTTGTCTTCTTTGAACAGTACAAGGAATTATGCAGTCGACGACGAATTTTGCTTTTTGTGGATAACAATGCAATCAGAGATTCAGTTTCGAAAGGGACATCGAAGTCACTTTCTGTTTTGGTGCTGCTGTCAGAGATTCACCGCATTTGGACGGAGATTCAATGTTTGTGTTGGGTGTCCAGGGTTCCTTCACTTTCGAATGTTTCTGACCTGCCTTCTAGAGGAAAGGCAAATCAAGCAGCCGCTGTAATTGGTGGCACCAACGGCAAACCGCTGGACCCTTCTCCGAGACTTTGCGATTTGATTTGCGATTCGAATTCTTTTGTCCGGTTCATGCGACAGCACCTGAAGACGAACAACAAAGTTTGATGAATGGAGAAAAAATGGAAAACGTGAACAGCTTGTATTTTTCCACAACAAAACGGTCACAATGGAGTGACCATTGTCCAACTGGAAAGCATCAAACGATGCATTGTGCGAAATGGCCTAACTGGCATTGTTGGTGGATCAGCGTGCGATAAACCCCTTGCGTCTCAGGACGACCTCAACAATAAAGAATGCGTGAAAAAAGAAAGATAACTCAAAGTGCGAGGGGAAGCCATGGATGTGAGCGTTTTGCTTTTTGGAGTTTGGAGCTGTGAAAATTTTTATGTTTTGTAATATACGTATATAGTGATATATACGTTTTGTTTGTGCGTATATATATGCGCTTTTGTTTGAAGAAGGACACACCTTAAAGATGGAAGCGTTCAACAAAGTTGAGAGCACTATCTTTAGGTGTGCAGTGTCAACGTCCTTCTTCTTTGTTTTTCTGTTGCTCCTCTCCTCCTTCCCTCGTGTCGCGACTGTTTCTTGTGGGGATGCGTTTGCGCGCTGTCTGCACTTATTGTCTGTGCATTGTTTCTACGCTTCTTTGCGTTTATCTATCTTGTGCGACTACCGCCTATGAAGTTTCCATTGGTAACCGGAAGTTATGACTTGGTGTTCCCCAGTTTGTGAACCCTTTGTTTGTGACTGTTTTGCACAGGACTCTGTTTAACTTATTTCAACCCAAAGAAACTGGAACTGTTTTGTGGCTGCTGCTTCTGTAAGTATCTGTTCTTATCAATGCTGTTGCCAAGGAGTAATAGCAATCTTCAAACCACGGTGTTACGAATCTTTGAATTGGGTTGTTGTTGTTATTAAGCAAACAGTTGTCTGTACATATCAGTGTGACTACTTTGCAGTCTCTTATCCACCATGTTCTTATCAGTGTGACAAGTATTTGTTTGTGTGGCAGTTTGGCTGTTCAGCACCGTGTGGGGGGGTGCGGTTAGGTTTTCGCTCCCACCCTCCCTAACCCC
Source organism: Cladocopium goreaui (assembly GCA_947184155.2). Lineage (NCBI taxonomy): Eukaryota > Dinophyceae > Suessiales > Symbiodiniaceae > Cladocopium > Cladocopium goreaui. The sequence continues at coordinate 460,825 of CAMXCT020004935.1, read as the reverse complement.
GCTCTTCCCCAACCTTTGTTCTTGTTTCTCTGTCCACGGGGGGAAACGGGAAACGTGAACAGCTTGTATTTTTCCACACAACAAAACGGTCACAATGGAGTGACCATTGTCCAACTGGAAAGCATCAAACGATGCATTGTGCGAAATGGCCTAACTGGCATTGTTGGTGGATCAGCGTGCGATAAACCCCTTGCGTCTCAGGACGACCTCAACAATAAAGAATGCGTGAAAAAAGAAAGATTACTCAAAGTGCGAGGGGAAGCCATGGATGTGAGCGTTTTGCTTTTTGGAGTTTGGAGCTGTGAAAATTTTTATGTTTTGTAATATACGTATATAGTGATATATACGTTTTGTTTGTGCGTATATATATGCGCTTTTGTTTGAAGAAGGACACACCTTAAAGATAGTCAAGAGATCAGCCTGCACTGAGAGTTGCAGTGATGTGTGTTTTTGTGTTTCACTCCTTTTTTGTGGCATGTTGGCTGTAGGTCATGTGTTGAAAGTGACTTGTCAATTGATTGCCTGGAGAGGAGCGTTGAGAATATCTTGATAGGCTGAGGTTGGGAGTAGGTCCTGGAGACACTAGTGTAGGTGTTTGGACAGTGAAGACTCCGACAACTTGCCTAGAAGTCTTTGGAGGTAAGAGTTGAGAAATCACTGGAATGTGAGTGGCTCAAGCGTTTAAGCTCAAGGAAAGTATCGCCACATAGTCTATACCAAGAATGGACAATCGCGACAACCGACCACTACGTGAAGCAATGGAGGAACGGTACATTGAGTGGATTGTCGGATTGGAGAAGTTGACGAGTATCTTTCGGATAGTACAGGCTATGCTTGTTCTCATGGAATGGCTTCTACCTTTGCTTGAAGATGTTCGTTTGAATGCGAGCCAACGGGACATCATGGCAATGTTCCGCGATCATCTCTCAGAATTGGAGATCGAGATGCAAAGGCAGATTTTTGAGATGCGTGAGCGTATCTTAGGCCGATATCAGAGGTCATTGCAAGGTTGAATTACCTGTGACCCATTTCTGTGTGATCAATTTGCCAGATGTAGTCAATAGGGTTTCTGGCAGTATTGGTAAGAGTGAGAAATAGGTGGAAAGTGCGGCTTGAGCGCGTGCAATCGGTGATTGGCACATTTCAGTTATTTGTTTGATGCGGTCATGTTGCAAGAGTGTGGGATGCCGTCATGTGGAATCTCAGTTTAAACGAAACGAAACAAACAAAATGAAACACAAACAAATTTTGAGTGTTTTGTGCAATGCTCCTTGTTTTGCAGTTAGGTTTTTATTTGTCAGTTTGTCAGTTGGCGAGTGCAGTGTTTGTGAAATGACTTGTTGAAGGGTTCTAGCTAAACCACGGAGACAGGTCCAGTTCCAGAACACTTGCATGTCTGTCAATCGATTTGTTTTTTTTTTGAGTTTGAGCTGCATACAACAGGGAATGCACAGTGAACTCATGAGAACTCGTTTTTGGTTTTGGGATGGTGACTGTTTTTGGTGTTTTGTAGAGAAGGACAGTCCGTTTTCCCCTGTTTTTTTGCTGCTTTGGAAACGAATCCAGACTTTAGCTGCATGTTGGGACATGTGCCACTGGTTCGCAAAATTCCGGTATGTTGGTAACATCTGGAATTTTGGGAAACAGTTTTGTTAGTTCTGTGTATTGTTGAGCATGCACCTCATGTTGGTTGGGTGTTTGATTGTTTTGATGATTTTATGTTTGAGACCTGGAGAGTGCAGGGAATGCGGCTCTATCACCAGCCGGGCCTGTCGAACAGGGTAGTGTCAGCTCTGCGCAATCGCCTCGAGCGGGTTCTGCTAGGAATGTCGGCCGATGGAGATGCCCGCGCCCATGGCAATGGAGCTCATGGGGAAGAAGGTGATGAGCATCGTGGGCGATCACGGTCGCGTGGTCGTGCAGCGACCGAAGACCATAGAAGCCCAAGTTTGACTGCGGATGGTGGTCCAGGAGCAGGGATACCGGCAGTGGAGCCATTGCCGGAAGAAGCTGAGACATCAGTTTTGGAAGTAAGCAATGCTTTGGCAAGGAGCATCCGTGACTGCGCTGCCAAGATTTCCTCATGGACAGAGGACTTGGGTATGACTGTGGAAAATGTTGTTGACGCCCGCAAAGAGCTCTTGAAAGGATTCAGTGAGATGAAAGAGCAGTTCAAGGCCCAGATATATGGTACTACTGCCGTGACTGGAGCAGTGTCACACCAGAGTGCCGAGATTGTGAAATTGTTGAAGGCATTCGACAAATTCGCCCATGCTGGGAAGTGGGCCCTGTCGGGGAATGACACGGTCGAGAACAATGTCAAAGCGGTTCGGGAAGAGATCAAGACCCAGAGTAAGAAGCTTAGGCAATCCCTTCAGGGCGGTTTTGAGGAAGTCAATCGACACCTCAAGGAGCTTGTCCGTTTGATGGGGACACAGGAAGGGATCCATCGGGATACACCCGAGACGCCGGATATGAGTGCATTCATTCCACCGAACCCACCTGTCCATCCTCCTGGTATGGTTGGGCCGACAGAGACAGCTGGCGTGTCCGGAGCGGGGTTGCCTGGAGGCACTCCACCACCTATGAGTATGCCTGCCGCGCCTGCCAGTGGACATGCAATGCCCCCGCCGCCAACGTTACCGGAGTCTTTGTTCTGGGCTTATTGTCCAGAGCGTCCAGGTGAACAGCGTCCCTCTGTGCCGAAGGGCATTGCAACTCCCTGTCCAAGAACTGGGATAGTCACGAGGGACCCAAGCAGTGGCGTGTTACGAACGCTCTCACCCACTCCTTATCGTGGCGAGCAGGTTTCAGCCATTACGGCCCTGTGGGCCCCGAATGGACTCGGTATGCTGAGAGACGGCCAGCAGCAGTACCGCCGTATCTATTAGAAGGACAAGTTTGGCTGGAGCATTCTCAGATGTCCTCTTTTGAGTGCTGTGAGAGGCATCCGTTTTCCTGTCCTTTGGATGGAGTCCAGGGCCTGTATATCTTGTCAATTCCTGGCAGTTCGTGCAGTAGAGAGAATAGTTGGTAATTGGTTTGTCAACCGCTATCCAGCTCGAGGTTCACTCTGGTTTGCACGTGTTTGCTTTGGTCACTCTGGATCCTTTGCGCTGCAAAAAGGAGAGAAGGGGAGCAGATCTTGAAAGGGGGTGAGAAACGTGCATTGTGAAGTTGAGTTGTATCCTGGATGGATCAACTCTTGGTAGGAAGGGTCTCATGCATGTATGGCACATGAACATGGATGTGAGTTGTATCCTGGAAGGGTCAACTCTTGGTAGGAAAGGTCTCATGTATGTGTTGCACATGAACATGTTTGTGGATTCGTTGTGAGTTTGTGCATCGTGATTGTTTTATTGTTGATGGTGGTTTGGTTTTTGACTTGTGTTTGTCTGCCGCCATTTTCCAGATGATGACATGGCCAGATCCGATTCTTGAATTAAAGAAGAATCAGTGAGGATCCAGGCTAAATGTCTGATGGAAACACTTGTTAATATATGTGTTTTCTTTGTTCAACTATGTAATAGATCAGCTTTTATGATGGCCAGAATTCATTTTTTTGAAGGTTGATGGACTTTATCTCAAAAGGGGGACAAGGTCCAGCCTTGGAGATCTGCCCTGAGCTTAGTGCATCTAGTACCCTGCGTGCCTGAACCTTAAAGCGCTTGGTATCTAGTGTGTCCGAAGCTCAGCACATCTAGTATATAGCTTGTCTGAAGCTGAGTTTGCGTGGTACAACAATGTAATCACGTTCAAGATTAGTGACACCACGAATGTGGAGTTTTGTCTGATTATTTTGAACTGACGACAGTTTCGCTTATCTGACACGCTTATCTTCCATTGGAAGATGCGGATTAGCTGAAACAGTTGGCCTTTGTTTTTGTGTTGACTCCGACAGTGCTTCGCCTGTCTCCGTCTTGGATCTCGTGTGTGTTGTTGGTGTTTCGTTTTTGTTCTCGTTTGTTTTAGGGAACCACAAACAGCACTGTAGTTGATCGTAAATTGACGCCATGGTCTCTTTGATCAGTCGATGGATTCTGAGCTGGTGATGTTGACTGGTTGAGGATAGATGGGAGCTGTGCCCGTGGAGACGTCTATGGAGTTCTGCTGACATCAGCGTTGGCGATGGTTGTGGATATGGATGGACTGTTTATTTAAGATGAGCGAAGTGTTGGAGGAACAACCGTCTATCTCCTTGAGGATCAGTTGATTTTTCGAAGACAGTTATATTTGTTTGGAAACTTCGAATGCTTCAGAAGAGTTTATACTTCATTTTCCTGTTGAGGTGCTTGGAGCATCGAAGTCTCCTGGCGAATACGATGTATTCTGTGAGCTTGACCTTGAAGGTATGGCGAAGTTCATACTGGATATGCATTTGAGTATGTATAGAGAGAGAAATGAATGTCATGTCGAAAGGGGGTGTGGAAGTTTGGACCCTTGTGGGTGCAACTTGGCATTGGAGCGACCTGACTTTCATTGAGCCTTCAGTGGTGAAACTGGACTATGGGAAGGTGTCTGCATCAGACATAAGTAGCTTCAATATTGCTTTGTGGTATGAGGAGCTGCATGAGCTGATCTGAGATATCGACCAGTGAGTCTAAGTGGATCTACTTGGAGCTTGATTCTCCTTTGAATACAGCTTGAAGCGTTATTTTGCTTTATGATAGTGGACGAATGCTTCCAGAAGCATTCGCTATGCAGTTGAGTCGGGATGCTATGATTCCATCGATCTCGGAAGTTCTTTGACCTCTTGGGGGAGTATGGATCTAGCTGAGATGATTTTGGATCATCCGTTTCGACTCTTGTCATTGCTTCGTACATCTGAGATGTTGGTGAAGCATATTTGATCACTTCTTGTGAGTACGTGAGATACTCCGGCATTGTGAGGACAATGCCTACGTATCTTCTGTGACCTCTGGGTATTTGATCTGGAAGTCTATTTTGTGACCTTTGTAGCTGTGACTATTGGCTGACGTTTGGTTATTGCAGTAAGCGAACTACTTTAGCGCTATGACTGCTGATGACTGGATATTAGCTGAGAAGTCGAGCAGAGCATTTGAGTATGTGAGATACTTCGGCATTGTGAGGACAATGCCTACGTATAGTAGTCAACCTCTGGGTACTTGATCTGGAGGGCTGCATTATGATCTTTATGCCTGTGACTTGTTGCTGACCTTTGGTTATGACAGTGAGCGAACTACTTTAGCGCTATGACTGTTCATGACTGGATATTGGCTGAGAAGTCGAGCAGAACATTCTACTCTCCTCGACGGTTTGGAGCTAGGAGAAGACATCTCTAAGTGAAGAACTGTTTTGGAGATGGAACATGAGGTTCCCATGTTGTTCTGTATTGCAAGAGGATTTTGTAAAGGAATTTGAGTGAATCATTTCGTTCTTGACTAGCCGTGTGACTAGTCTAGACGTTTGGTAGAGACTAGTAACACCGGCTAGCTGGTTACTTGCGTTTGGACGAGAACCAGTTTGACTTGAGAACTGTTGGAAATGTTTCTGACGTTTTTGTGACTAGGTGATTTGTACATCATAGCAGTTTGGAATTGTTTCAACAACCTTTGAAGAAAGGTTGTGTATTGGAAACCTGGAATCGAGTTTCCCAGTTGAGACATCGGCTCAAGGGAGTGGTGTCGAGTGTTCCGAAGAGAACTGAACTGCAGTGTCACCTAGGGCACTTGAAACAGTAGCCACACTGGAACTTGCTTGCTTCCTTTCTTTGTTTGTGGGCTGTGGCCGTGTGCCTGCCCTGGTTCTTGTTGACCTGTTCCGTTGTGTGTGGCGTCTGGAGAGAAAAGAAGGAGTCTGACGTGCACTTAGGAGTCGGGGTGGAACAAGTTCCTTTATTTGACATTGCAGAGAAGTAAGTAACTGCGGAGTCGCAACCACAGTAGGTGTTTGCGTCTGGCGTAGTGATTTTATGAAAGCGTCGATTTGGGTACACGAGAGGTGTACTTGGGTTTGCGTTTTTCACAAAACAAGAAACAAAATCATCTACAAACCAGCTTGCTCCAGCAGACCCAATTCTGGGTCCAGAAAACTTTCTCAAAATCGGCTTCACTCAAAAGAACCTTAGTTGCCCTTGCGGTCGCCATAAGCTTCAGTCCCAAAAATGGAACCTCTGGAGGTCCCATTTTTGGGACGCATGCACAACTTTGTAAAAGAACAAAAGAAAGCTCCCTGAGGTGATACAATGTTATCATCTCTTCTAGTGCTGTAGATGCCTGTAAACTGATCAGCTGATCACCGGCCGTGCTGGTTTTTGGTATACAGTAGCAAGCATGCTGTTGATTTTCCCATGCGTGAGACTTGACTGTGTATCTTCTGCAAGTAAAACATGTCTTGACTATGTTTGGTCTGCGAATGTATTCATGCTCTCTGTTTGAGCAATTTTGCCCGCCCAAGTTTCCCTTCCTTCCTTGGTTGAAGTTGTTGGTTTGTTGCACAATTGAATCCGATCGCCCAGCAGACCGCTGAATGAAGATCATCTCTACACGTCCTTGTTTGCGTCTCCGTACAAATTTCGGGCCCCGGATTGCATTTTGGGGCCTGATTTGGGTCATATTTTGGTCCCTGTTTTGGGTTCCATTTTTGGGCGCGGTTTTGGGGCCCTGGATTTTGTTTGTAATTGTAGGGACCCAAAACGGTGCCCAAAAATGGAACCCGAAACTGGGGCCAAAATATGACCCAATTCAGGACCCAAAATGCAATCCGGGGCCCCAAATTTGTACGGAGACACAAACAAGGACGTGTAGAGATGATCTTCATTCAGCGGTCTGCTGTGCGATCGGATTCAATTGTGCAACAAACCAACAACTTCAACCAAGGAAGGAAGGGAAACTTGGGCGGGCAAAATTGCTCAAACAGAGAGCATGAATACATTCGCAGACCAAACATAGTCAAGACATGTTTTACTTGCAGAAGATACACAGTCAAGTCTCATGCATGGGAAAATCAACAGCATGCTTGCTACAGTAGATTATGTATCGATCCTATTCACTTCTCTTTTGTATGCACACTGTTGTCATGAATGATGTTGCCACTGCATTAATTCGGTGAATTTGCAAACTGCAATTGTCTGTGGGGCTTGATAAACGACCTTTTTTTTGTGGTCGGCGCCTGCGGAGAACAAGAAAGAGCAGAAATCAGCAGCAAAGCGCCACTTGCGGTTGCTAAAAGCAACGCGACAGCCGCTAAACGAGGATGTCCGTTTTTCCCACAGCCCGGAGCGTAAAGTGGACAAACTTGGACGATATCCTGAAAACCCTGGAAATTTCTAAAAAACATGGCCGCGTATAGCGTATGGTTGGTTTTATTTGAATGTAAGCTGACCGGCCAAAAATGGATCTCACACCACAGCGCGGAGCGTTTGGAGGGCACAAACCGTCTGGCCCGCAACACCAAAAAGTGTGTTCTCGCCGGTGAGTTTAGTTGAGCTCTTTATTCAGATTCCATTTTGTTTGCGTGACGGGCGCAGCACTTGAGAATCCCGTACGTTGAAGCGCGGCAGGCGCAGCACTGGAGAAACTTGTGTGGCCATCTTAAAAGTTGAAGCGCGGCAGCTGCAGCTTTTTTTCCGTCCAACGCCTTCATGGCTTCCGCCAGGTCGTCCAACACGTTCAATTGTATGTTGCAAAATTTAATTAATTAGTTAATTAACGCATACTTGGCCGTCTGCAAATTGAGGGGCCTCAAGAGTCAACTGGTATAGGAGAAGCGCGGCAGCTGCAGCGCTTGAGAACTCCGTGCGGCCAGCGTAAAGTTTGAAGCGCGGCAGGTGCAGCGCGTGAGAACCCAGTACGGCCACCTAACACAAACTGAACCCCTGCGACCCCATTGTCAATGTTGAAGATGTGTTGATGCTATTGCAACTAAGAAGTGAGTTCCAATTTGAGGATGTGACCTGAGGCAAAATTTCTTTTTGATGACTATCAGTTCAAAGGTGAAACTGCAACATTTAAGCCTCCGTCCAACATTGAAGATGGGGCGCGGGGAATGCCGGGGTCGGGATTCTCCACAGGAACTGTAAATCTGAACATCACAAGCCGCTTTTAAAGCATTTGTAAATCTTGGAGCGTCATACCGGCTTTCGGTGTGTGTAGATAGTCAAATCTTCCAGTGAAGAAAAAAGGGGAGCTACAGCAATCACAGCTGAGAGTCGAAGATCGCGTAAATCTTTCTTGCTGGAGACTTCAGGTTGGGCTTGCCACGTGATGGACGCTGTCCTTCTGCTGCAAGAACGCTGTTGATTTCCAACCATTGATGAGAAAGAGTTCACTACTGCAATTTTTTCAGCTTTGTTCCATGGACGGGGCAAGCAACGAAATATAGCTTTGTTGGGTTCCTCTGCAAGGGCCCCAATGAAGGAGATCTCCCACAGGGCAGTGTGTACTTGGCACCATCGGCTTCCACCTTTCCACTGCTCCATCTAGAGGTGTCAAACGCGCTTCAACCTTTAACATGGCCGTACGGGGTTCTCAAGTGCTGCGCCCGTCACGGAAACAAATGGAATCTGTAAAATAATCGTGCAAACAAAGAGCCCAACTAAACCCACCGGCGAGAACACAATTTTGGTGTTGCGGGCCAGACGGTTTTGTGCCCTACTAAACGCTCCGCGCTGTGGTGTGAGATCCATTTTGGCCGGTCAGCTTACATTCTAAGAAAATTTTTTTAGTATGTTTTTTCCATCGAATTGAACCAACTATACGCTATACGCTGGCCATGTGTGGTCTGTAAATGTATTCATGCTCACTCTTTGAGCAATTTTGCCCGCCCAAGTTTCCCTTCCTTCTTTGGTTGAAGTTGTTAGTTTGTTGCACAATTGAATCCGATCGCCAAGCAGACCGCTGAATGAAGATCATGTAGACTTTGCTTGCGCCGCCGCACAATTTGTGGCCCCGGATTCCATTTTGATTTGGGTCCAATTTTGGTCCTTGTTTTGGGTTCCATTTTTGGACACCGTTTTGGGCCTCTACAACTACAAAGAAAATCAAGGGCCTCAGAACGGCGCCTAAAGAGGACCAAAATTGGAAAACCTTCCCCCATGTAAGCAGCAAGAAGCGGCCGCAAGATTGAGCAAAATGAGGTTCCAAAACCAGAGCCCAAACCAGGCAGTTTCGCGGTGATGCATGGGCGTACCTCCATAGTAGCAAGCATGCTGTTGATTTCTTTATGCGTGAGACTTGACAGTGTATCTTTTGCAAGTAAACCATGTCTTGACTATGTGTGGTCTGTGAATGTATTTGCTTGCAGATGCAATTTGTCACTGTTTTCTGATGTTGGTTGGCCCTCTTGAGACCATCGCGGAGAACAAGAAAGAACAGAAAAATCAGCAGCAAAGTGCCGCCAGCGGTTGCTAAAAGCAGTCCAACAGCCGCCAAGCTAGGATGTGCGTTTTCCCACAGCGCGGAGCATATAGTTGATGAATTTGGACTACTATACCCTGAAAACCCTGGAAATTTGCGGAAAAATTAAGAAGTGAGTCTGAATGCAAGTCAATCTGTTGTTGTTGGAAAGCCTGGGCAGCGTGCTTTCCAGCGAGTGGGTTTGATGCCTGGGCAAGATCTACTTTCTGTCAAGATTTAAAAGGCTTTAGAGTGAAGCCCTTGCCCGGCAGTCCCACAAATTTTACCCGCCGTTGGCCAAGCGTCCGCCATGTTCCCCCGTAGATCTCGCATTAATGTGACATTGGCGACCTCCCCTTAAATTCACCCGTATTCATACTTTGGATTGATGGAAGGGTTGAAAACAGTGACTGGGCGGGCCCCGGTGAAGGGTCCCAGTTTTTTGGATTCATGTTTGGTCCCATATGAGAGATTGCACTTATCTGAGTTTCTCATACGCCTACCTTCTTTCAGAGGGTGACGGATTACGCTGAAACAGTCGTTTTTTGTTTTCATTTTGACTCCGAAGGTGCTTCGTCGTGGAAGTTTGCGCTCGTGTGCATGTGTTCTCTGGTCGTCCTCGTGGTGCAGTTGGTATCGCGGCACTCTTGTGTCGCTGACAGCTGGTGGTGGTTCGATTCCCCGCTGGTCCGCGAGTAAGACTCAAGACCGTAGACCCGCCGAAAGGCAACGGGCTCGGACAAAAAAAAGCTCGTGTGCATGTGTTCTCTGGAGATCTTCTCTTTATCTCTTTTGCGACAACACCGCAGTGAATCCCGATCGAAGCCATGGTTTTGGTTTGTGTGCCATCTGGGGACTGACTGGAACTGCTTTCTGAAGATGGAAGTGGGGCAAGCTTAAGGGGGGGGCTCAAGGGAGGGGTTCAGGGGGGGCAAAAGCAAAGGCTTAAGGGGGGGCTTCAAGGGGAGCTTCAAGGGGGGCTTCACGGGGAGCTTCAAGCGGTGTTCAAGGGGCTTCAGGGGGGTTTCAAGGGGGTTTCAAGGGGAGGCTTCAAGGACCGCATTGCGGGGGGAGGTGCTGCCACCTTCCCCACCCGCTTTTTTTAACAGGCTCCCCTTGCTGGCTACTCCTACGTACTACTCCTACGTACTACTACTACTACTACTGCTACTGCTACTGCTACTGCTACTGCTACTGCTACTGCTACTACTACTACTACTACTACTACTCCTACTGCTACTGCTACTGCTACTGCTACTGATGCATAGTTGCTGCAAGCGGTTGTGCATTACAAGGTTTTGTTTCAGGTTACCGTTTCCCAAGTCTGCATGGTTCAAGTTGGCTGCAAGCTTGAGTTTTTCTTCCTGCAAAAGTCTATGCCTGGTTATGTTTCACAACGACGTTGCGCTGGATACAAAATGGGGCGGTGGCTGCATCGATTGCGTCCGGCTCCACCGGCTTCATATTTGTGGTTCTGAGGCGACCACATGCCAATCGGCCTGATTCCTCATCTTGAAGCACGTGCAAAGTCCCAGTGAACTTGTGCGCAACAAAAGTGTACTCGTCAGACTCACCCAGAGGTATGCGCGGCCCGTCCACCAAGTGAGCTTTGGAGTGAATGGAGGCTACTTCTGTGTCCTCAAAATCTGACTCATCTGACAATGTTGTCATCTGGTCCATCCGATTGCAAGAGCTTTCGCAACCTGGTGGCCCTACTTGCGTCTGGGTTCAACTCGTCGTTGACGATCATTCCACCGCGCAAGCTCCCACAATGTGTGTGTCCGCGTTCTGGGCTCAATCTGGGGCGCGGCGTTTTACCGGCGTTTTACCTGTAAATTTCCGTATGAAGTGGCTCTTGTGAAATTGACGTGCATTTCGACTGCGCAGGCTCGCCCAAAGTGTGGGACCTGGTCTTGGGATTGGTTTTCCGCCTCAACATCATCATCTTCCTCCTCCTCAACATCAACATCATCATCTTCCTTTCCCTTGACATCATCATCCTCAGCATCATCATCCTCCACCTCATCTTCCACCACATCATGATCCTCCACCTCATCTTCCGCAACATTATCATCCTTGTCATCCTCCTCCTCAACATTATCCCCCTCAACATCATCATCTTCTTCCTTCTCTACGTCATCATCCTCCACCTTTTCATCCTCCACTTCATCTCCCGCATTATCATCCTCATCATCATCACCATCATCATCATCATCATCATCATCCTCATCACCATTATCTTCATCATCACCCTCACCCGCACCCTCACCCTCACCATCACCATCACCATCATCACCATCATCATCATCATCATCATCGCCATCATCTTCAGCGTCATCATCTCATCATATCTCATCATATCTCATCATATCTCATCATATCTCATCATATCTCATCATATCTCATCATATCTCCTCCTCCTCCTCCTCCCTCCTCCTCCTCCTCCTCACCATCACCATCACCATCACCATCACCATCATCATCACCCTCACCATCATCATCATCATCACCACCACCACCATCATCATCATCATCATCAACATCTTTACCATCATCATCATCATTATCATTATCATCCTCATCACCATTACCTTCATCATCACCCTCACCCGCACCCTCACCCTCACCATCACCATCACCATCATCATCATCATCATCATCATCGCCATCATCTTCAGCATCATCATCTCATCATCATCTCATCATCATCTCTTCATATCTCATCATATCTCCTCCTCCTCCTCCTCCTCCTCCTCACCATCACCATCACCATCACCATCACCATCATCATCACCCTCACCATCATCATCATCATCACCACCATCATCATCATCATCATCAACATCTTTACCATCATCATCATCATTATCATTATCATTATCATCATCATCATCATCCTCATCATCCTCATCCTCATCCTCCTCATCATTTTTCCTCCTCATCATCGTCATCTTCCTCCTTCTCTACATCATTATCCTCCACCTGATCATCCTCCACTTCATCTTCCGCAATCTCATCCTCATCATCCTCATCCTCATCTTCATCATCATCATCATCATCATCTTCATCGTCCTCATCCTCCTCTTCCTCCTCCTCCTCCTCATCACCATCACCATCACCATCCTCCCCATCCTCACCAGCATCCTCACCATCATCATCGCCATTACTATCATCATCACCATCATCATCAGCATCAGCATCGGCATCATCATTATCATCATCATCATCATCACCATCACCATCATCATCATCATCATCATCATCATCCACATGATCATACATTATCCTCCCACTCCCCCACTCTGTTTGGAGCCTTTTGCCGGGATAATTTTGAATGTTGACCTGTTCGTGGCGATAACATTTTTTTTTTTGAACATAAATCACTGTAACATACAGGGTGTTATGTACATTCCTGATTCCAAATCCACAACCCCAATGAGGAAAAACCCACGCCCTTGTCAAGGCGTTGTTCCTTTGTTTTTCTTGACGGTTTCAACGCCCGATCTGACACTACCGCCCCAAATTGTATTGCAGCGGCGCCAAACAAGGGGGTGTCTCGTTCCAAAACCAGTTGGTCAAATTACATGTCGAAATCAGTGCCAATCATGAAAAACATTTGCAGTGTCGTTGGGGCACCCATTGCGAAGCGTGTCCAAGGACGGCACATGGAATGGTTTGATTTGTTTTTGTAATGCGAAACTATTGGGTATAACCCTATTCGTTTCTGAATTGAACCAAGTGTGCTCTGAAGTTTTCTGGTTCAAACACATGGGTTGTTCGGGCAAAATTACTCAGTTAAATCAGTTTTCAATCATTGCAAACCAACTTCAAGTTCGATCATTGCATCCAGGTACATTTAACACATTGCAGGGGGAAATCCTTTGCGTTTTCCGCAATTCTTTCCATCATATAGTTGAATGCTGAGAAACATCTCTTTGCATCCGTGATACGTGCCAAGCACAGGAGTGACTTTCACTGACCGATGGCACATGAATTCTCAGGTTTGATTGTTTGAAAAATGAACCAATTTTAATTCGGAGCAAAAAAACGTGTTCCCGTGTTCCCCCACATTCCCCATTTTGTTTATTGAATCCAAAATCAATTCGATTTTTCAGGATTTATTCAACAAACAGATCAGAACCGTGGCAGGGAACCGCCATGGAAGCGTCACTGCAGCAATTCTGCGACAAGTGGCAACTGGATGTTGACGCACAAAACTTCTTAAGGTGACTGTGGGATTGGGATGGGGTGACCAACCCTGTGAAAACAATAGTTTTCGGATGTTTTCGGCTATACCGCTATACCCGACTCATGTGTTTGCCCTGGAAACGGTAGTTGGTCCGGAAAAAACAAAAATAAATCACGGTCGCAGTGTGTTTGCATCTAATTTTATGAGGGACCCATTGGTTTAGTAGAACCCGGAAAAAACATTGAACACATGTCTTAGGTAGTGTGACCAAGACCAATTTTGATTCTTTGTTGTTGGTTGGTTCTGATGCTTAATCGCGTTGCAACAAGGGAGTGTAGTTCGTGCTGAAATTGCATCCCTATGCGAAAAAACCGTTTGTTTTTTAATTTTACGGGTTGCAAACTTTAGGGATTTTCATAATTTTTCATATTCTTCCTAGTTGTTTCTAATTCAACTTTGGAATTTTTTCAAGAACTCAATGTCCCCATTTCCATCAGATTGTCGTTCTCTCGTGGTTCCATGATGTTCCATGCATAACTTGGTATGCCATGCGTGCAAAATCGTTGCTATTGGAAAAAACTAAAGTTTTAGTCGTTTCCACCATGTTTTTTTGCAAAAAATACGTCGTCGTTTGCCCAGTGTGACCATGTGTCAAATTCAATCAATCAGGGTCGGGAAAAAACGCCGTTTGGTCCGGCAAAAATGCAATTTCAAACATATAATTTTCTGACAGCCACGCAGTTGTTGGGAAAACGCTCGCAGTCAAAAATAATTGTTTCCTCGGATGAAAAAAACAGTTTTTCTTGAAAACCCATGGAAAAAATACAACATTTGGATGGTGCAGGTATATACCGTACCCCATTTCGTGGCAATGAACCATTTTGTGGGTACAACCAAATGGTATCCACTTGATTCGGGAAGATAGTTCGTTCCAATGTGAAACAGGCCCAGACCCCCTTGTTGAGCACTGGCCCTATTCATTTGAGGTACCATTTCATTCATTTTTCGCCAAATATTCCTTATAAACCCATTGGTACATGATTTGGGTTTGTCCGAAAATCGGCTACACCAAAATCCAGTGCCAATCATCCTTATTTTCCCCTACAAAAACCAACACATTTTTTGGGGGGTCAGACGCGCCCTTAAATGTCAGATGATTAGCTTTATGGTCACACGCGGATATTTGCCCTTGGGTTATTTGTTGATTTAGGCATTTCTCCATGTTCAAATTTTGCAAGCCTCACAGCACTTTGTGCTTTGTGTGAAAATGAAAGTAGGGTTTCGCTGTGGTTTTAGCGCACACATGTTCGTTTTGTATTGATATTTGCAGTTTTTTTGTTCTTGACTCGCCCAGCCTCCATTTCGCTCAAAAGTGTTTTTTTTCATTTGCTCGCCTGGTTCGTTCCAAGTCACATGATCTTTCCCAACTTTTTGGTCAAATTGGCATGGTTGCCCAAATTGCTTCGCCACACGAAACCCCAAACATATGACATTAGTTTTTCAGCAATGTCACCTCCAGGTCTGTCTTTGACGTGAAGAGACTGAGGCAATGCCTTGTCAAGACTTTGCCACCAACGGTCGACACATTGTGTGCCAGCGACCACTACCCCAGGTTTCTTCCTGGGTCTCACTTTCTTTGCGAACTGATTTTTGTTGTGTGAGTGAGACATGAAATTTTTCAACTTGTGGCGTGTGCTGGGAACACCACTTTGGCCAGCTCTTTGCACCATCAGAGTGAAGCTGAGTCTTGCAACCGTTGAAGGCGGAGCATCAAGAGCGTTTTAGAAGTTCCAAGAACATGTTGAAAGCGTAGCATCAAGAGCGTCTTTGACGTTCCAAGAATAACAGAGAGTTGAAAAAAACACATATTATATATATATAAGCACGCACACGACAAGAACGTTATAACCCCCAACCCCCTCAACCCACCCCCCGAACACATGATGTAGTGGTCTTTTTTGTCGAAATGTAACAAAACGCCTTATCAACGTGCCTCCAGCTACATATCATGTGAAATCATTTACATATTCCCTTATTTCCCCAGCAAACTTACAGACTTAGTTCCCCAGCCACCAGAGGGTCGGACCAAAAATCAGGTCGTTGGAGCCGGCCGCATTGGAGGTTGTCATCGCGGATTTTGCCCCGCACGAGGCACGTGGTTCTTTAGGGTGGAGATGGGTGATGTTTGTCAGGGGATGATTATATAAGGCCCAATAACCATGAAAACATAGCAAGAAACAAATATTTGAACATGTTTCTCACTTCACAGAATCACCTTAAAAAACAGGAAAGAAAAAATTGGAACTCGAACCCATTCTGACTTTTGTAAGAGGAATCATATTTTGTGGAGTTTCGCCCAAATCAGTGACAGCTGCCGTTTCAAAAACCAACACGCCTAAATTCTGTCATTCAACCGCTAAATAGCTGGATAAAGAAGGTCACGTTCCAACCCCTTTCCCTTGGGGTTGTGTATTTCAGAAGTACAAGGAGTAACGAGGCCAAAAAGATCGTAAAGCAAATGAATCACATGAAAATCCCAGGG
Organism: Cladocopium goreaui; assembly: GCA_947184155.2. NCBI lineage: Eukaryota > Dinophyceae > Suessiales > Symbiodiniaceae > Cladocopium > Cladocopium goreaui. The sequence goes on along the minus strand of CAMXCT020004935.1, from coordinate 444,738 downwards.
ACTATATCAGCCTTTTCACCTTTTGGTAAAAACTACTATAGGTTCCCCCTTTTAGACGTGACGTTTAAAAACGCTCCAGATTTCTGCAGGGCACCCAGGACGTTGCGGGAAAACTCTATTCGTTTGCAAAGGGCATCTCCCGGCAGCCAAGACAAGAGGGCGTGGAGGCGACCGGTTGGGATGGCTGAGGGAGATATCAGATATGACATGACTGGATTCTGATGTTTTTTTTTTCATTGGAAGCATTTATGCCATGATTATCCATGATTCAATTTCCAAATTTTGGCATGAATATTCAGATTCCAAGCCCAATAGAGAGGGTTATTGATGGATTTACTGCATTACTTGGGGTCAGTTTTGTTTTTTTTCCCACGCGATTGTTGGAAACAAAACTAGGAAATAGGTGGTGTCAACATCTGTTTGCATTCAACCACTTGGAGTGTAGCACCACTTGGATTATATATGCTCTACGGCTTCAACGATCAATGGATACCTATGGAATGTTTGTGTTTGGCCACCAACTTGAAGCCGAAGCTAGTGCGATGTCAGGCTTTGTGTTTGTTTTCAGGAGCATCAAGGAGTTTTAGGGTTCAAATTGATCATCTGCCTCAGAGAATCCCACTTTGAACAGAATTCCATTTGTGCCATGCTCAAAATTTCGTTGTGGGCAATTCCACACATGACTTGTTTTTTTTTTTTTGGGTCCTACAAAGAGCGGGCACGTCGCACTGTAGAAACCCTGCAACTGGGGGATTTTGCCTTGGCTTTGGTCCCTTAAATTCCTCAAAGTGGCATAGTCTTATCATAGACAAAGCGTATATCAAGAAAGCTACGGAGAGCGTTCAGAAGGGTTGGAGGCTACATCCACGTCATGGAAATTTTTCGTTGCTTAAACATTTGGCCTTGCAGATTGTCACCCCCAAAAGCCCCTGGCTTTGGTACTGAGTCTAGTTGTTTTTTTTGAATTTCACCTTAGGGAGATGGCATTATATCCGTTTATATCTGGTACATGACTTCATTTTTATTTTCTTGCAGTCTATACGGGAATGGATCAGAACTTATTCTACCATATCTTGCATATTTTTTTGGATATTCACATCATTTCGCATCCGTCAATCCCAACTATATTTAGTTCTGGTCTTCGGAAAATTGATTCCATGGGTTTTGACTTCGTTCGGCAAAATGGGGCCCATTTTGGTCTCAGGCCTTTATCCAGAAATGGAAGTTGGACCTCTCGACCGTGCTTCCGCTGCATTCAGCCATTTTTGTGGAGGGGTCAACCACGGGGTACCATTGCGGTACCATGGTTCAAAGCATGGGTAGCAAGCCTGAAAAGGTGCCTGACCCAGAGGTATGGAAGGTCAATGTGCGTAGCAGTTAACCAAAACCCGCGAGATTTGTGTTTGCACACTCATTTTTGCAGTTTCCGTCCAAGACACATAATGTATGAATGTGTATATATGTATATATATATATACATATGATATGTATATACATTATATGATTCTTTATTCATGACTTCTGTGATCGTTTTTCCACCTCAAGTTCAATGCATGTGGGTAGATCGGGTGCTGTCTTGGATTGCTGTTGCTCGTGAGGCCTCCCTTAGTTTGTCCTGCCCTTTCCATTGTGGGTCATCCTTTTTGCCGGCCTTTGCTTTGGGTGTTGTTTGTGGCCTCCTGATTGGAATTTGCCTATCCTTTTATATCTGTCACTTCATCTGGACTACGTGGATTTCACAAACCCAAAGCCAGCATCCTTCTCCAGCACCTTCTTCTGGTGATAGAGCTTTGAACCGCCTGTCAGGGTACTTGCATGAGCGACGAGGCCATTGAACGCCTGATTGCGTCAGTGGACCGACTCACCATAGCCACCAGTGATCTGGCCAGTGCCTTCTCAGCCCAGCCTAGTCGGCCGACCCCAGAGGCAGCACCAGATCAGCCCCGGGCTGATACTTTTGCCCTAGTGATCGAGGAACTTGCCAGGACACCCTTTCCAGAGCATTTTTCTAGTGAAACTGCCAGGACTAGGTACCTAGGACCAGAAGACGGACCTGGCTCTGTACCGGGTTTTTTGTTCAAGTTCGTTGAGGGGGGCCTGTCAAAGAAGTCTCCTGAGGTTGCAGAAAGGGTTAAAAGTGTTGCTCTGAGCACCCATACCGAATATACTCCTAGAGAGGCACCTGTTGGATTGAACAAGAAGCACTGGATAGTCCTTAGGAGTGAGCACCCAAACCCGTTCCGCACCGTCACCAGGCGAGATTTCCAGAGGATTGCACCTCTGGCTGACCAGCATCTGATTTGCGAGGTTTTTGAGACACTTGCTGAGGTGGAGGTCTATTGCCTGGCCGCAGGAGTGCCGATCCCTGCGTTGCTATCATGCTCAAATCGCAATTGAAGTTCCCTGGAGCCGGGGATGATAGCATTTTGCTAGTTTTGAATCTGCCCGGAGAATTCATTTCACTTGATGCACCTGCCAGCTGCATGTCGATCCCAGTGATGAGCCGTGAAGGCGGAATCTTACTGGCCATCCCTAGTGATTATATAATTCCGCATGCCTTGCTCGAATCAGCAGTGTCCCCAGATGAAGACTCTCTGCTTGGGCCTTCAGCTGAATTCGAAGCTTCACTGCTGGAAGAGGATGAGGAGGGAAATGTAGAGCGAGTGCCCGCAAAGTCCAGGTATCTTGCAATTGATTTCTCTGATGACATTTTAGGTTATTTGCGACAGTATGACCCGGTGACTGATCCGAGCGCTGTCATTCAGCCGTTTGATCCGGAGAGGCTCGAGGCAATTGTTGACGTCAAGGAGTCCCTGGTAGACATTCGAAGGTGGCTAGAATCTCTAGGTGATGTGCCCAGAGCAAATTTTCACAGCGCTCGAGAGGAGCCTGCCACCCCGAAGGCAGCTCCCAAAAAGACTGCCAAACGTGTCACAGCCGCAAATTTGGCTGTGCAGGTGGAGACCCTGACTGCTCAGGTCAAGATGATGGCCATGCAGCAACAGGAGATGTTACTATCCCACAGAGCTTCTTTTGCTACTCATGCCGCAGAGCCGCCCAATGGAGGGCATGTTGCACCACGTCTGCCAGATGCATCCGTTGGCTTGGGGGCGACCCCGATGCCCGCAGTTCCAAAGGTGGCTCAGTTGGTGGGTCCGCCTCCAAAAACAAAAGCTGTTGCTGCATCTGCAGCAAACCTTGCCATTCCCGATACAGGTGAAACGCTGGAAGACATGGAGATGCAGCCGGACCCTATGTCCAGAGCCCTATTGCAGCAGTCGGCAGCCCTGTCGACCTTAGTAGCCCATCTTACAACAGGAGATGCCCTGACCGATCTATCTGCCGCCTCCAGCAGCGGCGCCAGCTTGAGTACAAAAGGCGTTGCACGAAGAGAGCGTCTGCAACAGGAGCTTTCAGCGGACACGAGCAACTTTTTTGTTCAAGTACAACAGCAGCTGTTTCGGAAGCTCAGTCCAAGCAAACCGCTTCCCAAGACGGAGGAGGATCTCATGTTGGGGGGGGCTTCCATGTGCGAGTACCTGGAGAAGTTTGGCGGGTACAAGGCGAAACCGGAGATGGGCATGTTGATGTGGCTGTTAGCTCACATGATGGACAGTGCACAGGCAGGGGATCACCGAATGATGAAGGAGTTCCTCGCCTTGACAGTAGTTTGTGTAGAACAGTCGGTCCTAGATGGGGATTGGAATCTAGCCTATGTATTATCCCTGCTGGAAGAACCACCACACCATGTCTTCTCCGAGAAGCCAGTGAGGGTGTCCTCCTTAGGCCGTCCTTTCGGTGCACTAGTCCCAGGCCCCTGGGCAGCAGTAGCGTTAGCCTATCTCAAGGAAGTGGATTTAATAACCACCCGCAAGACGGAAGCCAAAACTGTGAAGCCAGTGTCACCAAGCACCCGGGGACTCCCAAGAGCCCACCGGACACGTCCGGGACAGGGTCGCCACCTCGGCGGCCAAAGTTTCCAAAGAAGCCGAAGGCGGGGTCAGAGCCCCAGCCAAAAGCCAGCTGAATGCAAGCCCTGAGGGGCTAGACGGGACCGTTTCCCGTACAGCCGTTCCAAAAAAGCCTAAGGCCAAATCCCGAACTAATCATAGCCGGAGGCTTTTGTGTTGCGGCCCGAAATTAGAAGTCGCTAGTGAGCCTACAGTGCAAGTTCCTCCATCCGGAGGTGTATCCAGTGTTCCCGAATTTTCTTTTTTGCATGAACCGCAGCATAGGCAGTCTTCTTGTTTTGAGAGCGAACAAAATGCTCCTGGGCAGGGAGACAATGCTATAGGGTGTTCGAATTTTGATGCGCTAGCCGGGCAGAAACTGACCCATCCGAAGTGGTGTGCAGAGCTGACCTCACATGTGCTCAGAAGTAAAACGCCTTTTGCCGCCTATCTGCATAGAACCATCCAGCTGTCTCGCTCTTCCAGGTTAACTCGAAGGGCGACACCGACTTTCTTTCCCATCCCACTGCCTATGTTTGGGCTGTACGGGAGGATGCCCTATAGTAGCTCTGCCAAGGTTAGGCATACCGTTCATGAGAGCAGGGCCCTGCATGTGATTGTCAGTGCTTTCAATTATTGGTATTCACAGGGTCGTCATGGAGACATGGAACTACTTAGGAGGGAGCCCAGTGCATGCCATGAGATCTTCTTCCAGCGTGTCAGGCTCCTCTTGAAAGCGGACAAGTCCGTTGTGGTAGACAACCTTCCCAAGGCGGGCAGACGTTTTCCCGAGCTTGTTGCTCGTATCAGCGAACTGACAGATGCCATAGCTGCTTTGGGGCCCAGATCAAATCCCTATGACAAATCCTTGGAGGAACATCAGGTCCCAAAAAATGATGGAGTGCATGATGCTTTGAAACCTTATCATGACCTAGACCCAGAAAAGATAACCTTGCATGGACGAGCTTCTTGGGATCCCACTGAGTATTTGGACGATGAGACATGCATGCCCTTTCGTGACCCTAGCTTGTTGCAACATGGCCTGGAAACCTCCGCAGCGCCTGTCATCAGGGATGCGCCTGAAACAGTAGGCTGCCTTGCCAGAAAGTGGGATAAACTAGGCTTGCTTCTGCTTCACAAGGAGGGAGTGCACCCTGAGTCCCTGGTCCGTATTTTTGGCGCTAGAAAAGACAGAGACACCCATCGCCAGATTGGGGATCGCAGAGGACAGAATGCAAGGGAGTGCAAGGTGATAGGACCCAGTGCGGAGCTGCCAGCTCGCCCAGATTTCTGTGATTTGTACTTGGATCCGCATAGCAGTCGCCTATACATATCCGTGACAGATCGAAAAGATTTCTACCATCAATTAAGGGCTACGCGCAGTAAAGCCTTGCTGAACACTGTTGGTCCAGCCATTCCCATGTCCGAAGTTGCGAATACCGGAGCTTATGCCCAGTTTCTCATTTTGGATAGCAGGAAGAAATATGACAGGGCAAATCATGGAGATAACTTGCAGAGCCAGGCTAGCCAGGAGAGCCTCCTGCCTGGGGATGGTTTTGTGTGGGCCTGTTTTAGATCGATACTGCAAGGTGACCATAGCGGAGTTGAGGTAGCCACTGCTGCTCACACCGCTTTGCTGCAGACCTTTGATTTGTTAGGCCCCCATAGCCGGATGACCTCTAGTAGGCCCCTAAGATCCCCTTGTGAAGCTGAAGGCCTGGTAATAGATGATTACTTTGCTATTTCCATAGGACCTAAAGGCCTTCCCCCCATAAAGACATAGTTGCCACCTTCCAAGCCAAGGTCATCGGGGCCTTCATTAATGGGAGTGAACAGCTCCTTGCAGATGGGGTTGCCCTGGTATCAGCGCCACCGGAGAAGAGGTTGGCTTTGTCGCACCTGACTCTTCTGTTGTGCCAAACCAAGCACACGACTGATTCGTTGCACTTGTGCCTTTTGGGGGGTTGGGTATCCATGCTAGGCTATAGAAGGAGCCTTATGGGCCTGCTGAACGAGAGTTTTCATCTAGTACATGCCGATAGATACAGCAAGAATGACCCTAAGCTCCTACCATTGTCCAGGAAGATTGCTGATGAGCTAGTCCTATTGTCGGTGCTCATGCCGTTTGCAGTATGTGACATAGCAGCCCCTTTTGCACGGAAAGTGTATTGCACTGATGCCTCAATCGAAAAGGGGGCGGTGTTGGAAGCGGATGTCACACCCAGAACCTCTGAAGTGCTGTGGCGCACCTCCCGGTCTAAAGGTGCCTACTCCAGGTTGCTTTCTCCAGTAGAAGTAGTCCTTAAGAGGTTAGACGCTCTGGAAGAGAAGGATATCCGTTTTGCCAGAAATGAAGTCCCCCGTCCATTAGCCTTTTCCTTTGAGTTTATTGAGGTGTATGCCGGGGCTGCAAAGGTCACGTCTTTTCTACATGACATGGGTATCTCCTGTGGGCCTCCAATAGATCTCAGCTTTAGCGAGGAGTTGGATCTCAGACAGCAGCATGTCATGTCCTGGTTAACCTACCTGGTAAAAGAACGTAGGATCCTTGGACTTTTCATCAGCCCTCCTTGCACCACTTTCAGCATCATGAGGAAGCCAAGACTGAGAAGTCGTGAGCATCCGTTTGGTTTTCAGCCTTATGAACCACAAACTAGGACTGGGACTCTTTTAGCCATGAGGGGTTTGCAACTACTGTATGTGGGAGCCAGAAATGACTGCTGTGGAATTTTTGAAATCCCATACGCAGCTTACACCAAGCACCTTCCAGCCTGGAAGATTCTATCAGGCCTTCCACAGAGTCAGGAAGTCCGAACAGACTCTTGCCGCTTTGGTAGCCCACACCTAAAGAGTTTCAGATTCTTAGGATTGCGACTGAACATGAGAACCCTTGCACAGAGGTGCACATGCACAGAAGGGCATTTGATTGTGGAAGGAGGTTTCACCAAAGCATCAGCCACTTACACCGATAAGCTTGCCTCACAGATAGCCAAAGTGCTTTATGAGGGCATTACTGCCGTTCGCAGAGCCGTGCGTGAGAGGAGCGATTTAGAGGTCCGAGGCCTGGAATGTCAGCTTGCAAACGAGGTCATGATCAGCTCAACCTGGAGGACCAGGCGGGTTTGGAAGTTCAAAAAGCAGTCACATATCAACATACTGGAGGAAGCCTCTCTCCTCAAGCTGTGCAATCTCATTGCCAAGGAGTCCACACCTATTCGAGTATGTGTGATGGTTGATTCCAACGTTGTGAAATGTGCCACCGTCAAGGGTAGAACTGCCTCTAGAGGACTAGGACCCGTACTCCGACGTGTCGGGGCACTTTGCGTGGCTGCTGGGATCTATTTGAATATCCCTTACTCTCCAACCCGTTTAAATGTTGCTGATGATCCCACCAGGGATAGGACCCCCAGACCGGCAGGTAGCTCCCTAGAGCTTTGCAGGTGGACTCGTGATGAGATTTTTGACCTGGCAGCCCTGCCAAAACTCAAGCGATGGGCATCAAACTGGGTTCGCCTGGTTTTACTCATGTTGGGGCCTCAGACTCTGAAATTGCATGACCGCAGCCTTTTTCGCCAGGGCGAGGTTAAACCTGCAGCCTGGTTTGATCATTGGAGAAACTCAAATATTGAGTTTGACAGCAGTAAAGGGTACCCAGGTGAAGGTCCAACTGCCAGCAACACCTCTTTTTTGATCTCATGTATTATTGCCTTGTTGTTTCTCGTATGCCTAACTCCCAGACCCGGCCGCTGGATTCGGAATACCGGGCCCATTTTTTCTGCGCCCCCTTTGCGTTTTTGTCTGGCTTTTTGTTCTCTGTCTTACTTCCCTTCGCTGCAGGGTGCTGTGCTTGCTGGGGTGCTTTCTAGTTCATGCATGGGAGCCATGGCAGCTCCACTGTATGCAGCAACACCTGGAGAGAAGAGAAAAGCTGCGTTGCGCAGCCAGAAAGCCCCACTGCAACTGGGACGACAGGTAACAGAGACCACAGTAAAGGCTAGAGAGCGTTTTTGGGAGGCTTTTCGAAACTGGGCTTTTGGCGCGGGCTATGACCTGGATTTTATGCTGGCGAATCATCAGGCGTGCATAGACGAGATCAACATAGTCTTGGTTAAATATGGGCGGCTTCTGTATGACGCTGGAAAATCATACTACCAATATGCAGAAACATTGAACAGTCTTTCTTCGAAGAAACCGGCGTTACGACGGATGCTGCAGCAAAGTTGGGACCTTGGGTATTCGTGGGTGCGTAGTGAACCGAGCACTCACCATGTTGCAATGCCACCTGCGATCCTCATAGCTATGATCACTCTATCTCTACTTTGGGGATGGGTGAGAGTTGCAGGGTGTTTAGCCCTTAGCTTTGGCGCTCTGCTGAGACCGGGGGAGCTCCTGGGAGCATTGCGGAGAGATCTGCTTCTGCCCTCTGATTTGGGGGGCTCCGTCCCTTTTGCATTACTGTCAATCAAGGAACCGAAGAATCGCTTCACCTATGCTAGACATCAGACAGCAAAGGCTGATAGCAGCGACCTGGTAAAAGTCATCGAGTTTGCCTTTGCCAAGATCCCTGAGACAGAGCGACTATGGCCTTTGGGGCCCCAGACGCTTCGAAATCGTTTCAAAAGCCTTTTGCGTGCCTTGCAACTGCCTTCGGAAAATCCATCACACCCGAAGGCCCTTGATCTTGGCTCTCTTCGGAGCGGTGGAGCGACTTTCATTATCCAAATGACTGAAAATGCGGAACTCTGCAGAAGACGAGGGCGTTGGGCCAATCCACGAATGATGGACATATACGTACAAGAAGTCATGGCTTTACAATACATGAAACTCCTGACTTCAAATGGCCGCCAACTGATCCTCGATGTGGCAAAGTGTTTTTCCAATGTTTTTGAGAATGCAATGCAGTTTCAGCGCGGCCAAATTCCTACCTCTCAATGGTACAATCTCTTCTCACAGTGAAAGACGACCTTGAGTCTGGAAAAAATGGGGAAAGGACTGGGAGATTGGAATGCAAGTGTTACTTGCATCTTTTCGTGGCAGCATTCACTGACAGAAGGCAATGGCCAACCATCAGTTGACTGCAGCCGTGTGGACTATGCGCACGCAGTTGGATGGAAAAGAGGAGCTGGACGAATGGATGATTCTTTATTCATGACTTCTGTGATCGTTTTTCCACCTCAAGTTCAACCCTTCCTCCCCCACCCATCACTGTGGGAGATTGGAATGCAAGTGTTACTTGCATCTTTTCGTGGCAGCATTCACTGACAGAAGGCAATGGCCAACCATCAGTTGACTGCAGCCGTGTGGACTATGCGCACGCAGTTGGATGGAAAAGAGGAGCTGGACGAATGGATATATATATATATATATATTATGTATATGGTATATACAAAGACATGTTTCGGGTAGTGAGCCCAGAAACAGGGAGAATGCCTGCGTGCAACATTGATTTCGGTGGCCCAGCTTCTAGTGGTGCTCAGCGATACCATCACTGGCAAGCAATCCATGTTAGCGTCCCATATAGAAAACCACTTTATATAATTTGCCCTTTTTCATGTGGGTTTTTACTTCTATTTTTTTTGGAGTCTCTGTACGTACATACATATATACATCCATGCAATGCATACATACATGCATAGACGCATAGATGCATAGATACATAGATAGATAGAAACATAGATAGATAGACAGATAGACAGACAGATAGATATGTAGATACATAGACAATAGATGCATAGATACATAGATAGATACATTGATCGTTATATAGATACATAGAAAAATAGATACATGGATACATAGATACATACATAGATAAATAGATCGATAGATATATGGTATACCGATCGATAGATAGATGCATACATAGATAGATACATAGACATATACATAGATACATAGATACATGCATAGATACATAGATACGAACATACAAACATACATACATACAAATTTTCACACAAACATACACATGCATGAACACCTACCGTACATACACCCATAAGGGCGTCGAAGATGTTCTTGGCCCAGGCCAAGTGGGTGCGCGAGCTTCCGCAAGAGGTGAAAGATGCCTTGGTGCCTCGTTTCTATCGGTTTGGGTTTCGAGGGTTTCGAGGGTTCATGTTCTGAACGGCTCAAAGCTGACTCAGCATCAAATTCTCAAAAGATGATGTTTGCAGAACAAGGACGATGGACATTGATATCCATATGTATTCAGTTATGACCAGATTTACATAGGATTAAACAAGTAAGTATAACTGGGCTTAAGTTGTTTGCGCCCCATAGCAATGTAAGTTCCAAGCACTGCATTGATCCCAAGGATTTATATGCTCTGAAGTTCTGCCATATGGCCCGGGAATGCCGGGAACGAAAAGGGAAATCTCCAGCGAGCGGGTCAAATAGCTTCAGTTGGGATATGTGGGACCTGGTTGTGAACCACTTAGCAAGTTTGTGTTTGTATCCTCCCAACAAAAAACTGGCAATTTGAACCACGTCCTGATTTGGTCTGTTTTAGTATGACCATACCAAACTTTTGGTGTTTGATTTGGATGTTTTTTTTTTTTAAATGAAATCATTGTTACTTTCTCAAGTCCCCGTTTTTGTTGGCTATATAATATACCCTCTGGTAAACTAACATAGCTATTGAAAATGGCCATTTATAGTGAGTTTTCCCATTAAAAATGGTGATTTCCCATAGTTATGTTAGTTTACCAGAGGGTACAATCCTTATGTTGGACAAACCCCTTTAAGACGACTGCAGGAAACCTCAGACATTTGCTGAGGTTCGAGACTTTGAGCCGAAGGAGGACTGTCTGAGAAACGCAGATAGGTCATGTGGGTAAAACAATGCTATAAACCACCCATGACTGGGAATGGTGGCCACATACCACCTATTTATAGAGATGACTGGGGTATGGTTTGTGGCATTGTTTTACCCTTACAGTAAAAGGTAGGGCAAGTGTTCACTTGGACGATTACTTTGTACTGATCGTGACTGATTGCGATATATGATTCGTAACACAGAGGGTACATGAGCTAGCAACATCAGGGTGATACTGAATGTCCTGAATTTCGCAATGTCAAATCACCCCCATTTCACGGGACTGCTAATGTCCTAACTCCACCCTGTGGAGATTTTTCAAACGCCGGGGATCAGTTGCTGATTTTTTTTCAGTGCTTAATAACCCTATCGAAAGTCCCCATTTCACGGGGTCACCAGTTACGATTCTGAGGTTGGGGACGATGGTTTGGGTACTCTCCGTACCCCGATGGGGTCATCACATTAGGGCGATTTTTTGAACCAACCAAAAAATCGGTCGGAGACATGTTAGGCGCCTGTTTTTTGTGCAAAAGCTGTGAAACTTGGCACAGTTACACTTCAATCTTAGTGGCATTCAACCTACGTTTTTACCCCAGTCAGGGGGCCAGTTACCATTTCGATAAAACCTGATGGGATTTCCAGAGTCCTTTGGATTCCGTGCATGTCATCATGGTCCAGTGGTCCAATGGTTGGCCTCAGCAGGACACGCAGAACATCACTGGCAAACTCAAGGGCTTTGCCAGATCTATCTTGAGCAGACATCAACATCATCAACATGCAGCTAGTGCTTTGTCCCAAGGTTTTTTGCGGTTGGAACTCAAGAACTTTCCCTGCTTCCAACCTGCGATGTAATAAACTAGTAACTAGGCGTCATTCTAAAGGTTGGTTGGTTGGTGTCAAGAGTGGACCTTTAAGATCTGGTATTGTCTGAAAATTTCTAAGAGATCCAAAGTCCTATGGTTGAGAACCTGGGAGGTAAATGAATGTGGCAAGCCTCGAAAAAGGATAGAGATATAAAAATACACCTCTCCCTTACAAACGTGGAATTTCGGGAACTTTTTCACCATTTCACCTTCTGCCTAGCTATTTGAGGGTCACGACTACCTATCGACCTATCCCCCATCGGCTCAATCAGGCCATGTGCCCAATGCCCATGGAGATCAGAAACCTGGCTCGGTTTTTCCAGTCGATCCTGGACGTTTTGGATGGCAATTTTTGGGATTTTAAGCATGACACGTTCGGATATTAAATGTGGTGTTTTTTTCGCCGAGTTCACCGGATTGAACCATGAGGATGTTGATTTTATCAGATTTCACCATCATAGACGGGAACAGAACCATCAAACAACGAGGGGATGTATATGAATATATATATATATATCATATACATATATTATGATGATTTATTATGTATATATTACATTTATAATATGTAGATGTATCTTACATATATATATATAAATACATATATTTATAGTATAATATACATACAGGAGTGGTAAGAATTCCAGTTCCAGAGAGCCAGAAAATGAGGCAACTTTTAGACGATCAGGTTCTCCCATGACTGGTTCCTGTATGTGTATATATTATTATCATTATCATTAAGTAATCATTATCCTTATAGTTATATATATATATAATACGATTTAGGTTACATATTAAAATGTACATTTATACCAACTATTTATTGTGATTTGGGGGATTGTTTATGGCATTGTTTTACCTACATTATATACATTTACACATTCGGATTATATAAACAATTTTAGACAATAATTTTTACGTGTCCTGACTGCTGCATACTTGGACCTCGCCCACCATTTTAATGAACTTAAGGTGACCCAGACAAACCGATGATGGAAAAGCCTGGCCACATAATTTCGATCTCTGGGAGATTTCTCAATTTCCATTCCGAGCCAGGCGCTGATGATGCCCCATTATCTTTGTCTTCGGGTTTAAGGCTGGCTACATCTAAAAAGAAACGCATATCCGAAACCAGTTGGCCAGATGATTCCCTAAACATCCCTAAACGACTAAAATCCCCAGCTTTTTGTGCCAAGCGTTTTGGAGCCACGGCCAAGGAGACTCCAGGAGTTTGTGACTCGTTGGGGCGTTGAGGAGAGCCTGGGATTCCTCCAAGGATTGCCAGCCTTGGTCCAGTCACTTGCACGGACGTTCGTAGTTTGAAATGGGATGATAAGCCATGGCCTATGATGGGATCCCCATCAGGAAAATTATTGTAACTTTTTGTTTACTGGGATGATTTGTGATAGCGATTTCCCAAATCCGATGTGAAGCTGTGCTGCTGTCTCTGATGCTTGAGTCAATCGGACCCATTTTGGAGGATCGTGAAAATGATCGGTAGTTCCAGTTCCCTAAAAAAGAAACATGTCCACTGACAGAGACAAATTTACTCGCCAACCTTGGAATTGCCAGTCAACTAAAAAAATGCAAGAAAAAAAGGTATGACACTTATTTGATGAAAGAAACCATGTTTTTTTTTTTTGTTTCTATAGACTTTCCCTTAAAGCAATCAGAATCATGTGCGGCACCACAAATCGACCCCTTTTTGGCGCTTTGTGACCTACTGAGGGCAAAGGTCATTGAGCAGTTTGATCCCAAGGGTGATACCATGAACATCAATGGCCGGCTGTGCTCCTTTGCGAGGTCGCGGGTCTGGTTCAGTGTTGAATCTTTCTGAAAAGATTCTGTCAGGTTATGTTTTGTTCTTTTGAGAGCATTGCTTTTGATGGTTAGAACCTCATTTTTCCTATTCAGATCGGCAGCACAAACCCCATTTTCAGACAAGCCCATGTAACAGTGACCCTGTGAAACCAATTCTCACCCTCTGTCGATGGCAATGAACAAGTCCGTTACTGCGGGCCACCCAGTGCACCAGACATTGAGCTTCCCATGTCAGGGAATTCTTGGGTATAACAGTATAACACCTATCAACCACTGGAAATTGACTTGTGACTTAGAGATTTTGCAGCTCCTCCTCGCCAGATCGGTTGCGGAGCGGATGAATCTGCCAACCAATGCGGCGGCAGTCCAACAGCAGCCGCTGGGTATGATGCAACCGCAGATGCAAACGCAGATGCAACCCATGATGCAACCCATGATGCAGCCCATGATGCAACCCATGATGCAGCCCATGATGCAGCCCATGACGATGGATCCTCTGAATGCTTTCTTTATGACCCAGATGCCGCAGGTTCCGAGACCGGGGGAGTGTGTTGGAGTGAAGTCTTGAAGTGCTTGCAAGTTGTACTGTTTAGTGGCATCTCCATAAACTGGAACAGTCGAAGGGGACATGATTGCTATCATTATCATTCTTATAATTCTATATATTACGTATTATCCATATTATATATATATATTATAGACGCATCTATACGCACAGTATCATTATATAATACCGACATACAGTATAGTTATGTCCATCCCCACTCATCGAATTTCAGGCCCAAGTGCCTATGGCCATGGCCTGCGGCGGCTGTGGCATGGCCCCCATGGCCCCCATGCAGGGTGCCTTTCAGCCGGCGGCCGATCCCATCAGCAGCTTCCGCAGTCGCTGGGCCTTGACGGACCAGTCGCGGCAGTTCCTGATGCAACTGCCACAGGACGTGAAAAAACGAGCCGCTGTCATGGTTGTGGCTGGACAATCCCCATGAAGAATGTCATGATTTTATTGGGAAAATATGGGAAAATATGGGAAAATATAGGAACATATGGGAAAATATGGGAACATATGGGAAAATATGGGAAAATATGGGACCATGCGTTGCAAATGGAGGTTTCTAGTTGGGAACATCATCTATAGATGGTGGATTTTCACTTGCGACCTTTGATTATTGGAAGGTTTTTTGTTGATATAAACACAATAATAAATCGACCATTAGGGGATTGAATCCCAGCCATTTATGGTCATATTGGGAATGGTGTTTATACTTGGGCTTACCACATTGTACATAAAAGAGGGATTATATCCTAAGGATGATCGGATGAATGTTTGTTTTCGCAAAGTAGGACCCTTCTGAAATTCTGAAATACTGTGGATGGGCCAGCGAAGTTGCGAAATCCTGCACCATTTTTTGGTAGATGGTAAACATCCCATTATAATCCCATTATTTAGAGTGTTTTATAGTTACCAGTAGTTACCAGCTGGTGCAGGATTTCCCAACCATCCACAGTAATGAAAAATTACACTAAACATCCATCTATTGATTGTTAGTTTCTTAACCATTATTAACCATGATTAAGAATTATTCAACATGAATTAACCATTAATTAACCATTAATTAACCGTTAATCAACCATTATTAACGATGATGAATCAATATCTATAAACCGGCGTGAATTTGATGCTCATGTGGCGCCAGGACGTCCAGAACATCGTTTTAGCTGAGTTCAGCCCTGCAGCTGGCACGGCCAATCTGGAGGCTTTACTGAAAATTGCCATTTTTCAGAGGTACCATGGGGAAAACATGGGAAAACCATGGGGAAAACATGGGAAAACCATGGGAAAACCATGGGAAAACCATGGGAAAACATGATAAAACCAGGTAGATCATCCAACCAAATGGACCATCTATACCATAGCAAACTGTTAGTTTGTACCAGAGCGTAGCCAGGAAGAACTTGTAAGAATGCCAGAAGATATGGGTTTGACCAAGCATCAGGGATCGCCTTGAATAGCAAGATTTTCAGACACCCATGCGAACTGCACTCTGCTACTGAGGATGGCAAGCTTCAAACCTTTGCCCGAAGTCGCTGAGCCAAGAATTATGGGGACATTCACCCATCAAATATAGGAATCTAAACATGTTTAAGCTGGACACATCCGGAAACGATGCTTTGAAACGAGGTGAATCAAGCTGGTTTTGGAACGCAGCGGCGTCTGCAGTGGGGCCCGGAGCTGAGGTGTTTTGGAGCGCTTTCAAGATGCTCATCCTCAACAAGGCCATCCAGCAGCTTAGCCGCAGCCCTCCTGGGAATCCTGGGGTCCTGATGGGTCCTGTCTGCAACCCCCATTTCTGCTTTGTTGTTGAGTATCCCCCTTTGGTTCCATTCCTTCTAATCATTATTCAACTGTTTTTGATCAATCTATTCCCATTGCCTTGGTAAGTATTCATTTTCTTCGTTGCATTCCATTCGTTCTTAGTTCAGTTGCAGATGTTGTTGGTAAACTCCCATTTTGTGGCTAGCAGCTGAGCTTCCGATTTTTTGGGGTCGCCGAGTCCCATTTGGAGATTGGTTGTATCGCATGAAATGCATGGAATTCCATGCGGGACTGCAATCTGCTGCGTTGTTTCGGCGCGTGTTTTTCGCAAAACTGCGCCAGCATACAAAAGATTGATATTCCCGGCGTTTAATTACATTTTTGCGCTTACCTAAGAAGGTGCCCAAATCACCTGTGGAACCATGTCTTAAACATATTCTCCATAAATTTGCTATACTTCCAGCCGTGAACTAAGACCTTAACAAACCGTAAAACTTTGAAAGAACCCGAAAATAACCCAACCCTAAATAAACCACAAACAAACCCTAAACCAACCCTAAATCAAACACAACCTAAAGAAACCCTAAAACAACCCTAAATAAACCTTAAAAACAACCCCAGATAGCCAGCACCACACATTACTTAAACAAACCTTATATAGATCCTGAATCAACCCTTCCAGAATATCCAACTAAACCCCCAATTCAACTTTGGGCGAACGTCTCCCATGGCACCGAGGTTGTGCACTCCTCCAACCCTCAGGTGGCCGAGTTTGCACGTCGATGGAGCCTAGATGAGGACGGTTTTGGTTTACTGGGAAGTTCATGTTTTTTTTTGGGAAATCAACTATATGTATTACTGGGATCGATCTAAGCAACAGGGTCTTTGGGTATGTCTGAACCTGGGGTAATACCCACCAAATGGCCTTTTGGTTGTAGACAAGTCTGTGGAAAACCAGTGGATTTAATGGGATAAGCCACAAAAAGGGGACCACAGACAGATCAGTTACGATTTCTGGGAACAGGGCCCAAGAAGATCTGGGAAAAGCATCCATTTTACCGCTGAAAATGGGCTGAAGATAGTATTCATAAATAGGAGCTCATGGTGGATATCGATGCTCGCATCACCCAAAAAAAATCCTCCCATGACGCGAAAATTCATAGATCCAATACCTTCCGGTGTTTCTAGGAGGGTATTCAATATCGGGGGGAATGGATTAATAGCATGGGAAACCTTGGATGGTTACTTTCATCTTGTGCTTTTTCAATGGTGCTAGACACTCAGCAAATAAAAAACATGCAGGGTATCCAAGCGAGGATATGGGGAATTCCATGGATTTACGAGGAATTGATGGGAATTTTCGCATAAGATGATGGTAAGATGATGGATAATTACGAATAAAGGAGGATCATGGGATGCAATAGTTATCATCCCCGGTTTTGATTTGTTGGCTATACCCCCTTGGTGTAATGGGAGGATGTGAAAATTCTGATTCGCAGCCGTTGGTTGAATGTGGTGGATTTTTTCAACCCTGGTTGGAACTACAGATTTGGATACCGGATACTCTTTACAGCATCCGCAAACCACTTGTGACACTGGGAAATTTTTAGGGGTTCCCACATTTTATGCCGCTCTTGAGACCTCTTGAGTCTTGAGTGGGTACCCAACTGGTTCCAGTAGACGACGTCCTAAATTCGGAGCATGTCTGCCTGGAAAATAATTCCCATTGATATGGTTTTGGGGCCACCCAAGTTGCTGTTCAAAATCCCAATATTTGTGAGTTCAATCCTGATTTCTGGTTGGCTGAATCCACCTGTTTTGGTTTCGTTGAGTTGAAACCTTGACTTCGTTGGTATGACCGCCCATCAACAAAATGAATCAAAATGAATTTTCCTTTTTTTAAATCACAAAAGATATTCCCAGTACTGTAAATGCTGGGTATATCGACATCCTCATTTTTGTTGGCAAAATTTTCTGTCATCCCTACGTACATAAATATTGCTATAAACAATAAAACATCTGCACGCAATAGTTTTTTTTTGTCTTCTTTGCCATGTGCTCTGCTTTGAGCGAAGGCGGCTTGGGCTAAACAAAAACACAACAAAACAATTCCTACGAGTGTTGGGTGTAAATCACATAGCGAAAGCACATCCTTATGATAATCCCGTTGTCCACATAGCAATCGCATCATATATAATTAATCCGCAAAAATCGCAAAAGTATTCGCATAAATGACAAGAGCCCTTGACAATATTCCAATAAGTATCAAGAATCTTCATCCATATTCCCACACGTGAAACTAATCCGTATCACTATTCCCATTGTTGATAGATATTAAGGACCCCTATAAGTAGCCACACAAAGAAAAACACTTCCTACAATAAGAAATTCCTAGACATGTATCTCAGAATTGGATCGAATTCGTTTGGGGGAAAATCTACAGGAGACCGGACACCCCTATATTTGGAGGTAAAAACCATCGTTTCATGCCTAAAATCTCCGAGATAAATCCCTTCATTGCTGATAGAATCGGAATGAGCATCCAAAAATAGGCCGCAGCATTCCTCAAAAATTCTCGTTTTTGGTTGGTGGTTTGGAACATGAATTTTATTTTCCCATAATATGTGGGAAGAATAATCCCATTTGGTTAAAGCCACCAACCAGGAGGCGGTGACTTTTCTAGAGACGCTGCCCGAACAGACGCGACGTCGCTCGGCACACGCGTGGAAACACGCGAAGGATGGAAGGTGGTCAGGTCATGGTGTTCTTATTTTCCCGTTTTTTGTTGGATGCTCATCCATTTTCATAAGGATTTTTAAAAGATTTATGGACATCGGATACATGAATATTGACATTATATATATATAATATACACATATATATATACATATATATATATACACATACATATATATATATATATACATTATACATATATATATACATTATACATATATATATATATTTGGTGAATATGGATAATATGGTGGATATGACTATCCTAATATGAATTGACTATGAATATTACCCTCTGGTAGGTCTAAAACTTGCTGGAAAATCTCCCATTTTTACCGGCAATTTCCTATTGCCACGTGTGTGTTTATCGGAGTGCATTGAGATATATGGAGATTATGGTGCTCAGAATTGCATCTTAGATGATTGTGATCATTATCATTATTATTACTTGATTTTCATTATCAGTAATGAGATTATGATGATATCTGATAATTGTGATCTAATCTCATTTATCATCATAATGATCAGATATCATAATCGCCATAGTTATGATCTTATCATTCGCGTTATCATTAGATGCTGCGCAGATCCAGCAGTTTCCACTTGGGGCTGTCACCAGATGAGGGGAAGGGATGAATCAATGGTGATAGAATGGGTCAAGTCACCTATCGTTACCATATTTTGGGGAATAAGCATCCATAAAGATCCATTTTTGGCTATTTGGGGGTAGGGTACCAGGGTTTTGACGGTCAAAAACCCATTAATGATGCAGTAAGAATCAAAGCAGTGCTGAAAACAGTGATGAAAATAGTGGTACGAATCAAGCATAATGGTGAACATGAAATTACAACAATCAAAATAACGATGATTGATAACAAGAAGAACAAAGATGATTTTGCATAATTTTTAAACTATGGTATTGGAAATATGTCTACTTTGACATTTCCTCATGTTGTTGTTGATGTTGTTGATGATGATGAAGAACAACGTCGGTGATTTACTTAGAAGATTGTGTCGGAGCTTAAACATGTGGCTTTCCCACCAAACATGCTTTGACATTTTGGAATATGTCCGATTGTGATCATATGCTGACGCTTTTTCAGGACCACTCATCTAGCTGTTGAAGAAACTTCAGCATTTCACAGTGCCATGTATCTCAACTCCCAACGCGACTGTTTATGGCATCTTTACACCCAAAAGAAGGCACATTTATCACATGTCACCAAGTTTCCACCGTTTTTTCCCACTTCAGAGCTATCTCTGAAAATGTTGGGGAAACCACCACATCTACGTGGTGTAATGATCATGAGCTTCTTATCTAACAGATGGATCAAAACCTATGAGTTGCCTATCCCCTTATGGCCGTCGCCGCCGTAGCTGGCCGTAGCTGGGTCCCCAGATACAGTGCTGGCAGAGTTCCAACCGCGCTTGGGCACGCGGAACATGACGGGAAAGCTGAAAGCCTTCGCCAGCACCGTGATGGGAGCGCAGGGTGCGGGGTCTGCTGGGGTCTGGTGGTGCTGACCCACGGTAAATTGTCCAGTTTTGAGATTAGGGGATGGTCATCAATCCATTTTCAGAAGTTTTTTCAGCGACGTTTGGAGTTACAAATTGGGGAGCCACATCAATCCCAGGTTTTGACCGGCATATCCTATAATTTCACATGACTATCAATGGGATAAACATTTTCCACGTAAACCTCGGTGAAGTTTTGGCTTCTCACCCATTGAAGCTGGGATGGCAGTAGGCTGGGTGTCACTGAAGGCAGTAGGCCTTGCACCAACTCAGAGGGCTATGCAGGGAGTTCAGGTTGAATTATCTTGGATGCCCAGGTTTTGGAACTTTATAAGATTGAGAACTTTATCAGAAACCCCCCTTTATCAGGTTTTGGATCCCAACTGGACAGGTTTATGATGAAACCCCCACCATAGAACTATGGGTCCATGGTCCTTTATGGGGTTTCTAAAGGTTGGGGGGTTTCTGATGGTCTTGATATGGGTGTGTGTGGGACCCAACTGCCTTTAGAAGCCTATAACATTGAACTCTGTGAACATTCATGGTGATTTTGAATTTTGAATTACCTAAAGAAGTGGGATGCATATCCAAGTTTCAAGACATCTGGGAATGCTTGGGATGACATCTGGGAAATCTTGAACAGTGGGGATTTGGCGGGGATACAAGCAGCCAATGGCAGGGACGCAGCACTTCCCTACCATCTCAGAAAGTGGCAATTTTCATAGGACAAGATCCCGTCCCCAGACCCCTGCATCTCTGAGCACAAATGCTTTCATTTATATGTATAAATAAAGTTCATATATATATATATACACCCATATATATATATACATATACATACATACACATTTCAAGTATCTACGCATGTATGTGTATATGTATATGTATATGTATATATGTATATATGTATATATGTATATATGTATATATGTATATATGTATATATGTATATATGTATATATGTATATATGTATATATGTCTATATGTATATATGTATATATGTATATATGTATATATGTATATATGTATATATGTATATATGTACATATGTATATATGTATATATGTATATATGTATACATGTATATGTGTATATGCATATGTATATATGTATATGTATATGTATATGTATATATATATACACAGACACACATAATGCCTAGCAGCGACTATTGGGTGTCAATCTATCTGGGTCTAGGAATGGTGCGTCATTTGTCAAGCCGTTTGAAACCGGATGGAACCGGAACGACGGAACCTTGAAACCCTGGAACCGGCTATTGGGTTAAAAAGCTGGGTTTATCATTTTCTATCGATTTACGTCCATAGACACAGCCAACTTATACCACGGTCAAGGGAGCGATGTGACCCCATTGCCGTTATCGGACCTGCACTTTTGGTGCAGGGTATCAAAACAGTCGACCGCCTGATGGAGCAGGATCTGTGCGCGGGGACGGTGTGAGAAATTTGAAGGATTGTTCGTCCTTGGACAATTGAGTGGTGCCCAAGCTATACCAATGGATAGATTCTGAAATAGGGGCTATACACCTGGTTTATTGGGGATTATCAGCTGACCCATGATGGGAACCTCTTTTCGAACCAGCCGGTAGAATGTGATTCTACCTATAAAAAGGGGCATTGGATGGATGCCTTGGATCATGGGCCACATGGGCCATGGGTTGGGTGGGCTCTTTGTCAAATGTTTCTAGCGATAGAAAGCTGTCATGAGTTGGGACTCGTCGGATGAACAGTCGTTACAGTCGTTGGTGGTTTGAACCATCGTTTCTGGGTTCATGTGGTTCAAACAATGCCATTTTTACCACCCATGACTGGGAATGGTTAATCGCCATGTTGGCGAATGTCCACATTTCTATCCAGCCCAGGAGCTGCTGGTGGATCTGGTGGATCTTTGGACCTTGGGGAATTGGCATTTCTGCAGAAGTGGGGCATTGAGAACAATCTCATGGTGAAGGCCGCCCCAAGTGGCCAAGAGACTTGTGGGATATGGAGATATAGACATAGATAGATATAGCTCTAGATATAGATAGATATCTGTCAGATATCTAGAAATGGTAGCTTCCTAGCTTGAGACCGCCACCTTATTCATATATTGTTTACTAGTTTTGCAGTGTTAATTTTCATTTTCGCTAAGAAAAATGAGATACTAAGTATGGTGAAGGAGATAGAAAACTGAGGGGCTCCACTATATGCGGCACTCATTCTGCATCCTGATGTACTTTTCTATCTTTGGGGGAGATGTACACAAATATAGGCACGACCTAGCTTTTGTCTGCGGTTGTTGGAGACTTTCTTTGGGAAAAAACGGGGAAAAGTCCTGGTGATTTAGGACGGTCGGAGGGAATGAAGAGAATCCCTACCCCCCAAGGCCCTACAGTTGCAACCTGGTTTACAATCCCTCCTTTCTTTCTTTCCATCATAGATCCATCCGTTCCCCTGTTTGCCTATGGTCTATTCTATTTTTTCAGCATCGAGATGGACTTGTGGTAGCCCCCCAGCTATGATGCTGTTGATGCACAATGAACATCGATAGATGTCCTGATTAACATCCCTATGTTTTTTGGAGCGTATCCCAGCATGTCCAGTTTCGCTTCGCGAACTGGTGATTGTAGGTGCATATTGACATAGCAACTGAATTGCAACACCCATTTAGCTATATCCGCTGCGAGTTTTTCTTACTACCTAACCCAGCGGAAAAAATCAGACACCCTCCGGTAGTGAGACCCTCATTGTTCGACCGTCTCTCCGACTTCAGTTGCTGTTGGATGACCGGTAGCCAGGAGACGCTGTGCACCCTGACGCCCGACCAGCGCTTGAGGGTTTTGAGAGATTTCGAACCAGCAACGGACACCATGGATGTTGGATGGCCCAGGGGAAAAAGTTGGGAGGAATTCCGGACAAAAGAATCCACACACTGGGAATTCCATTCTGAATATGCCCATGATCCACTTCTGAATATCCCCAAAATGAGGAAAAACATCGAGGACAACACCATTTGGTGGGATAAAACACCATGGTTTCTGGGATCTTCCCCAATCCATTGAATCATGATAATCATGGGGATGGTCACCTTTGAGGGCTTCGGGCTTCTCAACATGCCTCCAAATCCACCAAGGAGGTGTCTATTTTAAAAAGGGAAGCCACGAAATTTTTAGGTCATCCATTCAAAAACAATGGCACACATGTTTTCATAAAATTTCAATTCCTTACATTGATTACACTCAATCATGACTTTTGCAATTCCTAAGATTAATGTTCTTCCGAATTTGATGTTTATCATCATATTTCCCATTACAAGACCTGTGAACTCGGGTATACTATACCACCATTTTCAGATAGACACACATAATATGAATGTATATATATATATTTAAACTACGGTAAATACCATGTTTATTGCGCTCCCGGGATATTTACAATATCATACACATCGATAAGTTAGATTAGTATCTTGCCATCACGGTAGTAGCATTGGTTAAGTCAACATATCTCAAAATCCTATTCAAGATTTCCTGTGAATATCCCGGCAATTCAAATGCCCCATGCTGATGATCAAATCTGGCCCGCTTGGAAATCCCTAAAATATAGCAAGCCATGTCTGATTACCAGAGGGTAAACATCCACGGTGCCTAGTTACAATCCAACTTAGCTAACGAACTGGGGCACAAACTTGTATATCCCATTCTATCGACATTTTATCCGACTATCCTGTGATTTGGTTGTTGAAATCCCTCACATCCAATTTTTGTTGGTTAGATCCCAATTATATATATATATATCACCATCAAAAGGTTGGCTTACCCCATTACCTACAGTTATAATCACCAATGTTTATTGATTAAAACCCGATATTTTCTGATTATTCACCATTAAAACCCAATATTTTCCCATGATTTCCCATGCCACTACCATTTGTTACAGCACTCCCCAATGCCCTGCCATGGCTTTCGCATCGCTCCCCAGGTGGCTGCGAAGCTGTGCAGCTTCGCGAAGTCCGTGGCGCGGGGGAAGGGCAGCGGCAAGGTGCGGTGGAAAAAATCGGTGGTACCATGGGACTGCTCAGTCATAAGATGTGGAAAGTCCATGGTGAAATCCGTTCGGAACATGATATGTGTATATACATATATATGTATATATGTATTATGTATATATATATATATATATGCATATTATATATATATACACAAACAATGGTAGGTTTTCCACATCTATCTAAGTATCTATGTATGTTTACGGGAGGTACCCATCCGTGAATTAGATAGGGAAATCCCCTTTTTGGGCCATGGATAGGTGAAGTTTCCAGCCAGCTGAGTGGTGGGATTACCCTCTGGTAAACCATGGGGAAACCATGGGAAAACCATGGGAAAACCATGGGAAAACCATGGGAAAACCATGGGAAAAAGGTGATTTATATGGAAAACCACAATTTTTTAATGGGTAAATCAACTATAAATGGCCATTTTAAATAGCTATGTTAGCTTGCCAGAGGGTATTCTAATGGCAGTATGAGGATGGATTGTCAGGAGCCAACAGCTGGACCCCTAGAAACACGATGTTTTTAAAGGAATGTAATCTTCTTTAACCCTCTATTTGGGAGGGTCTATGTTAGTTGGAGGAAGGGTATAATGGATATATAATGGATATTGGCATACGAATACTAATACCAATACTAATACCAATACTAGTACGAATGCGAATACCTATACCTTTACCTATACTATATATATATATATATCCATAGGAATATGTACATATAATATATATAAATATGGTATATATATATATATACACATACATAATGCTGGGAGGTGCAATTGGGATGATTCATGAGTGATCGGGTCATGGAGAAACAACTATATCCCCATGGGCGAACAAGTGGAAAACCTTCTATGTACTACATCACATGTTTAACCAGTGGGTTAAATTTCACCAAACCCTGTTATTGGTCGTTTCAAACATATACCATTGAGTTATTGGATGCTTTTGGTAGATGGAAATGGTAAAGACAGCTAGGGTTGAATACCAGTAGGGAATTGGGTATTCAAGAGTCAGCTCCAATCCCGTTCCCAGCCAGTTGATGGTAGTTCCAAAATATCTAACGAATCTAACGGTGACGAAAAATTGGGATTTGGGGGAAGGTTAGTGCAGTTAGAACCCCCAAAATGCAGCGTTTCTGCCTGCCGAATGGATGGTGCTTGATAAAAAGTGCCATGATTTCCCCGAAGCCCCACAGGGTCCTGGCGGCATGAAGCTTCGGTAAAATTTCAGGGGCTGGGAGGCTGTGGGTATTGAAAAGATGAATGACTAAGGAGGCTTGTTCAGCCATGTTAGAAAGGTTGCCCAAAATCATATCCAAGAGTACAGTTGTTTTTCAACGCATTTTTGAGGTTCACTCTGATGAGATTTGTATAGAATTTAGAGTTAAAGACCTGAGTACCTCAAAAGCGCAATAGCTAAGTTCCAAACTCTGTGGTTTGCTGGGCCAATTTTCATCAATTCAGAACTTATTTGATGATTCAATCTCCGTTTTTGATGCTCAAATCGTATTTTCTTGATGTTCAAATATGTTCAAATTCAAAATTGACATTTAATCAATGGTCATTTCAGGAACCGATTGATTGGAGGTACCTACCATTAATATAAGGCCTATGTAAGCCATTCAAACCTTTTTGTTTGATGATAGGAATTTCCAGTTGATGCTCTAATCCCTCGATGGACAACTCACCAGATGGATTGGTGACGAAAAAAGCCCACATTCTTGATGGATAGGTGATCAAGGTGATCAAACTCCATTCTTTTATGGGTAAGAGGATAAAAATCCCACTGAGTAAGTGGTTATATAATACTTAATATCCATATTCTCAGTTGGGGGTTTCCATAAATTGGGGTACCCCCAAAGTTCGCTGGACGGTTTATGAAAACATGGACCATCCCATGTTTCAATGGAGGATCTGGGGGTCCATACTGCGCAGAAACCATGGGGACTGAGGCCTGTCTTCAAGCGTCCCGCGGAGGGTGACCTCGGGCCAGATCCCTTGCGTCCGCGGCTGGCGTAGGAAAAAGCAGTCCAAGCGCGAAAGGATGGTGCTCCCAGAAAAAATCATCGGGAAATGGGGCAAATCGGTGCTTTTCTATGGTGTGAAAAGATCGGCTAGTTTTACATGGGGGCACAAGACACGAAACACCTTGACCACCATTTGCGCTGGCTGTGGCTCTTGTTTTTCAATCCCTTACGCCGAGAATGATTTGCCAATGAGAATTTGTCGTGTTTTGTGACAACGAAATAAAAGTACCTCACATCCACTGTAAAATCAACTCTCCCCAAAATCTGCAGAAGCAATAATAGTGACCATAAGTTGGGAATGGGGCGCCTTTATGCTTGTAAGTTGGTGTATAACCACCGAGAACTGAACTAGTTCAATATACCTACCCTAAATCCAATCACCTGAAAACCAACTCAGCGTTCACGACCTGGGGCACCCTCAAATAGCCCTGCAAATAGGAGATACTTGAAGATTTGATGCCTGTGACTCTGCTTCCATTGAAAAGGTCATGTTTTATATAATTGCGCTCAAAACATGGGGAATCGTCCCATGGATCAACATTTGAGTCTCAAGATTGGATGGTTTCGTACCGGAACACCATTTGTGTTTTGCAGGTCGGGGCTTCCATGGCAGAAAACGCTTGTGAACCGGCACCGGCTCAAGCACAGTGGGCGCTGGAGCCCTAGTTTTGTGACGTTCCGGTGACCCGGGCGGGAGCCCTCAGCTGCTTCTTTCTTGGTGAAGATCCTGCAAATCCTGCACGGACGGTAATGGATTTTGCAATGGGTCTATCAAATGATCAAGTTCAATGTTCAACAGCTTCAAGTCTTCCACTTATTTTTCAGCTCAACCTGGTGTTCCTAAAATCGAACTGTCTATGCAGTTTCACATCCCTGGCACGAGACTCGCATCGGCTTGAATTGTTCAAAAGCACCCCAACTCTAGCCACAAACCCCACAGCACTGTTCGCCCGCAACGCGCCCCGCGTCGACCGTCGCGTCACGTTCGCGATGGTCACGGTGAATGCAGACCCTTATGGTATGCCACAGGGCGCCACCACGACGCAGCTCGGATAATCCGATGGGTTGGTGCGAGCGATCAAAAGAGAATGACCTGGATGTCGACAAACCAATACTTGGCCATAATATGTATGTATGTGTATATATATATATGTATATATATATATGTATATATATATATGTATATATATATGTATATATATATATATATCTCCACATACGCAACATATATGGTAGTCCTCAAATAAAGTGGATGAGACTTGAGTATCGAATAGAGCATCCAGATGATTTCTGACAGTTTCAGCGATGGTTTTTATGGTGTGATTGGCCTCAGACTCAGTTCTTTGGGAAGAAACATCTAAAACATCTACGAATGCTGCATTTCCATGAATTTCAGTTATACCTGTATCAGAGACGTTAGCAACGTAGAGTTTGGGGCTGATCCAGAATTGGTTGAAGTTTTAGTGGAAGTTTCCGTTATATATAACAAGTTATATACAATATATATATATAATATAATATTGTTCATCATTTTGGAACACATCACTCCATGTGCAATTTCAGCTGTGATCTTTGACTGCTTGCATGCAGCCGTTTTTCGTATCAAAAAGACGAGGTGCGTTAACGGGCGGTGTTGGTGAGGAGATCGGAATTTGAAGAGGGGCACAAATCCGAGAAGTGTAACCCCAGAGAGCAGCCTCTAACCTGCTCTCAACGAGACAGGTTATGAGCCCAAGGTGGCGCTAATGGATCTTCTTAGACATAGAAGAGCAACCCAAGAGGAGTTGAATGAAGGGATGAGACAAATGAGAGAAGCGCAAGATCGGTTTTCTAGGGAAAGAACTGAGGAAGCTATAGAAGATCAACAGAATCCAGCCAATCAAGGTCAGGAGATTTTTGAAGAACCACAAAGCCCAAAAAATGAGTCCCCTAGAGTAGAAGAGACTGCGATAGAGGATCAGAAAGTCCCCGCCGTTGAGGATGTTTCCAAAGAAGTTGTAGAAGAATCTCCAAAGGGTTCAGTTCAGAAATCCCCCAATCCTGCTGTTGCTCCGACCACTCCAGCTGTCCGAAGTGGAGCCAGTGGGAAAGGAAAGGGAAGTGAAAGCCAAGAAGTTCTGCAAACGCCTCAAGCTGTTCCAAATGGAGGAGCTGGGAATGAAGGTGACGCTCAGGCCGACAGGTCTGGCAGGGCAGATTTAGGACCTGCACTGACTAGGTCCCAGCCCAGGTCACAGCCCATGTTCACACCACTTTTCAGTGAGCAGCAATTGAGACAGTTTGAGGAGCTTCACAATAGGGCACCATGGATTTATGGAGCAGATTTGGGAACATCTAGACCTAATTGGTTGGAGATGGAAGACAGAAGGCTGCTTGCTCTTCAGGAAGAGCGAGATCGTTTGCGTCTGGAGTCTGAGGCAATCAGGTTTCGCCAAGAAGAGGAGCGACAGAACCTTTTGCTAAGGCTCAAAGTTTTGGAGGAAGAGAATCGTTTGCTGAAGTCTGGGAACGACAGGAGTTCCATCTATGGCACTCCTGAGGGTTCAAGGAAAGATCGAAAGGAGGCTGCAGACCCCCGAAAGCCCGAAGCACCAAAGGAGGCTGCAGACCCCCGGAAGTTTGAAGCATCAAAGGAGGCTGTAGACCCCCGAAAGCCCGAAGCATTAAAGGAGGCTGCAGACCCCCGAAGGTTTGAAGCATCAAAGGAGGCTGTAGACCCCCAAAGTTTTCATGAAGCCCAAAGGCCGCCAGATTCAAAGGAGGCTGAAGACCCCCAAAGGCAATGCGGAAGTTCAAAGTCTGCAGAGGACGCAGGAGAGCCAGAGATCAGAATGATGATGAAAGGCATGATGAAGCTCATGGAGGGCATGCAGGTGCTGCAATCTCAGATTGTGGACGCAAAGAAGTCAAAAGACATGGAGATCGTCAAGGGTGCAATTCCAGATTTGCCCCGTCTTTCAGAGTGGAAGGCTGAGACGGCGCCTTTGGATCTCACTGACTGGCTTTTGACAATTGAGCCAGCTATGGGAGATCTTTCTGACACCTCTCAACAATGGTGGGAACAGATGCTGCAATCCGCCCGAAGTTGGTACATTCAGCACCAAGAGAAGACCCCCTTAGAGAAGGTGAAGCATAAGCCGCAGGTTCCAGAAGACCTGCAACATCCCAGGTACCAAAGACTCGAGAAGAGAGTCACTGCTCTTCTCATGGCTGCCATACCGCAGTCTCAGCAGGAAGAAGTGGTTGCTTCGAAGGAGGTGACTGCCATCAACGTGTTGGCTCGGCTGATGACGTGCTATCAGCCTGGTGGCCTCAGCGAAAAAGGAGCCATTTTGTCGGCTCTGGACTCTCCAGAGGAAGCTGCTGGACTTTCCCAGGCAGTTACAGGCCTTCGTCGGTGGCTTCGTTGGCATCGACGAGCTGGCGAAATAGGAGTCGTTCGACCTGACTCCACAATTTTGGTGAAAGGTCTTGGCCGCTTGACAAAGAGGGTGTTGAGAGACAACCCAGATCTTGCATTTCGCATTCAACTGGCAAAGTCGTCGCTGCAGATCGACACAGCACCATGCGAAGAGTCAGTGATGACGTTTGCACATCATTTGCTTGCGGAATTTGAACAGTTTGCACATCAAGATCGACGGAAGCGTGAAGATGCAAAGAATGCTCAAGAAGCAAAGGCCAAAAGATTTGAGGAGAATGGATCTGGAGGAAAAAGTGCAGAGGGCAAAGGAGGGAAGGGCGAGAAGACGTCTACTCCACCATGCAAGTTTTTTCTTTCGGATGGAGGATGCAAGAAAGGAAAGAGTTGCAGCTGGTCCCATGTCACCGACGAGAAGCGTCGATGCTGGATTTGTGGATCAGTCGCACACCTAGCGCCAGCTTGCGATAAGCCACGAGAAGCTTCGAAGGAAAATGGAGAGAAGTATGGAAAGGGAGCAGAAGGAAAGGGAAGCCAGAAGATGGTTCAAAGACAAGAGAAGAAAGAAGAAGGAGCAGCAAGGACTGAGGAGCTTCCTCAGCCAGAAGCACCATCTGAGGAGCCGTCTTCTACCTCAGCTGAGATGAAAGGGCTTTTGGAAGAGGCAACGAAGATGTTGAAAGGTTTGACTATGCAGTCAAATGAGAAGGAGCAGAAGGGCAGGCAAGATCGTCTTGCGGCCATGCAAGATCAACTGGATGAGCTTCGAAAAGTCAAGGTTTTGAAGATTTCAAAGATGGAAAGAGAAGGAACTGTCTATGGACTTTTGGACAGTGGTGCAACTCATCCAATGCGAGCTGCACGACCAGGCGAAGATTTGTCAATGTGTGAAAACGTACGTGTGACCCTTGCGGATGGTCACCAAGTGGATATGGTGATGACACCGAAAGGAATCATGGTCATCGAGGATGGCAACGTGGAACCCATTGTTCCTATGTCATTGCTAGCAGGAGAGCTTGGATATGTCATCACATGGAAAGAAGGGTCTATGAAAGTGGAACATCCAAAGAAGGGTGCTTTGAAGGTCGTCATGCGGAACGGGTGTCCGCAGATCCCAAAGAAGAAGGCACTTCAGCTGATTCAGGAGTTAGAAGAAGGAAAGAGGATGAAGAAGATACAAGAGGAGGAAAGGAGTGCTGAGGAGAGGTGGCTTCAACAGTTGGTGAAGGCACATCCAGTCTTGAGGGAGCTCCCACAGCACATTCAGCAGAAGTTGGTGGTCAGCCCGGCAGAAGATTTGTCGTCCATTCCGGGCTGCAACAGAAGAAAAAGGAAAAAGATGAAAGAAGAAGGTTTTGTAGCTCACCTTTATGCAGGAGAATCAGAAGGATACTCCTTGGCCAGAGCCTTCAAAGAAGTGGGTGGCGATCCAAACCTTCTTGTGGAGATAGACATCAAGAGAGATTCAGAAGAACGACATGGAAGATCACATGACATGCTGAGAGATCATGATGGTCCATATCCATCGCTTTTGCGAGCTGCGCTGGATGGTGGACTGAAAGCCTTGGTGATGGGCCCGAATTGCCGAACACGGTCTGTGTTGCGGCACTACCCTCTTCCTGTTTCAGGGGGAGGACCAAGGCCAGTTCGGTCTTGGGAGGAGCCGTGGGGGAAGTCAACCAACACGGCAGAAGAGCAGAAGAAAGTTGTGGAGGACGATGTGCTTCTGTGGAGAGGGCTGATGCTCTACATCGTGCAGGAGGAGATCAGAAGGGCAGTTGGTAAGGGAGAGGAGTCAAAGATGAAGTTGGCACTTGAGCAGCCAGCAGATCCCTCTCACTATGTCCCTGAGGTGGTGTCTTTTTGGGGCACCAAGGAATGGAAGAAACTGCAGAATATGTACCAGCTTCAGGAACAGACCTTCCGCCAGTCCAGTTTTGGAGGTCGGGCAGTCAAACCGACCACTTTTGGAGGAGATCTTCGCCTGTGTGTCCCACAACTGCATGAAGAGATTCAAGAGGAGGAAGTGAAGCCTGTTGCCTCGTCTCAGGACTTGGCCAGATGGGCCCCAGGTCTTATGAGGCAAGTTGCAGAGAGTCTTCAACAGGCAGTCATGGCGAAGAAAGTGCGTTATGCGAAGATGAGCTGGGAGGAGCACATACAGAGAGGACATACACCTTTCAGAAGAGACTGCCAGGTTTGTCAGGAAGCTTCAGCGAGGGGGAGAATGCATTCAAAAGTCAGCCATCCACGAGCTGGAATCCTCAACCTGGACACTTGTGGTCCCTTCATCAAGGGACACGACGTGGAAGGCGAGTCCAAGTTTATGCTCATCGGAACATACACATGGTTGAGACCGCCTGATGACAACCCGGAGGAGGAAGTGGAGGAGCATCCCCCGATTGAGGTTGCTGAAGGAGAAGAAGAACAGTGGCCAGAGATAGAAGACGTAGAAGATGAACGAGAAGAGATTCAAGAGAGAGAAGAAGAACAACCTCGAAGAGAGGATGAAGAAGAAGATCAAGCCCCAAGACAAGAAGAGGATGACGGGGGCAGGCCTAGAGAAGAGGCTCCACCTGTTCCGAAGATCGAGGTTCTTCGGGTAGCCATTCCCTTGAAAGGAAAAGGAAAAGAAGATGTACTCAGCGGGGCCATGGATCTTTACTTGCAGCTCAGAGCTGATGGATTTCCTGTTCAAGGCATCCACACTGATCGTGGAAGAGAGTTCATGAATTCCCGCTTCAAGCAGTGGACTCGAAGCAGGTGTATCATGCATACAACAAATGGAGGAGAAGATCCACAGGCAAACGGAAGAGTGGAAAGAGCTGTTCAGGAGATCAAGAGAATGACAAAGCGACTGCTGCATGGTTCCGAGATCGACAAATCATGGTGGCCGATGGCTCTCAGGTATCTCATGGAGACTAGCAGATTGAGGAGAAAGCATGAAGACATGAAAATTCCAGCATTTGGAGAGAAAGTGCTGGTAAAGAAGAGGATATGGAGAACCAAGGCGTTGGAAGCTACGCACGAGAGCAGCAGATACCTTGCGCCAATGATCGAGGCACATGGTCACTGCATTCTCCGTCAAGATGGAAGATGGGGAGTTGCCCCATACGTCATCAAGAACGTCCAAAGTCCGCCACCACCCACCGAAGAGATGTGGCTGGCTTTGATGGAGGAGGCAGAAAGAGACGAAGTTCAAGAAAGGAGAAGAGTGAGAGGAAAAAGGCCTCTCCACCGAGGTGATGGTGAAGGTCTGTTGAGGTTGAGATCTATGCTGAAGGAAGAAGCCAAAGCAGTTGAGGAGGAGTGCCTCGAGAATGCCATGCTGGCGTTTCAAAGACTGGAACCTTGGAAGAAGTCCCTTCGCAAAGCAGAGGAGGAAGGAAGCGAGATCCTTCAGACCAAGATCATCAGTCCCCAAGAGTTGGAACGAGATGTCGAGCTCTGGGACGAGGCGATTAAGGCAGAAATGCACGCACTCATAGAAGAAAAGGGTGCCTTGAGGAGCATTAGTCGCCAATAGAAAGAAGAGCTGCAGCAGCGATGCCCAACTTTGATAGTTGTCCCCAGCAAGCTGGTGATAACCAGAAAAGCAGGGGGAAGAAGAAAAGTGAGGATCGTTGCCTGTGGAAACTATATAGAAAAGGGACAAGAAGAGGACAGCCTCTATGCAGGAGGTGGAGACGCCACAGCACTCAGGGCATGTCTCAGCAAGGCCGTGCAAGCTGACTGGCTTGCCGCTACGTTGGACATCAAAACGGCATTTCTGAATGCTATGCTCCCAGGTGAGGGCGCAGATGACGAAGTCGTGGTGATCTTACAACCACCAAGGCTGCTGGTCAAGCTGAAGTATGTCCAGCCGGACGAGTTCTGGGTGGCGGTGAGAGCCATTTATGGGCTTCGTCAATCACCAAAACTATGGGGCGCACATCGCGACACCAAGATGGGCGGCATGAGTTGGGAAGGTCAAGAAGGCACCATCGCCCTAGAATCCATGGTTGGTGATCCAAACATCTGGAAGATGATCCAACTGAAAGAAGGCTGGGAAGAGGTCACCAAGGGCCTGATTTTGGTCTACGTGGATGATCTGCTGATCATGGGGCCAGAGCCTTTGATCCAGAAGTGTATCAAAAGGATTTCAGAAGAATGGGAGATAAGCAAGCCGGAGTGGCTAGGAAAAGATCGAGGAGTCAAGTTTTTGGGCATGGACATTTGGCTTACAGAAGAAGGAGTTTTTTTGCATCAAGGCAGCTACTTGAAGGAGCTGCTGAAAAGAAATGGAGAAGAGCATGGACTTCTCTCTGGAGTCCCAATCACACGAGATCAAGTTTTGCGCCTGGAGGAGGATGATCCACAGAAAGATGCAGATCAAGTCAAATTAGCTCAGCGTGCGGTGGGAGAGTTGATGTGGCTCCTCACCAGAACGCGTCCTGACTTGATGTTTTGCCTCAGCAAGATGTCTCAGGCCATCTTGCGAAATCCAAAAGAAGTCGTCGGAGTTTCCAAGCAGGTCTGGAAGTATCTGAGGAAGACACAAGATGAAGGTTTGTGGATAAGAAGAGGAGAAAGAAACGTTTTGGAGGTCTATACGGACTCGTCCTATGGTCCTGGGGGAGCAGACTCTCAGGGCACAGTGCTGGTCCTCTGGAATGGAAGCTCACTGCTGTGGAAGTCTGGAAGACAGTCCATCCCATCTCTCTCTACGGCGGAGAGCGAACTTTCAGAAGCGGTAGAAGGAATGGTGATGGGAGACAGCGTGGACGTTCTCGTCCAAGAGATCTTCGAAGAAGGATACCCAAAGATCATCAAGGTAGACAACACTGCCGCGATCAACCTTCTTACAGAAGCTTCTGGAAGTTGGAGAACGAGGCACTTGCGTCTCAAAGCATCACATGTCCGATGGCGATTTGGAAGAATGGACTGGATGGTTGAGGCTGTGCCAGGACAACATCAAATCGCTGATGTAGGCACCAAATCTCTTCCAGCGCCAAGATTGGAGGAGCTGAAAAAGATGATGAAAATGGGAAGCTATGAAAGAACGAAAGAAGAAAGTGAAGAAAAGGAGGAGGACATCAGCCAAGACGTACAGGAAAGAGATATCAAAGAAGGACCAAAAAGAGAAGATGTTGAGAAAATTCTCAGGGTGATTGTGGCCTTGGGATGTGCGCATCATGCATATGCACAAGAAGAAGAAGAACAACGAGAAAGAGACAGCGGATGGGAGATTCTGATTTTGGTCGTCCTAGCTTTTGTAGGAGTGGTGCAGATTTTCCAAGCTCTGACAAGGGTGGTCAAGCAGTTTTGGAGACGACGGCAGAGAAGAATCAAAGAAGAAGAAGTTCAGAAAAGAGAGCACATTGAAGATGAAAGAAATGAAGAGGAGAAGCCGAGTGGAAGTGGACTGAGTCGTCCAAAGGCATTGCCACCTTTGGATCAGGCTCCGCAACCAAAGTCTGCTCACCAGATAGAGCAGGCTCTGCAACCAAAGCCTGCATCTCAGGCTGCTCCGCCACCAATGAGTCTTTCTGTGCCGAAGTATCCAGCACCATCAGTGCCAATAGCAGTTTCTTCGACATCTAGTCAGAGTGCGATGAACAGTAGCTCGGTAGCTGCTGTGAGTATGCCAAGGATGGCGAACACACCAGTGGTTTCTCAGATCAATGTGACCAACACAGGGACAGCCAGAATCGACAGATCAAGCAGAGGTTCTGGTAGAAAACCAGCATTTATCACCCCGTGGGGAACCAAGTGGCACCAAGATACCACTTGCCCTACTCTTGCCAACTCTAGAAGTCTCATTCCAAGCCAATGGTGCCAATCATGTTCAGAGGCCAACCGAGATGAATCCTTGCCAATACTCTCAGTGGGCCCAGGGGGAGTAGCACACTATGATCCCAACTGTCCACTGCTTTCATCAAATTCGAAGAGGTATTCAAAGTGTCAGAGGTGTTAAGAGTGATTTCTAACCTGCTCTCAACGAGACAGGTTATCGAGACAGGGTGGGCCAGAAAGAAAAGGAAGAGCGAAGAGAAAAGAACGGCTTGAGTCAGAAAGTGAGGGGGAAACCGTTTTTTAGGTTTTTTGCACATCCCTTTCGAAATGCGAAATCAATTTTGTGCTGTGGACGGAAATTCCCATAGCCAATACTTATGAACGAAGTGAGTTGAGTGACGTGCGTCGCCAACTCGGGGGAGTGTTCATCATTTTGGAACACATCACTCTATGTGCAATTTCAGCTGTGATCTTTGACTGCTTGCATGCAGCCGTTTTTCGCATCAAAAAGACGAGGTGCGTTAACGGGCGGTGTTGGTGAGGAGATCGGAATTTGAAGAGGGGCACAAATCGAGAAGTGTAACCCCAGAGAGCAGCCTCTAACCTGCTCTCAACGAGACAAATATGTATGTATATGATATGACGTGTTGGCATTGGAAATCTAGCATTTTGTGTGTGTATGTATATATATATAGTTGACCATATGGAGGTTTCCGAAAATGGGGGTACCCGGAAATCATCTATTTTAATAGGATCCATTAATGACACCATCCATTTCCATTTATGGAAGCCCTGTGGGACTGGTCCTCACCTCAAGAGGACGGGGCAACTGGTGCTGGAGATCGCTCAAGCCAGCGATGGCGGCATCAAGACCTTCGAGACTTTGGTCAAGGCGGAAGTGGATTTTTTTTTGTCCATGAACATGGGCCTGTATTCAAGGCATTTGAATGGGACTAATAGGATTTCATGGGATTCAATGGGACTAAAAGGATTGAACAAAGGATTTTGCCTTTGTTCACATGATTTAGCCTATGGTTTTTCCATGGGATTTAAGAGGGATCATTTTTGGGGATTTGACCACCTAAAATTTTTGGGAGAACATGTTTTTCTTGCCAATGATGAACATTACCATCCCCGCTACGAACAGTTTGACACTTTGAATCACTACTTTTTGGAGGATTTTTTCGTCTGAAAAAAACCCCGACGCATGGCAGGGTCGAACTGTTTACTTAATGGTAATTTGAATGAATGATTCTCCAAAGTCATACAATATATTTTTGAATATATATATATATATACAGTATATATTATATTGAATTATTATTATTATTGTCATGATCGAATGCCACCTTCTGATTATTTTTCACTAGTACACTGTCTAAAATGAGTCATTTGACTTTAAATTATGTCTATACAGTCCTTTGAGCGTCAAAGATGGGGCCCTATTTTTTTTGGGACCAATCTGCAAAAAATCTGGTGACTTGTACGTTCGATCTACTGTAGAACCATGATTGACGCATGTCTATGTGTGGCTCACTGAGCCTAGATACGCAATTGGTTGGCAAGTGGTAGAATGATTTCTATAGTGCGCCGTGCGCCCAACCGAGTTTAAACTGGCTAAGTGAGCCTCCAACCATTTGCAGCCTAGGGCTAAGCTTACTTTCATGGGAATAGCGTCACACTGACCTTCTGGCCATGAAAATTCAGGGGATGGTGAGCTGCACACAGGATAC
This sequence comes from Cladocopium goreaui, assembly GCA_947184155.2. Lineage (NCBI taxonomy): Eukaryota > Dinophyceae > Suessiales > Symbiodiniaceae > Cladocopium > Cladocopium goreaui. Next base: position 407,714 of record CAMXCT020004935.1, on the reverse strand, counting down.
CAGTCTTACATAAGCACTTCGGCTTTGCGCCACCGTGGCAGGTTGTGTCTAATGTCTTGGAAAAACCTATGGAGCCACAGCCTCGAGGATAACTGCCGCGCGTGGATTTTTGTGATATTTGATTTCACGGGATACAAAGGGGATTTAAATGTACATAAACATATCTATATACATTTTACAGGTAGCCAAGAATTCAAAAGATGGGATCTGAACATGGGTGGATTTACACCCATTTCCTTTTCCAATTTGGATCGGGGGAAATGATGATAAACCATAGGGTTTTTGGTGTGCAGTCCTTTATTCTCAGGCAAACCCACTTGGTTCCACAATTCGATGCCCAACAGACAGGCCAGAGCAACACGCATGTTGCATCTCCAGGCAGTTCCAGGATCAAAGTCTTTGCCATCATAGTTTGAAGATACTTCCATCTTTCGGTGACCCCACACGTTGATAGACAGGATGAAATATTCCATGATCTTCGCGAAGCATTTCCATGTCACACGAGGGGCGTCCCTTGGCATCGAAATCTGACCAAGGCCCAGGTACAGAGAACTCCGCAGAAGTAGCCCTGGTATCGACCAGGCATCCGCCCTCAGCTAAACTGTCCCAGGGCGGTGTCGTTGAGGGATTTCACCCGTCAAATGGGGAGAGAAGCAGCAAAGATGGACATGTTAGCCATTTTGGAGGAGATTTGGATGTTGAAAAAACCAGGGGCAGCAACGAATTACTTAATTGCCTTCGGCAAGCCCGCCGGCCATAGAGAGGTGGCCCCAAGGGAGTTTGATGTGCATTCTAGGTGAAAGCCCGCGAGAGAGCAGAATAAGAAAGGAAGACGAAGACAAAGCCGTAAAACGGAAGCTTCTTGTGTAGCAAGGTTTGCTGTAACACGCTGTAACAACCCACTGACCTTATACCAAATTAGTACCGCCCCAGCAAAGTAGCGCCAGGTACTATGTATGAGCCTCTGTCTTGACAGCAGACCGCTGCATGGAAGGAGACAGGGGAGAGAGATTGCCCCAAGGGAGGTTGACGTGCACGTTATATGGAAGCCTGAGAGAAGAAGAGACGAAGACAGAGCCGTAGATGAGAAGCAGCTTGAGTAGCAAGTGCGTGCTTGAACCATGCACCAATGGAATGCATACCAAATGAGTACTAGTCGATCAGTACCGTGCGCGTCCTGTGACGAGAAGCTGTAGACGACGGTAATGCTGTAGGCAATGTCATTAGCTACCGGCACTACCAGTGTAGTACTTGGGGAAGAAGGGAGGAAGGAGCAGAGGAGTCGAGGAGTCGGAGTCGGAGTAAGCGTAGGAGTAGGAGTAGGTAGTGGTAGCAGTAGTAGTAGCTAGTAGTAGTAGTAGTTGTTGTTATTATTATTAGTAGTAGCAATAGTGGTCGTAGTAGTAGTAGTAGTAGTAGTAGTAGTAGTAGTCGTAGTAGTCGTAGTAGTCGTAGTAGTCGTAGTAGTCGTAGTAGTCGTAGTAGTCGTAGTAGTCGTAGTAGTCGTAGTAGTCGTAGTAGTCGTAGTAGTCGTAGTCTTGGTCGTAGTAGTCGTAGCTTGGTAGTGGTGGTGGTGGTGGTAGTAGTAGTGGTAGTAGTGGTAGTAGTGGTAGTAGTGGTAGTAGTGGTAGTAGTGGTAGAAGTGGTAGTAGTAGTATTGGTAGTAGTGGTAGTAGTGGTAGTAGTGGTAGTAGTGGTAGTAGTGGTGGTGGTAGTAGTGGTAGTGGTAGTGGTAGTGGTGGTGGTGGTAGTGGTGGTGGTGGTGGTACTAGTAGTAGTAGTAGTAGTAGTAGAAGTAGTAGTAGTAGTAGTAGCAGTAGGAGTAGGAGTAGGAGTAGGAGTAGGAGTAGTAGTAGTACTACTACTACTCCTACTACTACTACTACTGGTGCTGCTACTACTACTGCCACTAGTCACTAGTACCACTACTACCACTACTACCACTACTACTGTATAGTACTACTACTACCACTACCACTACCACTACCACTACCACTACCACTACCACTACCACTACTACTACTACTACTACTACTACTGTATAGTACTACTACTACCACTACTACTACTACTACCACTACTACCACTACTACCACTACTACCACTACTACCACTACTACCACTACTACCACTACTACCACTACTACCACTACTACCACTACTACCACTACTACTACTACTACTACTACTATTTCTACTGCTATTGCTACTACTACTACTGCTACTACTACTTCTACTACTACTTCTACAACCACTACCACTACCACTACCACTACCACTACTACTGCTACTACTACTACTACTGCTGCTACTACTACTACTACTGCTACTAGTACTAGTACTTGTACTTATACTTGTACTTGTAGTACTTGGAGGGGGGAGGGGGGGGTTATGAGGGAACTTTAGGTCCTATGTGTCGAACCACGGTGCTCAGCTAGAATCCCTTTATTGTAGCGTTGGATTTTTCAATTTTCGTAAATAATTCTTTGAGTTTTTGCAACTTTCCCCAAAATCTCAATTTTCCCTAGGGTATAATTAGAAAAAATAAAAATCCAAAACTCCAAGAAGAGAATCTCAAAAAACACTAGGGAAAAATTAAAAAACAAAATAAAAAACCATTGTTTTTTTCAACTTTTTCAATTTTTGGACTTTTAAAACAAATTTTAAAAAAATGAAAAATACAAAATAAAAAACATAAAAAAGACTCCAACTTCTGGCTCCGGGATCGATCATAATGAATTAAAAAGTTCAAAAATTGAAAAAGTTGAAAAAACCAGTGTTTTCTTTAATTATTCCCCAGGGTTTTTTGAGATTCTCTTCTTGAAGCTCTGGATTTTTCTTTTTTTAATTATCCCCTGGGGAAAATTGAGATTTTGGAGAAAAGTTGCAAAAACCCAAGGAATAGTTAGAAAAAATCAAACATCCAAAGCTCCAAGAAGAGAATCTCAAAAAACCCTAGGGAATAATAGAATAAAATAAAACAAAAAACCATTGGTTTTTTCAACTTTTTCAATTTTTAGACTTTTTAATTAAAAAAACATTGGCGACTCAACCGGTATGACAGGGTGATGGTGTGTACATGGTGACAGTTTGGGCAGCATGACAAGGTGCATGGTGGCTTCACTTGAGACGATGTTTTGGTTTCACACGGAACTAGGTTTTTGTTGTGGATAATGAGGCCGCACAGGTTGTTGAAAACGTGGTTCTGCTTGAGTAGAATAGGTGTTTGAGGGTAGCTTCGTTCTTCCAAACGCGAATTTTGACAGTATATCATCCGTGAAACCGACTCTTGTCAGAAGCCATGATGTCGTGCCAAGCAACTGCTGCTTTCCCATCGGATGTAAGTGCTGTGAAGATTGGAGATGTAAAAGAAATTACAACATTGGTTCAAGTAGGTGGCGACCCAGGTGAATGGCAAGTGTTGCATTCGGGGTGTGGCTATCTATTCTCTTTAGCCCCGAGGGATCAACACTCAATAGGGAGGTGACAGCATCCATTGATACACCTATAAACCTTGGGTTGAACGTTGAGAGAACCAAGTTGAAGCGGGGGTTGTGTTCCTGTGCTGTTGAAATTTGCAATGGCGGCCTGTGATTTTTTTTGGTAGTACTGTGCCTGTCGCATCAAACATACATAATGTTTCTGAATGTGTTTCTTCGCACAGTTCCCCCAGCCCACGATCCATGCTTATTAGAATGTGAACGAAAAACCCAAACATCAAGCGCAGCATTTGCTTTCCTGTACGAAACATATATACATATTATATATATATTATAATATAAATCTATCTATCTATCTATCTATCTATATATATATCATATGTATATATATATGTATACACACATAGTACATATATATATATTTTTAAATTATATATATATATATTCAGATTGATTGCTTGGGACCTTCTTCGATTATCAAATTGTATGTTCCAATGTCCTGTATTGATATTGTTTGGGAGATTTGGTCCTTAGAGACTTAGAGGCATGATTCATGAAGCCTTGGTGGTGACAATGCTACTGCCGGCAGCCATTTTTGTTTGGCTGCTTGCAAGGTTTGGGAATTAGGAATTAGTTTCGCGCATTTTTGTGGTATGTCCACCCGGTGGGAGCGCCGGTCCCACAGGTGGCAGGCGAGATTGGGAGCATTGAACCCGAACCATTTCTTTCAAAGTTTGGTAAGTGTGGGTGCATTGATAGACCACAACCGGAGGAATGTTTGATGGAGGGTACAGTCTTGAGATGGATCCATGGTTGAGATGCCATCACTGTGGGATGCATGTCCGGCGGCCATCTGCAGGCATCACAGTGGAGCAATTGGAGAAGTTCGTGGAAAGATGAGACGAATGATGAGAAGAAGGAAGCATCTCGGACGTGTGTCTTGAAGTATTGGATGAGCTTGTTTTACTATGTGGTCATTAACCTCTTTCCGTACGTCCCCTATAAGTGGATTGTCCCATCTAGAAATGGGATCTGGATACTGAGTGGTGGGATGCAACAGGTGCATGCAAGAAATCGCATAAATAGGTCGAGCTCACGGATGAGCATTTTCATTCGAGTAGCAAGCATGCAGTTTCGTTTTCTGCGCGCGATGTGCTTTCAACATGGCATGCGAGTTTATGACCTAGCCCGGTTCTGGCATCACAGGAACGTGAGAGATCACCACGGCCACAGGCGCATGTCTGCCAATTAGCACGGGATGCACATCTTCAAGCTGAATCAGGTACCGATCATCTCTCATGTCTCTGATTTGGAAGAACACTTCCTCGACTTTTCGTCGAAAAAATGTGTGGTGCTGCAGGTGGCCGAAGAACGACCGCTGATTGAAATGTCTCGTTTGCCACCTGGTTGGCGAATATTCCAACCGCCAGCCCAGTGCCAAAAGTGCCATGCCTGCCACGCAAAGTGCAGGTCCATATCACCAAGCGCCACGCCTGCCACGCAAAGTGAAGGTCGACGTCGCCAAGTGCCACGCCTGCCACGCCAACAGCCGCAGCAACAACGGCGTCAACTGGGAACCAAGCGCGCCACCAAAGCCAGTCCAGTGCCATTAGTGCCACACCTGCCACGGAAAGTGCACGTTCATGTCACCAAGTGCCACGCCTGCCACGCAAAGCGGAGGCAGATGTCGCCAAGTGCCACGCCTGCCACGCAAAGTGCAGGTCCATGTCGCCAAGTGCCATGCCTGCCACGCAAAGTGAAGGTCGATGTCGCCAAGTGCCACGCCTACCACGCCAACAGCCGCGGCGACAACGGCGTCAACTGGGAACCAAGCGCGCCAGTGGTGCGGTGACAAGTTGTGTGTGAGTAAGTCGTGTGATGACAAGTGCTATGTGAACAAGTTGTGTGTGAGTAAGTCGTGTGATGACAAGTGGTGTGTGAGCAAGTCGTGTGATGACACGCTGCGTGTGAGCAAGTGGTGTGGTGACAAGTTGTGTGTGAGCAAGTGGTGTGGTGCCAAGTTGTGTGTGAGCAAGTTGTGTGGTGACAAGTTGTGTGTGAGGAAGTTGTGAGTGGACAAGTTGTGTGTGAGCAAGTTGGGCGGGCGGGCAGGGGGGCAGGCGAGAGGAGGAAGGCGGAAGTGCAGAACCAAAAACAAGAACCCCACACAAAGATGTGGGGAACAAGCAGGCATCGATTGGAGGAAGAAAGAAAATGATATGGAGCTGTTACATGGTCTGGCATCAAATTAAATGGCTTACCCCATTGAATAAGCATGCGCGTACCTGAGGAAGGCATGATGATTGTAGGATAGGGGTTGAAAGAAGTAGAACAAATACAAAGTCAACCCACACAGACAAGTGTGAATGTATTATGTATATGTGTCTGTGTGCTGTGTCCCACTCGTTTCCAAAGCTTGACAACAATGGTGCAAGAGGAGAAACAAGAGGTTTAGGTCAGGATGTTTCAAGTGGGAAAAGCGTTGTTGTTACGCCACCCAGTCTGTTGTCCAAACTGTTGCTTCCCCGGTTTCAGGGACCCTGAAGCGAAGCGCTAGTTGGGTCGGCGAGATAGCTTGCTGTTCACTGCGCTGGTGCATGCACGGAAAGATCCAAAACGGATTGCCGCTTACGTAAAACGCAAAGAAACATGTGCATGTGATATGTGTTTCTTGTTTTACATGTATGTGTAGCTTATTGAGTAACCAGCACCTAAGAAGCCTGTAATCTTACGCAGCAAGACCACCGATCAAATCAATCTCGATTCAATCAGATGGGTTGTGTGCAAAGTAGCTGGCGTGGTAGTGTGCTATGTTTTGTTTTGGTCTTGGCGGTTGCGATGCCTGCGAGTAGCGCGGTACATTTTTTACAGTAAATGCTAACAAGCCAAGATCTGCACAAGGCTATGATAAGGTGCGCAGAGCATTGTCAATGTAGGCCTGTGACGGCTTTAGCTTCGGATATCGCCTTGTAAAGCTGATGCTGTATGTCAGCCGCGTGATGACTCTGGGAAGGGTGGGCCGGGCGACTTCTTGCGTCATGCTCGAGGTTGCCTGGTGGTAGCGGAGCGTGCTGCTCCTGTAGCATGGGACTGCCGCGTTGTCCTGGACGTGTTTGTCTTGGTTTTCCTTGTTTCGGATAGTGCGCAGGGCATTGCGTAGGCCTGTGACGGCTTTAGCTTCGGATATCGCCTTGCAAAGCTGATGCTGTATGTCAGCCGCGTGATGACTCTGGGAAGGGTGGGCCGGGCGACTTCTTCCGTCATAGGAGGTGCTCGAGGTTGCCTGGTGGTAGCGGAGCGTGCTGCTCCTGTAGCATAGGACTGCCGCGTTGTCCTGGACGTGTCTGTCTTGGTTTTCCTTGTTTCCGATAGTGCGCAGGGCATTGCGTAGGCCTGTGACGGCTTTAGCTTCGGATATCGCCTTGTAAAGCTGATGCTGTATGTCAGCCGCGTGATGACTCTGGGAAGTGTGGGCCGGGCGACTTCTTGCGTCATGCTCGAGGTTGCCTGGTGGTAGCGGAGCGTGCTGCTCCTGTAGCATAGGACGGCCGCGTTGTCCTGGACGTGTTTGTCTTGGTTTTCCTTGTTTTTGTCTAGGGAGGTACATAACCAAACAGCTGAGGAACGTGTTAATCGACCATCGCAGATCATAGCAAGCGCCTTGGCCACGTAGGGGTTTGGCTTTCAAGATGTTGAAGTACACACAACCATGCGCAACCAAAGACCGGTGCACAAAACAATGCGGGTTTTTGCTACAGGTGCAACATCTCATGGTATAGTGTTGTTGATCTTCATTGTGTTTCTCATCTGTTTCAAGCTCTAAAGAAATGTTACCGTGGATAGAGAGGTACTACAATAGTCCACACAGAGCTTATGAAGTAGCAACTTTCTGGATGCTTTCACAGTCGTGGTAGTGGTAGGCAGGTGACAGTTGCACGGCAAGGAAGGTCACGTGATGTTTCCCAACCAGAAGCACAGACACGTACATCGACCTTGTGATTGCTATGCATGTATCAAGTCAGAGACATGAACGAGCATGCATGTGTTTTACGTGTCTATGATATGGTCAGGATCGAATGCACGGTTGTTTCCAGTTTTGTCCAGTTGTAGATCCCTATAGCAGAGATCATGCCTTAGTGGTGCGCTATGGTGCGCTTTTGAGGGCCTATCTCATTTTGTTGGGTTTAACTACATGCATATGTGTTTGATTGCTATACCAAAAAACACTTGCACATCTACGTCATGTCTGCAAGGAACAAATGAAAAGAAATGTCAGTGATGATGTCATTTGTAAGCGCATAAGATATCAAAGAAAAAGAAATCAACGTTGAATCTTATAACTTGGATTGTATCGGCTGAAAAGATCCGATTCACATCATGTTTGTTGCTTGCGTTGGAGACATCTTTTTGACCCGCAAATATCCGTTTGCCAAATGTGGAGAAAGGGTGCGCGCCACATAGGCCCAAAAATTCCCCACCACGGGGGAGGGGGGGTGACCTTGATTCAGACGAAGCAAAAACGCGCAGCAAGAGAACAAAGGAACAAGTACAAACCAAGAACAGAAACAAGTACAAACCAAGAACAGAAACAAAAACAACACCTTCCAATCAGACACGCCGGCAGGCCAGCGGATTTCATATCTCCACGAATAATTAGAAGGAATGGTCCAGTAATGGTGGATTTATAGAGATATGATTTCGAAAGACGCAGAGGCCCGAGTCTGAGTCACAACCTGTTCTTGGTGTGTTGGTTTGGCATTCTTGGCTTGCCTCATATCCTATCAGATTTGCTGCATTGATTATTCGTAGTATGTCCATTTTGTTCATGGCCTCTCCAGTTCTTGTTGGTTGCTATGCATCCGTTTCGTTGTAAAATATCCGTTTTTCTCGTTGGGTCGACCAGCATCGTTCCCCTGGTGATGGTGGCTTAGTTCACCTAGCCGGACATTGCCCCTACGTGTTCACCAACGGTTGCAGGTAGATGCAAGGCCACAGGGGGCCATGCTGTTGCGACGCCTTGGTTTCATGGCCTGCCGGCCATGTTGCTGCTGGGGTCGTGACGGCGGAATTTAGCCATGAAGAATTGTGGTTGAGCAGTCAAAAATTGGGATTTAACCAGAAAACATGGTGATTTACCCATCAAACACGGTGGTTTTTAACCACCACAACTTTTCACCATCAATCTCCATCAAAGTTTTGGATTTAAAACATGAAAATTTTGAATCCCATGCCTCATGCCAATGGGTTGGAAAAAATGGTTTCATGGTGCTATATACCAATCTAATGGATCAATACTATAAACTATAAATGGTTGCTATGTAACCATTATGTGGATAAGGATCCAAATTATCATCTCCAAATGGGTGCAGTAATACGAAAAAAACCAGCATTTGTGTTTCTGTGGGTTTTCAATTTTGACGCATACCCATTGGACCGACAATGGATATGGAGATTTTACCCAGCAATCAATGGCAATTGAAGCATCATTGGTCTTGTCTGCAAAAAAAATCAATTTTTGGTGATTCGGTTGGAGCTAGGGTTTGTTGTTCATATTGGATTTTTTTTGCTGTTTGAAACAACCATGGACATGGACATCCACGATCTTCAATTTTCAGAAGATCAGGGGTGTCAGCAGATGATGATACCCCCAGTCGCTGGTCGCCGTGATGTTGCGTTCGATTCCCATGAACGATTCTCCGTGGCTTTATAAACCATCGATCAACCATTATTAACCATAGACTGTTGATAGATTTTCACCATTATCCATTTTTTGCTATGGATAAACTATTACTAACTATAGATTACTAATATATCAACAATAAATTACTTATTCTCAACCGTAGATTAACAATAGATGCACCATTATTAGCTATTGTCAACCATAGTATTCTTAACCATAGATTAACCATAGATACGCCCATCATAAGTTAGCCATGCATTGACCATATATGAACATGGGCACTCAGATTTAACATTAACCATAGAGACCCCCATCAATAACATATGAACCATACATCCAGTATTATCAATTATTTACCATAGATTAACCATTCTCAACCATGGTATTACTAACCATAGATTAATCACAAATATAAACGGTAGATGATTCCTATAGATTATTCACATTTATCCAGTGTTAGCCATAGATTACCATAGTCTAACCATAGATAAACCATCATATATGAACCATAGACTCCAGTAGTATCCATTATTATCCATAGATGAGCTATTAACCATAGATTCACCATTCTCAACCATAGATTATCCATGGATTTACCACTATTGGTTAATATGAACACGGTTAATCAATTCCATTTCAACCATAGTTCATTTTCAACCTTAGATTTACCATTCCTGATATGAAGCATATAAACAGTATTGTCAATGATTATCCATAGATTTTAACCATCTCAACCATGGTATTGCTAACCATAGACTAACCATAGATTAACCATAGATTTACCATAGACACACCCATCATAAATTCGCCATGTATTAACCACAGACTAACCATAGACTAACCGTTCTTGATATATGAAGCATACTATGAAACATCCATTCCGCCAGGATTGTGGTGACTACTACCGCCTCCAGAGCTCTGGCATTCGCGGCTCAGAGGTGGATCGTGCTGATTTTCGAGATTTTCTTGCCGTTTTTGGATGTCTTTGGTGGTGATTTTGTCGGTGATGTTTAAGTTTAGTAGTTGGTTTGACCATCGTTTTTTTTGCCTCTGTGTACCAGCACTTGTAGAAAGGTACTGGATATTTTGTGAGCTAAACATGGCATGTTCCGCATTTATAAGATGACTAGCCATAAATTAATCATATATTAACCATAGGATACTACGCATTAGCTTGATGTTTAACTTGACTCTCCACCATTTCTGCCAAGGTTCACTTTTAGGTAGCTGGCTGGCTAGTTGGTTGGTTCCTTTGGTTTGTTAGCTAGGTACTTAGTTTCTACTTGTGGACCACTCCCAAGCGCCAAAGAATGGACGCCGTGGCAGGTGGCACGTTTTCAGTGCGCCCTGAATGATCTGCCTCATTGTAGGCCATCGTGGGGTGTTTTTTTTGACCCCAAAAAACGATGGGTTGAAACGTTGTGCCAAGTGACCCTCCATCCCGAATATAACGGTTACATTCAACCAGATATAACTGTATTGAAAACATACTTTAACCCCTTAGATCTTGGTGAGTTTTAGTATTGAACACATCCACGAGCCATCCCGTGAACTCAGACGGTGAAAGGAAAAATCCCAGAGCCACGCGAGGGGGGGAACCCTGTTGGTTAGGGGGTTCTACTACCCTTTATACTTTATATATTGGGGATTCCATAAATGGGGACACCCCGAAAAGGATGGTTTACAATGGAACATCTTATTAAGTGTATGATTCAGGAGTACCTCCATTTTAGGAAACCTCCGTATTGGGGATTATCATCATTATAATGCACTATGGATTCCATATTAACCAACCAGCACAATGGTTCACAGAAGTGTAGTCCTACAACATTCTACGCTAACCCAGAACATGCGAGGAAGAAGACCATTATCATATCCTCCCTGCCTGCGTGGGTCAAACTTTGAACCCAAGGGACCCGCGCAGGACTGGGCCCTTCTTAGGCTGTGCTGATAAAACTCATTCAACTTCGTGCTAAAATGATCTTGGTCATAGTATCCCCATGTTTGTGTCGAATCCTATTGTTGCGGACTTTCCAAATCAACCAGTATGGCCAGAAACCAATGGTTGAAATCACCGAAGAGACAGAAAAAACAGAGCCCAAAGTCTCCGGTTGCATTGAGCCGTCGCCAAAATCTTCTCACCGCCCAGTAGCTTTGTCGAGCGGCTCGGGCCCTCCATTTTTGCCTTGGGCTCGGGCCCTTGGAGGTCTCGGAGGTTACTCAATACCTGGGTACTGAAAGTGTTTTTTTGTTCACACAAATGAGATACTGTACTATCTTTCAAGAGAACACAGGTGTTTGGGGGATGGTAAGAAACACCATGTAATTAAAAAAAATATATCAAGAAAGAAAAAACAGATACCAAGCCGAAATTACCGCAGACTACCGGATAAATACCTCTTGCTCTGTGTTGCGTGAGGCTTTATACGGGCAGTGTGATCGTAAATGAAGAAAACATCGATGAAGCGCTCTGACATGTGCCAAACAACTCAAATGGGCATGGGTCAAAACCTATGTTAGCTTATTCGAGGGAGAGCCACAACTACCCGCCATCTTGGAGCGAAATCCTTCAGCGATGCGTCGATCCACTGCTGTTCTGGTGCGGTGAATCAGGGGCCCACGTCCCAGAAATCTTGGGAAAATCAAATTCAGCTTATATCATTTCCAGCAATTCTGTTGCTGAGTATCTAACGGTATCTAAGCAATGGCCATTGAAATGGAACCGATGTATTGGAGGTAGCTACCATTTTTTTAAGGCCTATGGAAGGGCTATCTAAGGGATTATCCCCACAACATATGGCCAAAAATATGGTACTGACGTACCTCCGATCAATTCCCATTGATCTAAGATTCGTTCAATCTTCAGGGGTTCTGAAGACTTTACCACTCCTGCTACCCGGCTGACCCAGGCTTAGAATGGCGGAAACCGGATGGCACCAGCACTTGTTTGCCAGGGCCAACCTTCCGCCTGAGGGCTCAGCAGATAAAATTGGTGGTCGAGCTGAGTTTGGACACCATTCCCAGGGTTTCACACACCTTACAACTGCTGTTTGTCTTTGATGGACACAATTCGATCATATTGGAACATGTTTGCAGGCTTTGATAAGATAATCCTTGCAACATGGCACTGGCTTTGAGAGGGACTGAAAGGCAGGTTACCAGAGTTTGACCCTTATATTACCCTTTAGCCTTGTATATATATATGTATATATATATGTATATATATATATGTATATAAATATATATGTATATATATATACACACATATTGTATGTACATGTATATGTATATGTATATGTATATGTATATGTATATGTATATGTATATGTATCTAAATATGTAAATATGTATATATGTATATATGTATATATGTATATATGTATATATGTATATATGTATATATATATATTCATACAGTACATTGGCGATGGCAGTTGTAATCCATGACTTCGGGATTGATCGCCGATGGCGCAACATGTGAGGCGAAAGGGCTCAAAACTCAGCGCAAGTGTCGGTTCCTTCGCTGTTCCTTGGCGGCGTAGGTATTTGGCGGGTTGATGATGTCAGCATGGTGCAGAATGAAAAATGGTGGTTCAATGGGACTTGATGGGGGTTGAATCGGAATTTGATGGGGATTTGAGGAGAAACCAACCATTTTAAGGGAAGATATTTGGGATTGGAACTGGGGCAGCGAACGGACAAAGCCATGCTTTGACTTCCTTCTCCACAACTCATGCCGAAGTGCAGTTTGGAACAGGATGGTGTAGATGAAATTTTGAATCAATTGGTTTCCATCAGAGGTGATTTTGTGACAAAAGTAAACACAGTGTAGCCTTGCACAACTTACAATAGGACTTGTAAACGGTTCACACATGTATAAAAATATATATATATATATATGTATATATATATAAACAAATTTCTGTGCATGTTCAGTCCGAGCTTTGTAAGTGTTGACAGACATCGGCGCATTTTGGAAGTCTGCATCGCAGACGGGCGTGCCAAACGTGCGGGTACAGCCGGTACAGCTGTTTCTTGTTCTGAGGGGAGGATCATCGGCAAATGAAATCAGGAACCATAGCCACCTGGGATTGTTCATACTAAAACTGGCCAAGTTATGGTCAGCTGGTCAGCTACCCCAAGGCCGGATGTAGGCGTGGCGGGAGTTTTTCGGGATCTTCGTGGGGCCCGGCCTTGAAAGGATGGGTCAGTTCTTGTGGAACTGATGGAACTGTGATCTATGGTGGATATGTTGATGGAGCGACTGATTTATGACTGGCGGGGGTTCCCCTTCCTGTCTGGTTTTTCATCACATGACGTCATAAACCTTGGCAAGTGAGCATTCCCGATTGATATCCATTTACAGATTGATTTTGAAGATGGGAATTTGCTGAAACTTTATCCCCAGTTTCGGAGTGGATGGCTTTTGAAACCTTGCCACAGGCGGCGCTTGGGGACATGCTTCCTCTCTGCATCTTGGCAATTCGCTGTACCCTCTGGAAAAATGGCCCACAGTTGACTGGAAAAATGGCCACTCTGAGTATTTAAATCATCTATAAATCATCTATAAATCACCTATAAATCATCTATAAATCATCTATAAATGGGCCATGGCTTCCATTTATTAAACCGTTAAATCAACCATTTCAGGCCCGCTGCTCGGAGCCCGGAGGAAGAGGATGATGCGGACCTGTCTGGGGCACCCAGGTGGTTTCCTCATATTTTTCCCAGAAATTTTCCCAGGAAAAAATAGGTCCATTTCATGGATTTCATGGGTCATTTTCAGAAGAAAAGTGCAGGAAGATAATGATTGATGATTAGTATCATCTACCTGTTGGATCAATCAGCCTGGTGACCCGAAAAACCCCGATTCCTAAGGTTGATGGGTGGTTTTTTTCAGCCTAAAGATGAGTGAGGATGGGTATGGTTCAAAATATGTTCCTGATTTTCAAAATAGCTGGTAAATGAATGTTCTCTTCCCTCCATACATGATTTTTGCGGTTATTGGTTCATATACTGTCGTTTTTTTCTCCACATGATTTCTTTATTGAAACAATATGATATTTGACCATGAAATATTGGTGGGAACTGTCAGTTGGTTAAGGGATATGGGAATTTCTGCAGAAAAAAAACATAGGTCTCATCAGAAACGGGCAAATTCAGCACGAAACACCGGAACCCTCAGAGAAAGTTCACCACTGCACTTCCCACAAGCACCACGTAGCCATAGGATTTCAAAGAGGGTCTATGGGAATGGTCATCCAAAAAACAGAACGTGGTGGAACCCCATGTAAAAGTAGTAAGGGCCCATTTCAAACAGATGGGATGACAATGGAGCATATTACCCACGCAGAAGGGAGCTCCATTTCCAGTTTTGGACACATCAAGAACTTGCTGTTGTGGATTTTCGAGATTTAACAATACTGTTCTTGAAGTGATTTAACCTATCCTTCTCAGTTTCTATTCCATGGCCACCTTTTCCTGAGGGACATGGAAGTTGGACTTTCCGTACATTGTCTTTGTATATGCGTTCTTTCAAACAAGTGAGCCATGATATTTCATGGATTGAAGATAAAGATGGAATTTCCAGGATCTATTCAAACCAACGTGAACATCAGAACAACACTTTTTGATATCGGGATTCCTGGTTGTTTGGGGAGAACAATCAAGATTAAATGGTTGTTTGGCTTCTCCCAGCTGGACAGATTACAAACTGACTTCACACATGGACCCCTCTCTTTCACGTCACTTAGATTCCCAGCAGCAAAATCACATGGCAACACGTAGCAGCCGGAATGCAGTTTCCGCGTTCCGGGTCGGGTTGGCCCGGTCTCTGAAGGCAAGAAGCACTCCGACTCTCCATGATCCAAAGTTGAGGACGGCATTGGCGCAATTGACCACTGGCGCTGGACCTTTCATGGCTAAACTGCTAAACAAACCATGGTTAGGGCGGTCTGTTTTGTGAGGTGTCATCAGTCCCAAAATTGAGGTTTGGGTCAGAACTACTAACCAGTGTTATTACATCAGTTCCTGACTCGGACTACAGTACCGGGGATGATCCTGCTACAGTTTGGCTTCCCTACAACCATCATGCATATCGCACCAGAAAGTAATATCCTCCAAATACATCACTTACTACTCATAAAGGCCAAAAATTGATAAACATTGTGGTTTGCTGGGCCTTCGTTGAAAAATATCTACAGTAATTTATGATTACTCATCTGGGCTTCACATTCAGCTACTTTTTTCAGGACACATGTTCATTCTTCCTCGTTTTGGCGCCCATGTTTTGGCGCTAAATCCGCAGATTTTTCCCCAATGGGGTGGATCAAACCTGCATTAAACCTGGATAGAGGAACCTTCCAACGAAGGCCATTTTTTTTTCTTTGGATCCGTGATTTCTAGAAGTCTCAAGTCTTTCCATACTTTGCTGATGGGATTTCAGCGTCATGTTTCAGAATTTAACGACCTCAAAGCGACCTCAAAGCGACCTCAGCATGAATTACGCTCAGGGAATCAATCCAAGAATGGCTTATTCTATCCCAGTGGTTTGGAGGGAACTAAGGAGCTATGGGTATCCATATTCCCTATTATGTAAATGGGGAGCCAAGGAGATACTAAGTCGTAGGAGTTTCGCAACTATCATGATAGTGTTATTTCAGGTTCGGGAACTTTCGCAATTTCAGACTGTTTGGAAATTCTTCGACACCCTTTGCTGCTGGCTCTGGTGGTCCGCGGTCGTTTGTACACACCGTTTCTGCGGGGCGCGGCTGCATCACGCGCAGGCACCCCGTGCAAAGCGACGCAAGCTGCGTGGCGCGCTGCGAGCTGCGTCGAAAGCGAAACAAAGAGATGTGCAAGGCGGTACAACAGTTGGGGATTTAGATGGATTTAGCCTAAACAGTTGGGGATTTAGATGGATTTAGCCTCAACAGTTGGGGATTTAGATGGATTTAGCATCAGGATTTCAGCCAATTCGGGTTACTGTTATGCCAAGATCAGCCCATCTGGTCCTGGAGTTTGACATCTTTGACGGTTCAAATGAGCCCACGATGCCCACGAAAAAACGGCTGGTTCCTTGGGATTTTCACTGGTGGAATTTGGCCTCAAGAGGTCGCCATGCAGCTGTTTGGAACATTTTGGAAATGCAGCGTATACACTATACACACAGAATACCTAGATCATGCACATCCACCGATCCACCATCCGCCTGTACGTCATGAATTGAGTCATGAACATATTCTGAATGGCAATTGTGTCTCGTTCTCCGTGCCCTTTTGGGCGATGATTGCTGCCGTGACAAGGTGCATGGGGGTAGCCTGGGTGGTATGGCTTGATGCTTTGGACTTTCATAGGGGTTGGGTCCTACATCAAAACATGGGCCAGTTGTTTAAGGGCTTCATATGACTCAAGCGATGCTAAACGCTGGTTAATGAGGATGAGATTTTCGATATCCAGTTGTAACTGGGAACTTAGGAAATGAAACAATATTCCTGCTAGATGAGAGCCCCCTGGTTATATGATAGTAAGGATCCCTAAGGATTGTTGGACTTCTCCAATTTTTGTCAATCCTATGCCTAGCGCAATTTCGGTTCCAGAAAATCCTAAGTTTTGGTCAATAATCCCTGATTCTCTTGAGGTATCTCTGGAATCTCACCATCTTATTATAAATGGTACCGCATGTCAGTTCAATGGTATGAGCTACCCAGCACCCGGAGCTGGCCCTTTCTTGTGTAGCATCATCCTCAGTCGGAATTGGTTTAGAACCCTGGTTGATCTGGTTGTTGGTTGAATCCCCATTGGTTGTTCAACATACCCCCCTTTTTGATTGATCATCGCATGAGGGATCTCTAGTTTTGGCAGCTTTTCTGGCGCATTCTGGCGGCCTTTTGTAGCGGCTCAACCGATGACCGCATGGATCATGGATCACCGAGTGCCCCCCGAGGCTTGGACTCGGGCCGGGGCCAGGGTATTGGGTCATCCTAGTAGTTGCTGCATGACTATCACCATTTTGATGGGAAAATTTGACGAACCAGCTGCACATGAAGTTTGGCAGGGTATCTAGGTATCTAGGCCTAGCCAGTAAAAACCAAGCATACAGAAGCATGGTGATCTGACCCTAGAGATTGAAACTTGAAACTTCAACTGTCTGGGTAATTAAATTTAATTAACCATCAAATTAACATAAATTAACCATGAAATGCATCGGTCATTCACAAAGACTGCTGCCTGGATGCATGTTGATTCCTGAGGATTCATCAAAGGGGGACATAAACTACCAAGAAAAATGAGGATTTCACCAGCAAACATCGAGAATTTTTCAGGAAGACATATGGGGAATTAACAAACATAGCAATTCAATCAATTTTTGATGGAAAGCATGCGGTTTTCTCGAACAGAATTTTTTTCGGCAGCCAAATGGATGGCTCCCAAACATGACCTACTGTACATCCATTGCATCCATTGTTTGCAGGGCAATAGTTTTGAAGTATGCCTGCATAGCAAACAACAAATTTCTCAAGTTGCTGAAGTAGGAGTGAGCCTCCCACTGGCACGGCTTACTTCTGGCGTGTCAACAAAAGGTAACATTTGCCTTCTATATTAATTACCCGGCGGAATTTTTACCGTCCGCATAATTAGCACAAATTCATGGTTTCGCCATAGCGAAACGTCAATTTTGATGCAAAAATAGGGGTCTCCGAACTTGAGGGTTTAACTTTTCCATCGACAAGCCTCTCAGCGTTTTTTTTCTTCAAGAGGCCCGAAGTCGAATCAAGACAGTTGCTTGATGTACGCCGTATGTGTGGAAGTTGCACAAGAACAAGCAGTGGCGTAGCATCACGTCTGTTTGGAAGTTGCAGAAGAACAAGCAGTGGCGTAGCATCACGTCTGTGTGGAAGTTGCAGAAGAACAAGCAGTGGCGTAGCATCACGTCTGTGTGGAAGTTGCAGAAGAACGGGCAGAGGCGTAGCATCACGTACTTGTGGAAGTGCCAATGAACGTTAACATCCCACCCCACCCCACCCCACCCCAACGTAGCATCACGTATGTGTGGAAGTTGCAGAAGAACAGGCAGTGGCGTAGCATCACGTCTGTGTGGAAGTTGCAGAAGAACGGGCAGTGGCGTAGCATCACGTATGTGTGGAAGTTGCAGAAGAACAAGCAGTGGCGTAGCATCACGTCTGTGTGGAAGTTGCAGAAGAACAAGCAGTGGCGTAGCATCACGTATGTGTGGAAGTGCAAATGAACGTTAACATCCCACCCCACCCCACCCCACCCCAACGTAGCATCACGTATGTGTGGAAGTTGCAGAAGAACAGGCAGTGGCGTAGCATCACGTCTGTGTGGAAGTTGCAGAAGAACGGGCAGTGGCGTAGCATCACGTCTGTGTGGAAGTTGCAGAAGAACAAGCAGTGGCGTAGCATCACGTATGTGTGGAAGTGCAAATGAACGTTAACATCCCACCCCACCCCACCCCATCAAAATCTATGCGTTTTGCTGGACGGTAAAAATTCCGTCAGCATTAATTAGTGCTGAAAAATCCAGCTGTTCTGACTTCAACATGTGTACATCAACAAGTGTTTACTCACCAGGTTTTTTTTGCGATCCCCGACCATGTCCCACGCCCTTTAGATCCCATTCGGTTCTTGGGATAAAATGCACAGACGGTCACGACTGGATGATTGTGGATGATCGACAGTGAAACAACGACACAAAACTGAGTGAACGTTGTTGGATGTGTTTTGAAATATCCTTCTGCATGTCTCAACTCAGCTTGGATTTGGGCCCGGTAAGCCAAAAAAAAACAGAAACGTGTTCGACAAATCGATGATTTCTGTGAAACCCTTTTACCATCATTCCCAGGTGTCCAATTTTCGGATCTCCGGGTTGCTAGGCCCCGCCGCCGAAGAGCCGCGTGCGCATGGGACATGTGGTGCTCGCATGCCCGGAGCCGGGGGGGCGGTTGGGATGGGGCTTTCCATTTTTGTATCCCAAAATCCATCCAAAATAGAGGTGAATCAGTCTGTGAATTGTCTGGGAATCCTATAGATGTTATGTAAATCATGGGGTGTAATTCAAACTCCATTCAGAGAGATGAGATGTGGTTGCCGATGAGGGTCACCTGCGATTTGGATCGCAGGTGACATTGTTGGTGGTATTCTTAGCCACAAGCACCAAACTCGCACAGATGTCGTTATTTATTTGTTTTTATCCAAAAGATCCAACATGCCAGTAGGAACCGGTCATTCTTATGTGGTGGTTTGGGAAATTGATGGTCCATGTATCAACCAAGTGCCACATTTGTTTGCCGTCAACATAAACAGCGATGCTGGCAATGGACAACTCCCCGTTGACATAGCCATTGTTTCCCCGTTGAAGCCCGGTAATTTTCCCAAACATGTTTCATCAAACAAAAGCTCTGCCAATCAAACGTGACAAAGGACAAATCCAATAGAACCGTCCCCTTGAGATTAAATCCCCCGTAACAAGGGACCCCAAAATTCATTTGGGGCGTATTAACAATATAAATAAAATATAAGGGTGCTACGATGCGGATTTTCCAAGTTTCAGTAAGGGTAGTGGCAGGAGTACATTGCACAGATCTTTGAACTTCATGCCCAGCGTGCTGGAATTCCTTTCGTCACTTGTCATTCCCTGTCAGAGCCTGGGCACAAATTTGGGAAGGCTTGGGATAGGATCCACATCTTTATGTTGTGCGGCACCTTTTCCTTTCTCACTCCTTTTTGTTTGCTAGAGCCTACAGGACCCCTGAATTGGATGGTTAAAGCATGTACATGACTGAAAATTACAGTTTGATGATGTTTGATGTAGACTGGTGCACTCATTCATTCCATTCCATTCCATTCCATTCCATTCCATTCCATTCATTCTTTCATTCATTTCTTTCATTCATTTCTTTCATTCATTCTTTCATTCACTTCTTTCATTCATGTCTTTCGTTCGTGTCTTTCATTCATGTCTTTCATTCATGTCTTTCATTCATTCACATTCCATTCCATTCCATTCCATTCCATTCCGTTCCATTCATTTTCAATACAGCTCAGTTCAGTTCAGTTCAATTCAACTCAGCTCAATTCAATCAGTCATTCTTTCATTACATTCAGTCATTCGTTTCAAGACACCTCATTTGAATTCAAGTGTGTTCACTCGCTTCACTCGTTCGATCCAAACCATTTCGTGTCATTCCTTCAGTCAACTCCTTGCATCCATTCTGTTCAATTCAGTTTCACTCAATTCAAGCATTCATTCGTGTTCTTTCAATTTTTGAGGGTGCAGCACATCACTTTGGGTCATTCAAGCTGGACCTGACAACGCCAAACCTTCTTTTCTTATAGGCGCCTTTTTCCCTATATTCACTTTCTTTTTTGAAACTTCCGCCCCCGCCTCGTGCGGGCACTATCGGTATCGGTGGTATTTAATATAGATAATATAGATAAACAAATATATATATATATATAAGTAAACATACATACATACATACATGCATACATGCATGCATACATACATACATGCATGCATACATGCATGCATGCATACAAACAAACAAACAAGCATTACATTACATTGAATTGCATTGCATTGCATTACATTACATTACATTACAGTACATTACATTACATACATACATACATGCATACATACATGCAGACATAATACATACATAGCTAGATAGGTAGATAGATAGGATTAGATAGATAGATAGATAGATAGAATTAGATAGATAGGATTAGATAGATAGGATTAGATAGATAGGATTAGATAGATAGGATTAGATAGATAGGATTAGATAGATAGGATTAGATAGATAGGATCAGATAGATAGGATCAGATAGATAGGATTAGATAGATAGGATTAGATAGATAGGATTAGATAGATAGGATTAGATAGATAGGATTAGATAGATAGGATTAGATAGATAGGATTAGATAGATAGGATTAGATAGATAGGATTAGATAGATAGGATTAGATAGATAGGATTAGACAGATAGGATTAGAGAGATAGGATTAGATAGATAGGATTAGATAGATAGGATTAGATAGATAGGATTAGATAGATAGGATTAGGTAGATAGGATTAGATAGATAGGATTAGATAGATAGGATTAGATAGATAGGATTAGATAGATAGGATTAGATAGATAGGGTTAGATAGATAGGGTTAGATAGATAGGGTTAGATAGATAGGATTAGATAGATAGGATTAGATAGATAGGGTTAGATAGATAGGATTAGATAGATAGGATTAGATAGATAGGATTAGATAGATAGGATTAGATAGATAGGATTAGATAGATAGGATTAAATAGATAGGATTAGGTAGATAGGATTAGATAGATAGGATTAGATAGATAGGATCAGATAGATAGGATCAGATAGATAGGATCAGATAGATAGGATCAGATAGATAGGATTAGATAGATAGGATTAGATAGATAGGATTAGATAGATAGGATTAGATAGATAGGATTAGATAGATAGGATTAGATAGATAGGATTAGATAGATAGGATTAGATAGATAGGATTAGATAGATAGGATTAGATAGATAGGATAGGATAGATAGATAGGATTAGATAGATAGGATTAGATAGATAGATTAGATAGATAGGATTAGATAGATAGGTTAGATAGATAGATTAGATAGATAGGATTAGATAGATAGGATTAGATAGATAGATAGGATTAGATAGATAGGATTAGATAGATAGATAGATTTAGATAGATAGGATTAGATAGATAGGATTAGATAGATAGATTAGATAGATAGGATAGATAGATAGGATAGATAGATAGGATTAGATAGATAGGATTAGATAGATAGGATTAGGTGATAGGATTAGATAGATAGGATTAGATAGATAGGATTAGATAGATAGGATTAGATAGATAGGATTAGATAGATAGGATTAGATAGATAGGATTAGATAGATAGGATTAGATAGATAGGATTAGATACATAGGATAGATAGATAGGATTAGATAGATAGGATTAGATAGATAGGATTAGATAGATAGGATTAGATAGATAGGATTAGATAGATAGGATTAGATAGATAGGATTAGATAGATAGGGTTAGATAGATAGGATTAGATAGATAGGGTTAGATAGATAGGATTAGATAGATAGGATTAGATAGATAGGATTAGATAGATAGGATTAGATAGATAGGATTAGATAGATAGGATTAGATAGATAGGATTAGATAGATAGGATTAGATAGATAGGATTAGATAGATAGGATTAGATAGATAGGACTAGATAGATAGGATTAGATAGATAGGATTAGATAGATAGGATTAGATAGATAGGATTAGATAGATAGGATTAGATAGATAGGATTAGATAGATAGGATTAGATAGATAGGATTAGATAGATAGGATTAGATAGATAGATAGATAGATAGATAGAGATATAGATATAGATATAAATATAGATATAAAAAGGAACCGCCATACACCGTGTTGAATTACCATTTTGGATCGTAACCAACTACGGTTTTGTGAATTGGAGGAAAAGGATGGGCAATATTGTGTTGATTCTTGGTCAGATACTTCCAAGGAAGTCATGAGGGAGTTGAGGGGCTGGCCATCTGCAGTCGCTTGGTCGGAGGTCTCTGGGTGGTGACAGGTTTTTTTCCGATTGGAATCAGGATAAACCGATTTTGTGAATGAACTAACCGTAACTAACCTCTAACAATTCAACATAATATCACCATGCTATTGATAGGTGAACCATGTATTTCTATGGGCCATCTATAATAACCAAAGGGTAGTAAGTCATGGTTGGCCACCCGCCCCCCAATGAGGATCCCATGCACCTTCCTTAGATTTGGTGCAGTGATCCCATGGAAAAAGGTAAAGGACGACCCCATGGAAAGGGTGACAGCAAGCCACCAGGTCATTGTGGGTGACGGTGAGTGGCTTCAGGACATGGGGTGATGATTGCTGGAGATTTTTTTGCTGCGAGGAGGGGTGATGGACCCAACTTCTGGCAATCATTTTCGACGAGTCACTACAGATTTTGTTTTTTTAGAATCGTGGCATGATCATGGCAATAATGATAGTACTGACAAGACTGATAGTGCTGACAATAATGAGAAACAATGATAATAGTGAAAATAATGATAATAATGATAATGATAATGATAATGATGACAGTGATGATAAGAATGATGGCAATGATAATACTGATAAAAAAAGTAAAATGATAAACATGATAAAAATGATGGTAATGATAACAATGATATACTTGGTAATATGGTAAGCATGGTAATAATAAAGATAAACATGACAAAAATGATAAAACATGATGATCATGTGAAAAATGCTAAGAATGTCAAGAACGATACCCATGATAATAATGAGAATAATGGTACCAATGACAATACTGATAAGAATGACAAGACTGATAATAATGATAATAATGGTTATAGTTATAATGGTAGTAATGGTAATAATGTTAACAATGATATACTTGAAAATCATTGTGAGAATAATTGTAAGGATAAGAATGACAAGATTGATAAACATGATAATATTGATAATAGTGATGATAATGATAATAATGATAATAATGCTAAGAGAGCTAAAATGACAAGAATGATAAGAATGATAATAACGAGAATAATGATAACACTGATAAGCTTGATAAGAACAAGAAGCATGATAACATGCGAGAAATGATAAGAATGATAAGACTGATAATAATGATAATCATGATAACAATGATAATAATGATAATATGTGATAATAATGTAGGCAATGATAATCATTATGATACTTATTATCAGAATGATCCTATGTTAGGATAATCACGATGATGATCATGGTGATAAATCGAGTGGTACTTTGGCACCTCCCAAGGTTAAGCAGGCGGGCGGCCTGTTTCACTGGGGGTAGCCTCAGTGACTAACAGTTTGCGAACTGGAACATGGTCCATTTTTGGTGATTTACCTGTTAAACATTGTGGTTTTCCATATCTTGAATTCCCGGAGGGTACCATTTTGGTAGCAACAAATACCCTCTGGTAATTTAACATAGCTATTGAAAATGGCCAGTTATAGTGGATTTTCCCATTAAAAATGGTGATTTTCCATAGTTATGTTAGTTACCAGAGGGTAGCTCTTTTTTTTTGGGCAACCCCCGATGAATCCTCCAGGAACTAGATCGGCTTGAAGAGAAATGGCGCCTTGGAACTGGGCCAAGAAAAAAAACCCAACTGGTTGGTGATTTGGAACATGAATTTTATTTTTCATAATATATGGGATAATCCTTCCCATTGACTAATATTTTTCAAGATGGTTAAAACCACCAACCAGCCATGTATTATTGGGAAGAACAATGATATATATATATTTTATTGATAATGATACGATAATATGATATACATATAAATATATATATATATGTATAATGAAGACATATATTGGGAATGTCAGCATCCCAACTGACGAACTCATATTTTTCAGAGGGGTAGGTATACCACCAACCAGCCAATTTTTGGATAGAAGAATGCTCCATGGAGATCAGTGGGGGATTGTCAATAGTCAGGCCATATGCCATAGCTGCAGATGGTTTTGCTGGTGATAAGTTGCGACGGTCGCTGGGGTGATGGTTAGTGTTAATTCCTTCAAGTACTTTCTGGTAATCAAGCGTGGCAATGGAAATTCGCATTTTTTATATGTAGATCTTCATCAGTCATCTATTCATGGGCCATGGCTTCCATAGCTATGTTAGTCATAACCGGAGGGTAAATCGCAAAGATCTCATCCCCAAGAGGTGTTTGACCCGCTGACCGGCGATCCAATCGATTTCACCCCTCAGAGAAATCCTTTTTTTGATGCTTAAATCGTGCCGTGGTATATACATACAATATATATATATACATACATTACATTACAACACAATAGAATACATTTTCATTACATTTACATTACATTCACATTACATTTACATTGCATTTACATTACATTTACATTACATTCACATTACATTCACATTACATTTACATTGCATTTACATTACATTTACATTACATTTACATTGCATTTACATTACATTTACATTACATTTACATTACATTTACATTACATTTACATTACATTTACAGTACATTTACATTACATTTACATTACATTTACAGTACATTTGCATTACATTTGCAGTACATTACATTACATACATACAAGCAATACATATGTACATATATATATATATGTACCCATGCAATATATATATATAAATACACAATATATATATACAATATTTATAGACAATATGTATATATATATGTTATATATATATATTTGCACACTATATATGAACAGTATGTGTATATATATATATACAATATATATACACAATAAATATATATATTTATGACTACAATATATATATATGTATACAGTATATATATATGTATATACAATATATTTAGATACATACAATGAATATGTATATATATATACACTATATATGGTGTATATATATATATGTACATCATACATATATACAATATATATGTATATATATATGTACAATATATACATATATATATATGTATACAATATATTTCGATACATAATATATATATATACACACTATATATGGTGTGTATATATATATACACATCATACATATATACAATATATATATATTTGAATATGTACAATATATACGTATATATATATATGTGTGTACAATATATTTCAATACATACAATAAATATATATACACTATATATGGTGTATATATGTATACACATCATACATATATACAATATATACAATATATACAATATATATATATAAATATGTACAATATATATATATATGTATACAATATATTTCGATACATGCAATAAATATGTATATGTACGCTATATATTTTGTATATATATATACACATCATACATATATACAATATATATATATGTACAATCCATACACATATATATATATATAAATATGTACAATATATACATATATATATATGTATACAATATATTTTGATACATACAAATTATATACACACTATATATGGTATATATATACATCATACATATATACAATATATATACATCATACATTTATACAATATATATATACACAATACATATATATACACACTTTTATTTAGATACATACATAAGTAGTAACCAACCATGATCACAGGTACCGTATCGTTCCCTACATTTTTTTCAACGGACCGAGGCCATTGATTGATGCCACATCCTCGGGGCAACATTTCGGCTATGCCACGCTGGAGCCCTCTTGCGACTTTGGGCAGTTCCGTGGCAGCTGAGGTCATGCCAAAGTGGGTTGCATGATAAAGCTGATTTATTCTAAATGGGATGACAAGTTTTTTTTTGGGATTTCTTCGAAAAATCCTGCTGTCAACCGGTTTTGGATAGGGGTTGTTAATCACCATCAAACCTTCTTGGTGGCCAATCCAAAAGTTCAAAGCGGCCAAAGGTTCACAGCTTCAAAATGGAGGTTTCCTAAAATGGGGTTACCCCTGAATCATACATTTTGGTAGGATTTTCCATTATAAACCATCCATTTTGGGGATCCCCCATTTATGCCCCAAATGGAGTGGAAAAGACTTCAAACATTCTTCCCCATTGGTGCTGTGTGTAGGTGAAACTCTCCCATGGCTCAGTTGAAATCCATCGAAAGAACACTCGGGTGAAACATCATGCCCTCAACACGACATCATCGTACCTGATGATTGGTAGATCAAATTCTAAATTCGCCCAGATGGCAGGGTTGGCCGATCAGCGGCCACAGCAGAGGTTCTGGTGTGCAGTGGATGAGAGCGGGCAATGCTGGAACCAAAAAAGTTGCAGGAAAACATAAGTTGGAGAGTTTGATCCCGCTACAATGGGGGAAAACAAAAGGAGTGACTTAGGCATGACATTGTCGGGTCGCTGTAAAAGCGGTTTGGCTGCAAGAATCGAAGGATTGATTAGCAAAGATACCCTCTGGTAAACTAACATAACTATGGAAAATCACCAGATTAAATGGGAAAATCCACTATAAATGGTCATTTTCAATAGCTATGTTAAATTAACCAGAGGGTAAACAGGCAATTATCATCTCCTCAACTAACATAGACCCTGAACATCACCAATTTCTAGAGGACAGTAGTCTTCCAACGCCCAGCTCATGGCAGGGTCGTGAAAATCGGTCTTTTCATTGGTGTTGTCCAAAATTGGGATACCCAAATTAGCAATTTTGTTTGGGAAAGTAAGTGATGATAAACTATCAACATTTTGGGGATCCTATTCTCAGACAAAGCCATATCTGTCATATCTTTTCATACAATCTACAGTATTTACCAATTGTCAACGTCTGTGTCATGTCGCAAGGAAAAATGAATCTGATTTTTTTGGAAAGCACTGGCAAGGGCACCGAGCGTGAGACGGCGGCCGCGTGTCAGACTGTACAGTTGACAGAGGAAGTTGAGGGTGGAACACGCCTGTCAGGTTTTACACCCCGACTATTTTTAATGGGTAAATCCACTATTTCAATGGCCATTTTCAATAGCAAACTGTTAGTTTACCAGAGGGTATATGTGACCATCACTTCATAGGATTTCGTTGAACAGTAAGACCCAAACCTCGGGATACATTTGATCATCACCACACATATGGGGGACCTCACTGGAGTGATGGTTAGTAAGGGGAATCATTCCCTGCGTTATTTGAGGTTGGTGAATCATTACAGTTTGTCCAGAATCATTGGTTTTTTCCGGCTGATCATTTTGACATATTTTCACCCAGGTCTTCAACTGGCACACAGCCCCGAATCCCCAGGATGCTCCCTGCGCGACCAATATGCGAGAGTCCGGCACTCCTGTTTACATTTGAGTTTATGATATTATTGAGAAACTGGACACAGTGTCACTAATGGACGGGTTTTGATAGGATATGATGCTATAGAAATTTGGGGAATGCCATAGAAATTTGGGATATGATACCTTTTGAGTAGTTTTTTCCCTGGATGCAGAAAATTAGTAGCAATTGGAAACTCCACAAGACATATTATGCCCCAAGCGTAGGCTACCATGCAGACGTCATAGATGGCGTAGCCATTGGCGTAGGCTCGTTTTGGCCTACACCACGGAGTTAGGCTTTGCGTAGACACTTGTTTACAAGGGTTAGAATTCATTCATTTAGCAAAACATCATGCCAAAAAAGAAAACCCTAAGAAGTCATGGTTGGGTAGGCAGAGCCTACACCGGCCAGGTCGAATGGGCACCCCGCAAAAACCTACCTCGCACAGGCTACCTCATTTACTGGTTGGCGTTTGCGTAGTTTGTATGCTACTGGTCACCGAAAGGCAAGGATAAAAAAGTGCTACTAATTTAAAGGATGAACATGAATGTATGGCTCTGTAAACTTTGTACGAAAAACTCTCCAGTTCTTCAATGAACAAATATGTCAAAGCTGGGGATTTTCCACATGTGCTGTGCAACGAGTTGCCGGACATCTTGCAGAGATTTTCCACTCCCTCGTTTTTGCCAACGTTTTTGCCAACGTTTGTCTAATGATTTTCAGGAGGCATTTTTTCGAAGTGTAGAGCTTCGTGGTGCACCGAGAGGATGGAGGTGACCCATGTTACATGGTGACGACGACTTTGTAACGTCACTGCAGTCACCCCAAGAGCGAAATTTGGCAGAAAACCTATGGCTATTTTAACCATAGGTGTTCAGCATTTATGCCTTGGGCCCGTTTTAAGCCTCCAATTTGGTGGGGCTGGATCTTTGGACATATGAAGAGTGGCTGTCGATGAAGGAATGCATCGTTTGCATAGTGGCACCTCAAAGAATGCATTGAGAGTGCTACTCTCCTTCAATCTATCATACCAATGAAACCATTCCCCAGAGGCAGACGCTTGCTTAGTGAAACTAGGAATTTCTCAGTGCTGTATTGAGAGTACGATCTCCATAGGGCAAAGTCATGACCCAAACCAAGCAACTTCGATTAGATACGATAAGGATCCATTCCTGAGTAACAAGGCTTGTGGCCTAATAGACCCCATGTTGTTCTTTTGCATGGGCTAACTCAATGTCCAGGGTTTCAGGCCGGTTTTTACTCCCCTTGAGTTCCACACATATCCCATCGCCCGTTTAAAAATTGGGATCTTAATATCTTCAATTGTTTAGAGGTTGGTAACTGTCCCATTTTGGGTATATTGGACATCACCTTATAGTAGCCATTATAGACCATATACCTAATGGTTGGGTGATGTTCAATGGGGACATTTAATGACCCATGAAATTGTTTAGAGGTTCCTCAAATCCAAGTCGTTGATTTAGACATCAACCTCTTGCCGAAGTCTCAGCAGCTGCTTCTCTTCGCGATTCTCCCCGCTTGGGCCATTTTTTTTTCACGGTCCACGTGTGGTTGAGAACCCCGGCTTTATTACTATTTTATACTATTTTTATCTGCAGTGTTTGAAGGGGCGTTGGTCGAGATCTCTGACAGTTTGGAAAACTGGCTTCAAACCTGAACTGGTTTGCTCGCAGACTTACAATTTGGGTTGCACACTTATACTTAATCCAAACAATGATCAGGGTTTTGATGTGGATTTCAAAGATTGTATGTACAACCCGCCAAAGATAGAAAAGACAAATTACTTCTCGGCATCTTTTTGGAGGTTACTATACCTTGAAATTTCAAACGTGGCCTTGGCAAACCCAATGTCCTGATGGGGAACCTTCCCATAATGTATGTTCCATGTCTATGCAGAAACATATTGATCGATCTACCTATCTACCTATCTACCTACTACCTATCTTTCTATCTTTCTATCTACCTATCTATCTATCTATCCATCTATCTATCCATCTATCTGTCTATCTATCTATCTATCCATCTATCTATCCATCTATCTGT
Source organism: Cladocopium goreaui (assembly GCA_947184155.2). Lineage (NCBI taxonomy): Eukaryota > Dinophyceae > Suessiales > Symbiodiniaceae > Cladocopium > Cladocopium goreaui. Next base: position 377,669 of record CAMXCT020004935.1, on the reverse strand, counting down.
CTATCTATCTATCTATCTATCCATCTATCTATCCATCTATCTGTCTATCTATCTATCTATCTATCTATCTATCCATCTATCTATCCATCTATCTGTCTATCTATCTATCTATCCATCTATCTATCCATCTATCTATCTATCCATCTATCTATCCATCTATCCATCTATCTATCCGTCTATCTGTCTATCTATCTATCTATCTATCTATCTATCTATCTATCTATCCCTCTATCTATCCATCTATCTGTCTATCTATCTATCTATCCATCTATCTATCCATCTATCTATCCATCTATCTGTCTATCTATCTATCTATCTATCCATCTAAGATCTATCCATCTATCTATCTATCTATCTAGCTATCCATCTATCTGTCTATCTATCTATCTACCCATCTATCTATCCATCTATCTGTCTATCTATCTATCTATCTATCTATCCATCTAAGATCTATCCATCTATCTATCTATCTAGCTAGCTATCCATCTATCTGTCTATCTATCTATCTATCCATCTATCTATCCATCTATCTGTCTATCTATCTATCTATCTACCTATCTATCTATCTATCTACCTACCAACCAATCTATGTATCTACCTACCTATCTACTTACCTATCTATGTGTCTATCTATCTATCTATCTACCTATCTATGTATCTGCCTACCAACCTATCTATCTATCATCCTACCTATCTCTCTACGTACCTATCTATCTATGTATCTATCTACCTACGTATCTAGCTGTCTATCTATCTGTCTATTTTTCTACCTATCTATCTATCTATCCATCTATCTGTCTATCTATCTATCTATCTGCCTACCAAAATATCTATCTATACCTATCGATCCACCCACCTATCTATCTATCTATCTACCTATCTATCTACCCACCTATCTTTATCTGTCTATCTATCTATCGATCTATCTATCTACCTATCAACCTACCTATCTATCTACCTACCTATCTATTAAATAAACATATATTATTTTAGATTTAAATAAAGTAAAAACAGGAAATAAATATTAAATAGACTAAAATATCCCCAGGATATAAATAACAATATAATATAAAGAATAAGCATAAAAATAATTAGATATAAATGGAATATAAAGTATTATTTTGCATACTGAGGTCAGGTGGTAGCCTTCCGGGCTCTGTGTCCTGCATCTACATGGAGTGGGCTTGGCGTTGGCTACAACCGCGCGATTGGATTTTTCGTGGAGAAAACCTTGACGAATTTTGACTGCATTAATATTATTTCTTATTAGTTCTTTCTTTTTAAAGCAAACTAAGGAAGTGCAAAATAAATATAAATTGAAAATAAAATTGATTTATCACCATTTTATCACCATGAAAGTAAAAAAATATAAAATTTTATCGCCATGGATTTATCCAAATAGGCGTTATATGTCCAGACCGGGTGGAATTTGGGTGATGACGCAGACCTATTCGGTGATCTTTCGCTAATTCGTTGTTGAGTCATGACTCGAAACCTTCAGTACTGTAGATAGCAATATGACAGCACATCACCTTGGTTTGTGCGATATGCAAGGAGGTGCCAGCTGATGACAACCAGGAGGCTGGGTCGTTTGGCGGCGGATGAGCGGAAGTTCTGGGCGTGCTTCGGACATAGTGTGTTGACATTGGTAACATACTCGGTGATGCAAATTGGTCAGGGAGATGTCTCGCCGAACTTCCAGAGGCCAGCACGGTCACATGCGTGAAGTGCGCATGCAGTGCTTTGGTGGCAGAAGCCGTTGTATATCCAGCTATGTGATTCGAATTTGCAGAGTCTGTGATGAGCCAGCAGGCATCGTGTCTCCGTGTATTACGCCTACAACTTGTTTGCTCACCAGGCGTCGAGGCATCGGTGCAGTGTGCATGGTAGGGATTTTATGTCCCTTTGTGCAAGACTGGCGCGCATCGTGTGTTGCCAACGCTTCTGCAGGCCTCTACGTGCGCTACTTGTGCATGGTCGCGACTTGAAGAAGCGTATGTCTGGGAGCTTAAACATGTTTGTTGGCTTCTATGGCAATCATATCCTGGCATAGTGTTTTTGAACGGACCCATGCCATGGAAGAGGTCAGTCTAGTGTAGCAGGTGGTAACAAAGTGCGGCGTGTGCTGCCTTTGAGGACAAATCGGATTCATGGGCTGTATATCGAGATGCAGGCGGGTGTGTTGGGCTGTTGGGCGATGATCTCAGCCTTGTACATGTGTTGAGAGAGATAGAGAGATAGAGAGAGAGAGAGATAGATAGATAGATAGATAGATAGATAGATAGATAGATAGGTCGATAGATAGATAGATAGATAGATAGATTGATAGATTGATAGATTGATAGATTGATAGATTGATTAGATAGATTAGATAGATAGATAGATAGATGGATGGATGGATGGATGGATGGATGGATGGATAGATAGATAGATAGATAGATATATACTTATTTGAGAGAGAGCCCACATAAACATACATCGGAAAGACCACAGCTGATATTTGTATATGTGCACACACTTTTTTTTGGTGGTGAAAATGTGTGGAAGAGCCCAGGTTTGACTGCTATGATCCCGGATTAATTTTAGGGAGCGTGTCTGTCAGTGCTCTAGCACTGGTTTCGCACTGGTGGCAGGATACTGTCATTGGAGGACGGCCTGTTTTCGAGAAAAGTGGTGCTGTGCTAAGTCTGCACATTGAGGCCTATAATTTCTGTCTGTTCACTGATGGTGTTCACGTGGTTAAGGAAAACGTTTGTGTTCAACAAAGTGGGACGGCCGTGGAGGCATGGCAAGACTGGATTCGAACATGGAACTCCGAGAGTTAACGGGCATCGTGATGCATCGTGCAGCATGTTCAAGCCGAGATGAGTTTGGCTGCGTTGGAGCATGTTTTCTGTTGTGTGGTAGGATCGCTCCCTGTGTGGAAAATAAAGGCGAGTTCGCGAAAGTGAAGGAGAGCAACGTGCGCTTCGGACAGTAAAGTAAACTTTTTTCCTTGTTTCTTGTGCAGGACGTAGCGGAGCTTCCGTGGATGGTGGCTCGGCCGTGGCAGGTCTTCGATGATTCGGACAAATATGAGGAGGCGTGTGTGGTGGATCATTGGCGAAATGGGAGACCAGTAATGGTTGTGAGGACAGAGTAATTTTTGTTGCAGATATGTCACAGCACTTGCCGTCGTTGACCAAGCAGGATAGTGATGTTCGAGTTGTGCACGTGGATCCGACAACTGCAGATCCTCGGATCGAGGTGGAGGCAATGAGCAGTGGGTTGCGATCAGTTGCAGCAGTGTTTGGGGGGAGTAACGGTGTGTGTTAAAGCATCATCCTAGAGGTCTGTCTGGATATGCCCTTGCTAGGTGCGATGCATGGGTGATCCATGAGTCATAAGGATTTTCGGTGACTCCATGTCTGATACAGTCATCATGAAGCATCGACATGATGGGAGATTTTGCCGCCTAGCAGATTGGCTTTACTAGATGAACCCTAACAATTGATTCTCACATAAGTATTTGTCTCCGTGTTCTTTGGAGTGAAGCGTTTCCGACGAGCAGTAGATCCTCCACGAGAATTCTTCAGAGTTACTCCGGAAATGTAGCCCCAGTAGGTGTTTAGCGGAGTCATTGTAACAAACCATGTGCGCAGGCCGCGGTGCCCCCTGCAACACCGGGCAAGGTGAAAGGGGCCTGCTTTTCAGATTAGAGTCATATGCTTTTTGAGCATGCAAGAACTTGGCTGCATGCACCTCGTAGGTGCTTTGCTCGCCCATCCCCGCCCCCCGCTGCTTCTCGGGGCTTGAGAGCTCCTGCGTGGGGAACTGCCTTTGCTGCATATTCCTCGCAGGGACTTTCCCGTGGAGTCACCGACAAGATCTGCATCTCTCGTAGAGATCACCTCAGGGGCACGCCTCGCAGGCGCACAGGTTGCTTGCTCGTCCTTCACAGAAGTCTGTCACCGAGAGCTGCACCCTTTCTCGAAGCCTGCCCTACCGTCACCAGATGCAGATGTGATTGCTTCTCACTGTCAGCTGCTTCGCCAATGCTTCTCCTCGTAGGAGAAAAAATCTTCAAGTTCTTCAAGCCACCCTGGCTGTCACCACTGCTTTGCGCATTCGGCAGTCTCTGCAAAAGCAGATCTGCTAAAACTTCCATTGGATTTCTCTTTTCTTCCTGAAGACTTGCGTGATTGCTGCGAATAGCCGGTCCACTCCCTGTGAAATCAATCGGCCAAGGATGTAAAGGTCGCCAAACCGAGCCCGCAGCTCCTCTGTCAAATCATCGAAGTTGCCAGGAAATTTCAGCTTGTCTCTGCTCAGCCGAGTCTTCAAATTTGACCATGCAGTCTTCACTGTTTGCAGCTTTGTCCGCAGATCAAAGCTTGCGCACTTCGGCTCAAAGCTTGCCAGCACTCCTGTCAGCACAGCGTCTGTATATTCCGTCGGCAGCCGCAACTGCAGGACGGTAAAAAGGAAATACACCAACTCACCGGCCCGCAGCAGATCAGACGGTGCTTTCAAGATTCTTGACCACACTCCTTCTGGCAAGTGCCTACCTACCTACCTACCTGCCTGCCTACCTACCTACCTACCCATGTATCGATCGATCTATCTATCTATCTACCTATCTATCTATCTAGCTAGCTAGCTAGCTAGCTAGCTATCTACCTATCTATCTATCTATCTACCTATCTATCTATCAATCTATCAATCAATCTATCTATCTATCTGTCTATCTATCTATCTATTTATCTATCTATCTGTCTATCTATCTATCTATCCATCTATCTATCTATCTATCTATCTATCTATATCATTTTTTTATTCATTCATTTGTTCATCTATTCTTTCATTCATTGATTCATTCTTTCATTCATTCGTTTATTCATTCATTCGTTCGTTCATTCATCCATGCTTTCATCTGTTTTCTTTCTTTCTTTCTTTCTTTCTTTCATTTATTCGTTCGTTCGTTCGTTCATTCGTTCCTTCAATCAATCAGTCAATCAAGCAACCATTTATTATATTCTATCTATCTATCATTTTATTCTCTCTATCTACCATACTATTTTATCTATCTATCTATCTGCCTATCTATCTTTCTACCTTTCTTTCAATCTTTCTTTCCTTCCTTCTTTCTTATCTATCTATTGATCTATCATTCTATTCTGTCCTAATTCCAATTTCAATTCTAATTCTAAGTCGAACTCTATTTTTGTTCATTCTATTCGAATTCTACTTCCAAATCGAGTTCTATGTCTACTTCTAAGTTTATGTCTATTTCCTTTATTTTCAAGTCTAAATCCAGTTCCAGTTCTACTTCTAACTCTATTGAATTCTATTCTTTCCTATTTTATTCTTTTTTATTCTATGCCATTCTATTCTATCCTGATCCATTCTATTCTATTCTGTTCTCTCCTGTTTTATTCTATTCTGTTCTATTCTATTCTATTCTATGCTTTGCTAGCCTATATATTCTGTTCTATCTCCAACCCCTTCAATCTTTCCAACCTATCTGAGAAATCTAAGATACCTAATCCCTCTAATCTCTCGAACCTCTAACCTCTCTAATCTCTCTAACCTCTCTAATCTCTCTAATCTCCCTAATCTCCCTAATCTATCTAATCTATCTAATCTATCTAATCTATCTAATCTATCTAATCTATCTAATCTATCTGTCTATCCATATAGCCATCTATCCATATAACCATCTATCTACCTGCCTATCTCTATCTATCTCTATCTATCTCTATCTATCTCTATCTATCTCTATCTATCTCTATCTATCTCTGCCTATCTCTATCTATCTCTATCTATCTCTATCTATTTCTATCTATCTCTATCTATCTGTTAATACGTATCTATAATGTGCATGTTTGCCCATGCAGTTTGAAGGTTGCGATGTGCAAGTCTGTTCCTTGGCAATTGACAGCATAGTCCATTCTTTGTTTTGGAAGCGAACCAAAAAATCTTAAACCATATTTTCACGTATTTCACTGTCAAACTTTGGCTTCAACAAACACAAGAAAAACAGTAGGGTTTCCCATCAAAAGGTGTTTTTTTCAACAAACAAACATCTATCAGGATGTCCAACAAAACGCCACAAGTCAGTAGATGTTCCACCGTTTTCTTTTTTCCATGACGGTATCCGCCCCACGTTCCGCCAGGGTCCAATGAGGCGCTCCTTGGATTGTGTGGTGATTTTGGTATCGATTCTGGCTACCATGGTGGTTTTGCTGGTCAATTTTGTGGTTTACCCAAGGGAAATTTCGGTGATTCAACGTGTGGAAAATTAGGGATCTTCATTTGGCCTTGGCAACATTTTCGACCCAAGCCAAAGTGCCAAAGAATTCCAGGTTGTTTTGGTTTTCTCCAAACCTAGGGTATCTCAGGTATCCACTGGCCAATCCCCTGGCGAATCATTCCATTTTCCGGGCAAATCCATGGCCAAATACGACGTTTTTCCGGGACATTTCACAGTTTGCTATGGTAAATCGTTCATTTCCAGCTGATTACCTCAAAGAAGGAATGATAACCTATTCTATTCTATTCTTATATTTCTTATGCTGAATTACCAGAGGCTAGTGGTTTTGAAGGCCAACCAGAAACCCAAGGTTCCCTGTAGATTTTCCGAAACGGTCCCCGCTGGCCTCAAGCTGTGAACGGCGCGCTTTCCGCGGGGAGGGTCGCTAGGTGAGGCTGGTAAAGGCTCGGTGATGGGTTCCGGCTAGGAGCTGAGCCCAACAGGCTCCAAGGCATAATGCGCGAGGGCCACTTTTTTTGGGGGAAAACTTGGGATATGTTTTGCTCCTTGATGGACATTTCTTTGGCCCCAAACGTAGATACGGGATGTTGGGACAGTTCTGGAAAATGGCACATAAGACAAAGGTGGGGATGTCACCAGCAACAGATTTTTAGGGGCTGAATGGGCTGATGCCAGATGTAGTGAGCTTGGGAGTTGTTTTCTTGAAAAATGAGGGTACCCTATAACAAAGGAAACATACCTCAGGAATATGCTTCAGTTCATCAGCAATGAGAATTTCAACCATAAAACAAGGGGAGTTGACGACTGGGACTTGACCAAGCATGGGGATCCAATAGGTGCTTATCCGCTCAGGGATTTTTGGGATGCGTTTCCAGTAGGTTTCCAAGATGTTCGTTTTTGTTTTCAATCACTCGAAGTTGCGGCAGTACCCCATGGTCTAAGTCAAGCACTTTAACATCCAAAACTTCAATGCCAACATCGACTGTAGATGGATTTTCCAAAGATTAAAGCGTCGAGAAGAGAATGGACGGGATTGGTTTTCGGTGGCTTCCAGACTTGGTTTAGGCGTGGCGTTTGAAGGCGGCGATGTGTTTTGGACCAACAGAACATCCATTGACGCATCCAATTTGGAGCTATCCAACCCCCGTTGCCTTGTCCGAAGGCCCATGACCAACCTGCAACAGGCTTATTTGGAAAGGACGCCGGAAAGCACCAGAAATGGGATGCTTTCCTTTTGGAATCTGTTAAAAAACGGTTCTAAGTGGGTAATCACCGTGTTCCTTCACACAGTGATGTGGAACACATATTACATAATATGAACACATGATATACCAAGTCTTACATTGGCTAAAGCCATCTGAATACGAAGAACTACTTTGCTCTTTTATTTGTCTCCAAATGGGGCCCTTTTTTTGGGCCACTAAACCATTTTCGGAAATGCTGCTGTATAAATCATGTGGATTCAACCAATCATGGGGATTATTTGATCGGCTTATTCCATAGGTGTGCCACGGTCAAAACTTGGGTTGCCGATATCAGGGGGATGGTCATCCATTAGGCTTGCTGGCTTGTGGGACTGACCATACGCCATACAATCATTGATTAAGTTGGTTATAACACCCACTCTATTCCCATCATATAGGCATTGTTGTTGGTTAAATCCCATCGAAGTAGGGTAAAAAACACACCATGTACTGTAACTTGACCGTGAAATATCTCCTTATTATCCAAATTCATGCTGGTTTACGATCGCCACTGTTGGTGATATATCCTGATTATCACACTATATTTCCGTGAATGTTTGACAATCGCATTATAAAAGCCATTAAAAACCACATACGACGCAAGTTAACCATGTTACATAGCCATTGTGGTCAACATACCATCTAACTTGACCATGGCCATCTGATTTTGGCTGCAGGATGCAAGCCACCAGTGGCTATGGTCGCATCAGTGAGTCTGCCGGGTGGCCACTGGGGGATGGTCGAGAATTTGGGTGGATTCCGGTGGAGTGTCTGAAAAATGGCCAAAATACTGTACCTGGAAGCAGTTTAGGAATGATAGAAGCCATGTCCAGATTTTGTGAGTTTGAGTGTTTGAAGGCCAGCCATTGAATACATTTCAGAAAAGGCCGCCTGAAGTTTGAGAATGTCGATTGCTCTCCTCTAATTTTTTTCATATTTTAATTGGGATAAGCAGGACATAGCAGGACCTTGGGCCTATTTCAGATCTCAGAATTGGGAATGGTGGTTAAAAAATGTCATTTTGGCACATTTTGGGACATTTTTGGGACATTTTGGCCCTATTCCATGGTGAAAAACATGTCGGCAGGTCTCCTTCAGTGCGTCTGCCTGTGAATCCCTTGCCGGTCGATACCTTGAACAACTTGCAGGCAGGTGTCTTAAGTCCTAAGTCATGGAGGTAGCCCTAAATCATCTGGTATTAATAAGAATTTTACTAGGAAGTCCCATTTATGGTCAATATTTTAATAGGATTTTCATAGGATTTCAATAGCATTTCCCATGAAATAAACCAACGATTTTTGGGGAAGTCCCATGAAAGTGGACCCCTTTATTTTTATCATCCCCAAGAGACATTTGTTTATTGTTTGTATCCCATCTATATGCATGTTATATGTATATATATGCACCAGGCCCTGCCACCCCCCCTCCCCCCCACCCCCATGGGATGGGTCCCATATACTGGCCCCATATGAGATCTTCCCCCTCCCCCCCCTGTGGTGTGGTGGGGTTGTGGCACTGTCCCCCTCCCCCCCCTGTGGTGTGGTGGGGGTGTGGTATGGTATGTTGGGTATGTATGGTGTGTATGGTCGGTCTGGTATGGCATGTTTGGAAAGTATGGTATGTTTGGGAGGTATGGTATGTATGGCATGAGTGGTTGGTATTGTATGGATGGTAGGTATGGTATGTAAGTCTGTTGGGTATGGTATGTTTGATATGACAGTATGTATGGTCTGTATGGTATGTATGGTTACTATGATGGGTATGGAATATTTCCTATGTAAGGTAGGTGTGGTATGTATGGCATGTATGTTTGCTATTGTATGTATGGTAGGTGTACGTAGGTGTGGTAATTACATTTCATCTGTATGGTATGTATGGTATGTATGAAAGATATGATAGGTATGGTATGCTCGGCATCATTGACATGTATGGTAGGTACGGTATATGTTAAACACAGGTAGTGTTGTCAGAGTACACAGGTAGTAAATAGGAAGTAGATACAGTAGATACATAGCACATGTATATATGACTATAGGTAGCACGTAGCTACTTTGAAGGAGTATGTGTGCTACGTAGGCCGCCTAAAAGGTAGCATGTATCTAGTAAATGCGAGGCTGGTAGTCAGAAATGCTGCAAAGACCTAGCAAATACGCAGCTGGACCTCAGAAATGCTGCCAATAGCTTGCAAATAGAAGGGAATTGGGGCTGCTACCTGGGGACCCAACCCATGGGGGGGGGTGGAGAGACGGAGGACGGGACCATATATATATATATATAGATTCTATAGATATATGTAGGTGAAAACAAATAAATATACATACATATATATATATATGTAGTGTTATATATATATATAGATAGATAGATATATAGATATATAGATATATAGACACATATCTTTGGATCTGGATAAATAATTAATTTCACAATCTGCTATGGAACATGGCCCATTTATAGACGATTTGAGATGATTTACCCATGATTACCATAACATGGTGGAATCATTATGCAAAGGCATAACATTATTTAAAGTTATATCTCCCATAATATATTTTCCATATTAGTGTTTTCAGCCAGTTAAATAAAACTATGGTTGTATCATTTGTATCCCCGAATATTCATGCTTAATATGGTTGTTATGATATTATCATATTTCGCCCATATCAGTTTCCACTAACTTGTTGTTGAATATTGAACGCTTATTGATGCTTATTGATGCTTATTGATGCTTGTCGATGCTTGTCGATGCTTATTGATGCTTATTGATGCTTATTGATGCTTATGGATGCTCATTGACGGTATAACACAAACCAAGTTTTGATGATAAAATACCATCAACAACCATCAAGAAAACTGCTTATAAAACATTATAAAACTAGTTAAATATTTTGGTTATCATACCCAGCTGCCATTGATGACACCGGGTACCGCTCACCAGGCACAGTCCGACCAGGTGCTACGACGCGTTGCGGCGCTGGAGTCCTCGATGACTGAGGCCCGACGATGCCATGAAAATTGGATATGGAACCAACGAAAATGGGGATTTAGCCCACAAAAATGGGGCTGGAACCAAAAGGTGCAAGGTGCGATTTAGGCAGCAAAAACGTGGATTTAACGAAAAAAGTTGGGTTTGAACCAATTTACCCACAAAAATTGGGATTTAACGAAAAAAAATGGATTTGAACATCTAGGGCCCCCAAAAAAGATATCGAACAGTATTAAAAAAACATGGTAAAACGATGATGTAAAACACCCACCATTTCCAGGTTTCCAACGTTGGGCATCTATTGGGGGTTGATGTGGAACATGGGAATCTCACCATAGGCGACTTTTCCATCATGATAATCCCCTATCAATACCAGGGGTCGTTGGCCTAGAGTACCAGCACGGTGACCTATCAAAAGTGGGTAAACATGGGGTGTACCCAAATTTAGCAATCAAAGATGAGAGAAGAGAGACATTGATTTGAACATGATCTTAAACCATTGTGGTTTTAGGCCCCATTTCTTCCAAAAAATCCACCCGTAGGATGATCATCTACAGTTGATCATGTAGCAAGAAGACAAGTAACATCCTTCACAGTTCAAATAGATTGTTTTCTATCTTATTTTGATTGCATTTTTCATAAAACCTTCAGTTGTGGATTATTGTTACCAGCGATTTACAGTTTTATGTAGAGGATTGTTTATGATTAGCATCATATCCGATATGCAGTAAGTGGTCGGTTGCATTTACTCGATGATGTCAATATTATATTGAAGTGAACGTTTTTTGGTTTGCCAGCCATGTATCGCTATATCGAGTCATATGTAATAATGGCTTTGGATGGTTTTTATATCGAATATTAAGGGCTTACAATAGACATATCTCGGACATATGATCACGTCATAGTGTTTTTTTTCATTTTCCATCCTTTTCCCATATCACAGTATCTCCCATGACATTTATTCACATTCAATGGACATTTTTTGGGATGGGTCGTTGCCTATGGAAATAGCCAGCAAGAAAAACAGGGCCATCCCAGCAGGTCACCAGGCGCTTGGACGATTGGACTGAGGCGTTTTTTTTTTGGTGGGGGTTCATTGGGGAAAGTCACCTTAACTTTTAGGGGCTGTAATGGGTGGAGACTTTTTCTGCGAATTCAAAGGAACTTCAGAGGGATTTATTGGGCAAACCAAACATTCTAGAGAGATAACCATACAAATATAGGGATAACCATTGGAACAGGGTGGTTTTAGTGGGACTTCTAGGCAATTTTTGATGGGGAAACCTACATTTTTTTAAAAAAAATCTAACGGGATATAAATAATTCAACCAGCAATGGTGAGATGGGTGTGTCTGAAATCTCAGGATTTAGTACCAAAATATGTTTTTTTTTTTAATGGGGAGCATGATGATGAAATAGCTAGCGAATTTTTGTTTTTCGTTTTTTTTTTGACAGACACACCACATATATATATATACATACATACATACATGGTTTTGCAATTTTCATGGAGCAACGATACCAAAGAATAGATGAAGCAAGCAGCGAACTGGGTCCGTTGGGTACTGAACTCATCCAGTTTTTGGATCGCCCCATCCCAGTTTCCAAAGAATTCGGAAGCAGGTTGTCTCCCACTTTTTCAATGGGATATACCCCAGTATTCCCTAGTTATATATATATAAATACACTTTTTCAGAACCCAGTATCACAGTATCCCCTAATTGACAACTTGGTTACTGGGTTGTCAACTGGTTCTTCCTATTGAAACAAACGGTTGTTATCCTTTTTCAAATTGTTCTTTCGCCCAGGAAGTTGTTATCGCCATAAACAGATATAGTATGTAGTTGTCGGAAGATGTGCAAAGACCAATGTGCCAATGCCATCAGACTATCATATCCTATCCATTCTTTATAGTCATCCCAATAAGATGACAATTTGCCCAATCATTTTTTTTCTTGGATCTGGAGGTTTCCTAAAATAGGGCTACCCCTAAATAAGCTATCCATTTTAATCAGGTTTTCCATTCGAAATCAAGCATTTTGGGGGTCCCCCATTGTAGTTGACCATCCCGGCTGCCCCTTGGGTCGGAGGTGACCCGCGGAGGAATCGCTGACTTGCGGTCCGAGATCGGGGCGGCCTGGGGCCCGCCCCAGCTGGTTCGGTTTGGGAGGGAAGATCTGGGAATATCTGTAGGAAACCATGACTTACTACCCTTTGGTTATTATAGATGGCCCATAGAAATAGATGGTTTACCTATCAATAGCATGGTGATTTTCCATGGCTATGTTAAATAACCAGATGGTATATAAACTAGGTCCTAGGTTTGTTAATTTACGATTCGTGGGATCTAAAATATATGCCATTCATATGCCGCCATAGAATTCCATGATGATCTCCACTATCCCATTAGGATCCCATTATAATCCCACTGAGAGCTGAGGTGAAATTGGAACAACGCTTCGCTCAGACGCTTCGAAGCTCGGGTGGTAGCTCAACTGCACGACATGGGCAACTCATGATGAATCCACAGGGTGAAACTGCGACAGAGGGTGAAAACAACTCAACATTAAACTTGCTTACCTTACTGCTTGTATGGCTCAATTATGTTCGGTCGCCATACTGAGGCACCATATGCGAGTTGATCATGAAAGATTCCCAGATGTCTCATGAAGCAAGCTATGCCTTGTACAAAACCTGACCTCATTGTGAAATACCGAAATCCAGATTTTCAAGATTTTTTTCGATGGTGAATCCCGGTGAGACAAGGACCAATTCCCCAATTCTTGATGGTCTTGGTAAATTCACAATTTTTCATCTTTAAATCTTCATGTTTCCGGGTTTTTTCCTGAGGGTTTTCGTTTTCCTCGAAAATTTTCATGAATTTTCTTCATTTGGGGGTTTCATAAAATAGGGCCACCCGGGCCACCCCCAAATCATCCAAGTCATGGATGACCATTTTAGAGTTGAAACCTCAGGCGACGCTTCGGCTCGCCAGACGCCCTTGGCTCACTCAGTGGCCACGGGTACACCAACGGCGCGGAGGGGAGATGGAGCGACAAGACTGCGGGGATTTGAAGGAAGATTACCCTCTGGTAAACTAACATAACTATTGAAAATCACCATTTTGAATAGGTAAATCAACTATAAATGGTATATTTTCAATAGCTATGTTAAATTACCAGAGGGTATTTGTCACAGCAACATTTGGGGAGTGCATTTGCCAAAAAACGAAGATTCCATGATTTTGAAGCAAGAACCATGGACGTTTTCCCAACAAAATTTACAACATCAGGGTACTAAGGCTGCTGAGCCACTGATTGCCCGACTAGACAGAAGAGCAGATCATCAAATGTGCAAATCAGTGAATTTGCTGACGATGGTTATTTACAGAGATGACAAGAAATTAGAATACGATAAAAAATGCACTTATACAACTTCTCTATACTAAATCCATGATCACGGACACAATGCCCCCACCTAAGTGGAATTCCCATTGCACGGGATTTTGTGACAATAGATTCAATAGATCAGGATTTCAACCTGGTTCGTTCCATCCATTTATACATTGGAAATCAAAGGCATATATTTTTCATACACATATATTATATATGTATACATACTGTGCATAGTGTGAATATGTACAATATCTCTCTCTCTCTATATATACATATATATATATACATAAATCTATACATGCAAAACTTGTGATTGGCGCAAGCCCCCTCTCCACTCCAATCCCACCTCCAAGCAAACGGCCTTGCAGCCACTCCTTTTCCACTTCCACTGCTGTTGTCCACACGCAGTCTGCCAAGGGCGGCCACGCCCAACTGCTCTGCCCACAGAGCTGCAACCACAAGGCTATGGCACTGACGTGCCCACCCGCCCAAACCCCAGGGGCTCGCCTGAGCCAAGTCAGTGTCTATCGGACACGAAGAGTTCTGGACCTGGAAGACGGATGGTATATTGAGTGAACAGCATGGATGGAAATTACACTCGTGAATTTTCTCTTTTTTACTGATTGGAAACTCCATGCTGCACATGCTGTTCGCAAAGATTCGAATTGTGATCTTTCGAACCACCATGCTGTTCTCAGAGCCATCTTAGTCGATCTTTGGTCTTTGCCCTTTCCTGCATGTCTGCCTGTATGCATGTATGCATGTATGCCTGTATGCCTGTATGCCTGTATGCATGTATGCATGTATGCATGTATGCATGTATGCATGTATGCATGTATGCATGTATGCATGTATGCATGTATGCATGTATGCATGTATGCATGTATGCATGTATGCATGTATGCGTGTATGCATGTATGCGTGTATGTATGTATGCATGCATGTATGCATGCATGCATGCATGCATGGATGCATGGATGCATGGATGCATGGATGTATGTAATGTATGTATGTATGTATGTATTTATGTATGTATGTATGTATGTATGTATGTAATGTATGTATGTATGTATGTATGTATGTATGTATGTATGTATGTATGTATGTATGTATGTATGTATGTATGTATGTATGTATGTATGTAATGTATGTATGTATGTAATGTATGTATGTATGTATGTATGTATGTATGTATGTATGTAATGTATGTATGTATGTATGTTGGTATGTATGGTATGTATGGTATGTATGGTATGTATGGTATGTATGGTATGGTATGGTATGGTATGGTATGTATGGTATGTATGGTATGTATGTGTATGTATGTTGTATGTATGGTATGTATGGTATGTATGGTATGTCTGGTATGTATGGTATGTATGGTATGTATGGTATGTATGGTATGTATGGTATGTATGGTATGTATGGTATGTATGGTATGTATGGTATGTATGGTATGTATGGTATGGATGGTATGTATGGTATGTATGGTATGTATGGTATGTATGGTATGTATGGTATGTATGGTATGTATGGTATGTATGGTATGTATGGAATGTATGGTATGTATGGTATGTATGGTATGTATGGTATGTATGGTATGTATGGTATGTATGGTATGTATGGTATGTATGGTATGTTTGGTATGTATGGTATGTATGGTATGTATGGTATGTATGGTATGTATGGTATGTATGGTATGTATGGTATGTATGGTATGTATGGTATGTATGGTATGTATGGTATGTATGGTATGTATGGTATGTATAGTATGTATGGTATGTATGGTATGTATGGTATGTATGGTATGTATGGTATGTATGGTATGTATGGTATGTATGGTATGTATGGTATGTATGGTATGTAATGTATGTAATGTATGTAATGTATGTAATGTATGTAATGTATGTAATGTATGTAATGTAGGTAATGTAGGTAATGTAGGTAATGTAGGTAATGTATGTAATGTAGGTAATGTAGGTAATGTAGGTAATGTAGGTAATGTATGTAATGTATGTAATGTATGTAATGTATGTAATGTATGTAATGTATGTAATGTATGTAATGTATGTAATGTATGTAATGTATGTAATGTATGTAATGTATGTAATGTATGTAATGTATGTAATGTATGTAATGTATGTATGTAAGTATGTAATGTATGTAATGTATGTAATGTATGTAATGTATGTAATGTATGTAATGTATGTAATGTATGTAATGTATGTAATGTATGTAATGTATGTAATGTTTGTAATGTATGTAATGTATGTAATGTTTGTAATGTATGTAATGTATGTAATGTATGTAATGTATGTAATGTATGTAATGTATGTAATGTATGTAATGTATGTAATGTATGTATGTATGTATGTATGTATGTATGTATGTTATGTATGTTATGTATGTATGTATGTATGTATGAAATGTATGTATGTATGAAATGTATGTATGTATGTAATGTAATGTAATGTAATGTAATGTAATGTAATGTAATGTAATGTATGTAATGTAATGTATGTAATGTAATGTATGTAATGTAATGTATGTAATCTAATGAATGTAATGTAATGTATGTAATGGAATGTATGTAATGTAATGTATGTAATGTAATGTATGTATTTTAATGTAATGTAATGTAATGTAATGTAATGTATGTATGTAAGTATGTAATGTATGTAATGTATGTAATGTATGTAATGTATGTAATGTATGTAATGTATGTAATGTATGTAATGTATGTATGTATGTATGTATTTATGTATGTATGTATGTATGTATGTATGTATGTATGTATGTATGATGTAATGTATGTAATGTATGTAATGTATGTAATGTATGTAATGTATGTAATGTATGTATGTATGTAATGTAATGTAATGTAATGTATGTATGTATGTATGTAATGTATGTATGTATGTATGTATGTATGTATGTATGTATGTATGTATGTATGTATGTATGTATGTATACCAAAACACAAAACTATAATTATATATATACATATGTATTTTACATCAACATACATACGTACATAGTTACAAATATCATCTTTCGTCCAACAACCAATTTAGAAAAGAATCGCAGCAATGCCAGGGCCGCAGCGAAGCCAGCGTAGAAGTCATGGGCGAGGCCGGGTGTCGAGTTGGGCTTATGGTGTAAAACATGATATACAACGGATATACAATGGATAAACAACGGATATACAACGGATATGCAACGGATGTAATATTGTGAATAAAACATGGTATATAGTCGGGCTTCTGGTGTACAGTTGGGTTTGTGGTGTAAAACGACAACACATGGATATACACTGGATGTACTGGATATGCAAAGGGGATACATGGGATGTCATAAAATATGGCGTTCAAGAACAGTATAACATGGTACACCTATGGTAACCTTCAGAAGTTGGGATATAACCCCAACTATGGTGGAATATGATCCACTAAAAATAAGTGGAACTACACCCCGAAGTAGAGATGAAATAACCTGGGATGCCTGAGATTTCTGGCTCTGCAAAGCACAATGGCTCAGTGACTCATTTCACCCGGTTACTTGTGGACTTTACTACGGTAGTTGGGAGAAAAAATGAGTCACTTCACTGACTCATGGGCCCCTATCTAGACATTTAGACCAACAAACATATGGCCATGAGTCAAAACCCTGAATGGTACCCTAAAATAGTTGGGATTTTGGATGTTCATTCCCGCATAAAATTGGCATTTCATAGGTAACTTGATCCATCCCCATATGAGGAGCTCAAGAAGAGGTTGGAAGTCTATGAGCGCAAACTCTCTGTCCGTAGCTGAGATCTTTGCGGCGAAACTGATGCATCCCCCAGCTGCTGGCCCAGCACTTTGCAAATCTCTCCACATTTTCTTGCTTGTTGCAAAAAACATATGATTATCAATGTATGTTTCTTGGAGTATGGTTCGGTGCATGCAATTCTTTTGTCGGCAAATTAATCAAAAAAGCATATTAATTGCACAGTTGGTTGTTTGGACCCTTAGTTTTCATGCATCCTCTATCCTAAGTCGGAGTTGTTGAACTGGATGACACCAAGCATTTGGAATGAACGATGATTCACCAACTTGTCCCTATCAGCTGGTCCTTCAGAATGCGGCTACGGCTCCAATGACATCAGCCTTTGAGGCCATCCACAGTGAACACATGTTCGACGCCACCACTATGAAAGAGCGCCTGGAGGCGTGGGCTGTGGCAGGGTGCTAAAAATGCTTTTCTCGGTGGCCATCTATGCATAAATAATATGATAATTAAATGAATATGATAAAATAACATAGAATATATGATATAATATAAGTTAATACAATACAATACAACACAATACAATATAACATAATATAGTAAAATATGATTTGATTTAATATAATTTACTATAATTTAATTAATATATAATATATCATATATGATATATAACATATAGTATATAATATATGATTTAACATGTATAATATTTAATGTTTAATGTTTAATAAATGATATAATGTGTAATATTTAATATTTACCATTATATTTTAATTATATAACAACAACATAAGTTAATAATATAATGCCAAGACAATTAACAACATAATAGTATATATAATGATATGGTAATATAATAATATAATAAGATAAACATAACAAAATATAGTAATATAATAATATAATAATTTGACAATACAATAATATAATAATATAGTAATTTTATAATATACTAATATGATAATATAATAATGCAATAGTAACAACGAGAACAACAAGATGCCGAAACGATGCCCACGAGTGTGAAAGTTCGTCCCTTTTTTTGTGGGGTGCCATAAAGTGCTTTTCTGCTTGGCAATATATATATACAGTATATATTTAATATGATATAATAAAATATAGTATGATATAATATAATATAATATATAGTTTAGTATCACATACTATACTTTAATATACTGTAATATAATATACTATAGTATAATAATTTAATAATGTAATGTAATATAATGTGATCTAATATAAAAAACAACACAATAGATAATAGATAACTAATATATAATATATCATCCATAAAATATAAAATAATATAATATATGATGTAAAATAAAATGAAATCACATATAGTATAATTTAACACATTATATAGTATGATACAATATAACTATAATGTAATTATTATATCATGAAAATAGTATCATAATATAATTATAATGTAATTAAAATAGAATTATAGTATTATTATGTTTGAACTATAATATAATTATAGTATAATTACGCGCAAACACCCCGATTCGCCCACACCCATTTCATGCTGCACACTTGGGGATCACAAACGTCACACTTTACATTCAATTAGGAAGATCAACAAGGGTATTTAGGGAATATGAATTTCCCACCCCCGTCCAGCTTTACATTCATTGAAGATCTTCAATAAGGGTTTAATTCTCCCACCCCCGTTAAACTTCTACATTCATTGAAGATCTTCAATAAGGGTTTAATTCTCCCACCCCCGTTAAACTTCTACATTCGATGAAGATCTTCAATAAGGGTTTAATTCTCCCACCCCCATTAAACTTCTACATTCATTGAAGATCTTCAATAAGGGTTTAATTCTCCCACCCCCGTTGAACTTCTACATTCATTGAAGATCTTCAATAAGGGTTTAATTCTCCCACCCCCGTTGAACTTCTACATTCATTGAAGATTTTCAATAAGGGTTTAATTCTCCCACCCCCGTTAAACTTCTACATTCATTGAATATCTTCAATAAGGGCTTAATTCTCCCACCCCCGTTAAACTTCTACATTCATTGAAGATCTTCAATAAGGGTGTGATGATGATGATGATGATGATGATGGTGGGGATGATGATGATGATGGTGTGTAAGAGACTCGCACAGGTCCCTAAGCTGTGCGTGCCGATATACAACATGAAGTTAGCCATGATGCAAAAAACTCCCATTTTTACCACGTTTTCAGCACATACGAAGATGGCCGCCGACAAGCGCGGGCAAATCGAGGTGTTTGCCCGTATAATTATTATATAATCATGATATAGTTATAATATGATTTTAATTTATATAATTATAATTTAATGATACTATAATTACAATTTTATTTGTATTATAATCATAATATAAATACTATATAATAATATAATTATGATATAATTCTAAAATAATCAAAATATAGTTATTATTTAATATAGTTTATAGATAATGTATTGTTTAATCATGTAATGTAATGTAATGTAATATCACGTAATAATATGATGTAATACACCGTGATATAATGTAATATAAATTAATTTAATGTATATATATATAATAAAACATTGTAATATATAATGCATACATATACTATAAATGGCTAAGTTTCACCAAATTGCCAAGAGGTTGTCAATCCCATCCTCATTGATATCGGGGGCCTGTTTTTAGCTTCAGGATCCCAGCGG
This sequence comes from Cladocopium goreaui, assembly GCA_947184155.2. NCBI lineage: Eukaryota > Dinophyceae > Suessiales > Symbiodiniaceae > Cladocopium > Cladocopium goreaui. Next base: position 357,347 of record CAMXCT020004935.1, on the reverse strand, counting down.
GCTATCCTATCTAAGCCCCTGTGGAAGGGGATACCGATTCACAACCACCAACCATATTGTTATGGTGATTTAATATAATGATGAATATCTATCTATCTATCTATCTATCTATCCATCCATCCATCCATCCATCCATCTATCTATCTATCTATCTATCTCTATATATATATATATATTTGTATGTATACACATACGCCTTTGGTTAGCCGCTCATTGTTATTTAAGTTTCTCTCCATTCCAAACATGGCTGAATATCTCCTTGATATGCCAAGTCTGGTTGGTTGCAGTTACTTGTTGGTCTTAGACATGGGGTTGTCTGAATATAGGGTACCGCCTCCATCCCATTTTTGGGCATACTGTACCCTGTTTCGGTTTTACTATCCTCAGATAGGTTACGGGTACCCAAAAATTAACATTTCCATGGATTGATCCATTTTGGATATCCCAAAACAAACCTCACCCAAGTATCACTTTTTTCATGCTCTGATTATGTGCATATTATTTTTGTTTGTGCCCACATTTTTATTGGTGAAGTCCAGCACTTTGGGGATGCCCAAACCATATGTGCCATGGCCCAAAGTCGGATTACCCAGATCGGGGATTGTCATTGCCATCGATCCATTCAGGATTCATTTTTTCAACTCCCATGGTAAGGAATCCCATTGAGATGCTTATGTCGGATGTCTGATGACCCTGTTAGATAGATATAGTTAGATTTAGATTATATCCTGTTATCTGATGGTTATAACTTATATTATCCAATGGTAATCTGATTATATCCCATATTATACCATCAATTGGATTATATCCAATATTATATTCAGGTCATCAGATATCCCCCATGGTAATTGGATAACCACCATCTCTGATGTCTCACCAAGGCCGCCTTGCGTGAGAGCGACAATCAGATGTCGAGGGCTGATGAGCTGCAGGTGTAGCCGCCATGGCCGCCATGCGGCGGGTGGAGGAAGTTCCAGTTTTTTTCTGATAGTTTAAGGATATTTGGGTATGGATCAATACCTATTAATACCATTTTTAGGGGGATGAACATCCATAAATCCCAGCTATTTTGATGTGAACTACAGGGGTACAAGGTTTTGACACACTGCCATTTGATAGATCTTTGATGGATACTTTGTGCCTGGTTTAGCAGTCTATCCCCATAATTTACGATTTTTGTATGGTTCTATATCATTGTCAATTGATTATCATGGAATACCTCGAGCGCAAAACATATTGGTCACTAGACTAGTGTTCCGGCCATAGAACCAATGAACACCCTTTGGTAATCTAACATAGGTGTTTCTACAAATCAGTAGATTCTGTAGATATGCCAAATTATAGTCATTTGAATAGGGATGACAATACACCGGTAGCCGGTAGCCCAGTGGGGAATGGATGTGAAGATAAGAAAATTTATTCTGCTGCTTGTTTCACTGATTCTTTTTTCTATCCTGCCAATGATGATCGCAATTGACTTTCATATTTCTCAAGGGGGTGGCTCAACCAGTGGCTCCTGCGGTGTTCTGTTCATGGCACGGTGGCAGCTGCGGCGATGCATTCAATGCCCAGTTTGTTTCGCAGCACAGCAATAAATCATCTCCAATTGTACCAAGAAAATAGATGGGCATTATCTAGAATTGGAGGTTTCATTATTGTGTTTGCATGTGTTTGCCCCAGGTGGACAAAAACCCAGAAAAGTCCCCAAAATCGGGATGCAAGAAACTCTAGGTCTGATGCTTAAACCATATGAAGCCCCCAATTTCTTGTGAAGAAAAATCCCAGCAAAAATCGAGGTTTGATGGTTAACCCATGTTAACCCAATAAATTTTTGGTGAGCAAAAAAAAACAACAACCACCAGTCGACCAGGCCTTGATGAAGGAGGAGCAAGGCCGTCGTGCCCTGCTCTTTGCCCGCCTCGAGGCTGTAGAGGCGCGGCCAAACGTTGGTATAGATGTGGAAAACCATGGGTTTCCCTAGGAAAATATGATTTATAGATGGTGGGTAAACTCCACAGTTGCGTAGACGTTTGAAAAAAGAGGGTAGCAAAAAACGATGGATTTGTCCCATAGCAACCTCCAAAAAGAGAGATTTTAGTCAAATCGAATCCTGAAGTAGTGATTACAGTAATGACTTTTTGGCAGGTTTTGGGCGGGCGGCTATAGACTTCAATGAGGTTGACATAGCAAAAAAGGGTTTGTATGTTGACCCCTCCAAAATGGTAAAAAACCTGAATCTGACGTTAAAAATCATAATTGCTCGATAATATTGGAATTTGGGGGTTATACATGGTTATACCACTTTTCCAGACAAGACCCAATGATTTCTGCGCAAAAACACATGGGATGATTTTTATGTTTGTTTCTTGGTTGTTTTTTTTCTTCGTGACCGTCAAAGGTGGGGATTCGTTCGCACATCACCGTAATCACAAGTTGTGTCTTTGCTCAAGTCCTCATTTGACCGTTGAATCATCCTGAGCTCACCACTTGAATCATGTATTCTATCTCATTTGCCATCAATCACCAATCAACAGTCTTTTTGAGCTCCTGACCTTCCCCGGTTGAACTCACTGAACTCACCAGTGTCCCCATTCGCTGGCCATGTTTCGCCAGGCGTCAATGCAAGACCTGCGCACCAGCCAGCGTGATTTCGCCTCCACGCCAGAGGCGAAGTTCCAGTCATGGAGTACCCGAGTAGCCCGGTTTTTTTTTGTGGTTTATCACTACGGTGACCTTCAAAAAGATAGACAACTTATGTATGTATATATATATACATATGTATATATATATATATATATGTATATGTGTATGTATATGTCTATGTCTATGTCTATGTATATGTATATGTATATGTATATGTATATGTATATGTATATATATGTATATGTATATGTGTATGTATATGTATATGTATATGTATATATATATATGTATATATATATATATGTATATATATATGTATATGTATATGTGTATGTATATGTATATGTATATGTATATGTATATGTACATGTACTGTATATTTATTGGTATAGCCAGGAATCCTACACCCGCACCAGCCAAATGTTGTGATCAGGGTGGATGGCTGTTTCTTTGCATGACCCCGTATTCCTTGAATATGTCTGAATTGGTGATGGTCAAACACCACGATGTCTGGATTGATTTCTAAGTTTTCTGGTCAAGAAGTACTATGTCTGGATTATATCATATTACCTCCGGTAATCAAACATGGCAATTGGAGATCCCTGAGCTAAGCGGAGGTTTATAGCTGGGAAAATAATCAAACTCAATGGGGGGTCTTCCAGCAAAACGTGTTTGATTACTGGGAGTAAGTGGGTTATATCATAAGCCTAGATAGTACGTCCTCATTTGCTGGGGTTATCCCATGTACAGTACATAATACATGTGTTATACATATGGTTGTTATTTACATATGAATAATAATTCATCATATCATTATTATAGTGATAATCATTATCAATCATTCACCATTATTATTCACAGAGGGGATCCATCATTACTGGAGGGTAATTTATGTTAGATCACCATTCAATCCAAGTAACCCCCATTGAATCCCATTAAGCCCCAATAAAACATCTCCAGTTGATCAACAAGTTGAGGCCCCCCAGTTATAAGTTGCTTTGTAAACCCCATTAAGTATAGTTATATTTCCCATAAACCTGAGTTAACCAAGTTATAAGCCAAGTTTGCTAACTATTGGGCACCACCTTGTAGTGATATTTGAAAAATCAATTTGATTCATACTTAATATTATATATACTATTGTTTATGCGGCTTAGTAATGATGATGGTTCCTTAGGTACTGCAACACGTTGCTGGGATACGTTGCAACATTTCTTGCCCCTTCCACCTTTATAGGCCACTGAGAATCTGCTCCGTGCTGAGATGAAACAGGAGGTGGTGGGACCGTGGACTGGGCACTTGGGCAACGGCCGAAGCATAGTTTGTTAGGGGAATCCGGCTATGTATCGGTTATAGAGTGGTTATATATATATATTGTTTATATACATATATGGTATATATGGTATATATAATATGTATATACAATATGTATATATATATATATACACATATACAATTATATATATATATAGATACATATCCAGCCAGGTTAGCAATATCCAATGATGAATCAGTACATATATTATATGAGTGATTCCTCTACGCATCCAGGTGCAGCGCTTACGAGAGGACCTGGGTGGTTTGGGGCTGGCCCGAGGCGCGGGTTCCGGGGATGATTTTCGTATTGAAAGCCATGGGACTTTACAGTTCTGTCATGTTCTATCCATTTTTTTATGGGATTACTATGGATTACTATGGATTAACGGGGATTAATAGTGACTAAGAGTGATTTTCTAGGGATTACTAAAGATTACTCTCTGGTAAACTAACAGTTTGCTATTGAAAATGGCCATAGAAATAGTGAGTTTTCCCATTAAAGATAGTGATTTTCCATAGTTAGTTTACCAGAGGGTACTAATGTATCTTTGGATGTCCAGACAGGTAGAATGGTATATCTATGTATGCGTGTCTCTCTTAATATCACTTGGACATTCAAGAAGTGATGGGCGGTTGTAAACAATCCCTTGTTTCATTCAGACATACGTCTGAATTCTGTAACAGAATGGAGAGGTTCTTTTCCTGCGATCTGCAAAAGCTCTTCTGGAACTTCCAAGTACGGTTCCCCCAAAAACAACACTTCAGTATTCAACTTTTGCTGTCTGATCGTGGTGATTCATTCCAAATTCTATTTTTGCTGATTATTTCAACTTTCAAATCCATTCCCGCTGTGGAATGTGTTGGATCTGTTCATGATTTGGGGTCCCATGTTGTTTACAGAGTGTATCATGTGGATGGGAGAAACAAGGGATCGATGTCTTGGCCGTGCGAGTATGACGACCCTCACTTTTGTCTATTTTTGCGTTCTTTTTTCCAATGTTTTTGACTTTCCTCCATGCTTTCGAGTACTTATGACGTCTCTTGTGCCTGAAAGTGGAAAAACAAATTTTGGCTGCAGTATTTGGGGCTGCGAAGACAACAACTCAACACGCCCTGACATCACTTTTTCAGCGTCCATGCAGTTGTTTAATATCTGAGGGTAAAACATCATGTGCGTAGAACATCATCAATGACACAATGAACGTTACTGCCCCAGCCCCACCCCAACTCACCCCAACTCACCCCAACCCCAGCATCACCGTACAACGACATGTTCACCTTCACTTTCCCGACAAAACCAGCAATTTGTTCTGATTTTTTTTTTCGGATATCATATCAGTTTCAGACACACCCAAATCAACCCCAGTATATCCCAAGATTTCGCTGGTGAAGCATCTGGGGAAGCCAGGCAGCGACGACATGGCACGACGCTGTGAAGAACTGGATCGCAGGCGGCGGGTTAGCTGTGGGCTGCAGGTCGTATTTTTTGAACAAGATATATATGATGAGTATGATGATTGATTGATTGATTGATTGATTGATTGATTGACTGATTGATTGATTGATTTGATTGGATTGATTGATTGATTGATTGATTATTTGATTGATTGATTGATTGATTGATTGATTGATGTATTTTTATTACCATTAGTATTGTATTATTTTGATGATGGGTGATGATGATGATGGTTCTTTACCTATTTCCTGCCTCAACCGACCTATTTTTGTTGATTCTCTATCCACGCTAAATGCCCTTCCCAAGTTTTGTTGGTTGTAGACCCATTTCATTTCAAACTCAGTTTGGATTATGAACCTTCTCTCTACGCATGAAATCCCAGTCATACACAATCATTTGTGGTTGATTCATCACTCTATGTCCATGTATATATATGTATACATGCAGCAAAAAATGCCTGTGTATATACAATTATATGCACACATTCTATAACTCACACTAGTCTATCTCTATGATCTATCTACACATACACACATGCATGCATGCATGCATGCATGCATGCATACATAGATACATAGATACATATACATATATATATACGTACGTACGTACGTACGTACATACCTACATACCTACATACCTACATACCTACATACCTACATACCTACATACCTACATACCTACATACCTACATACCTACATACCTACATACCTACGTACCTACGTACCTACGTACCTACGTACCTACATACGTACATACGTACATACGTACATACGTACATACGTACATACGTACATACGTACATACGTACATACGTACATACGTACATACGTACATACGGACATACGGACATACGGACATACGGACATACGGACATACGCACATACGGACATACGTACATACGTACATACGTACATACGTACATACGTACATACGGACATACGTACATACGTACATACGTACATACGTACATACGTACATACGTACATACGTACATACGTACATACGGACATACGTACATACGTACATACATACATACATACGGCCTAGATATATCGTGAGCGGCCCCTCCAGTGCCTAGCTAGCCACTGGAGGGCACCCTTGGCCACTTCTGCAGGATGTCTGAGCTGCACCACATGGTGGAGGTTTGGTGTCGCTGACGTTTCTCCAAACGGTTCATCTGAAATGATTTGTTTTTGCCGTTGATTTACCGTTCTTAAACGTGGTAGTTTTCCATAGCTATCTTTATAGCTATCTTAGAGTACCAGTTGGTATTTCAAAGCCCATACATCAGTTTACCATATGTTCTCTAAAATTCAAACACTTGGGGCTCTATCGTTGGGTTTACCACACCCAGCTGTATGGGCGGAATTGTCACCCGTGAGCTTGGAATGATCAAACCATCACACAGTGACTGCTGTCAAACTGGATCTGGATGAAAAGTATTCCGCTAAAAGACCGACAATGTTGAGGGGAAACCACTTAAGTGAGGTTTCCTTTAATATCGAGGCTTTTCCACGGTTCTGCACTACTTTTTGAGGGGGCTAGCTGCAAGAAAGTCCCAGTCGAATCGACTCAACAGGCATCCGTACGAGGCGCAGATGCGTCCCTTAGCACCAAGCTGGCCTGGCCTTGTGGGTCGAAAAAGACGGGGTATCTATCCAAAAATGGCACTTTTGAAGGGGGTATTTTGAACCATATTTATATCTATGTCTATATATATATGTATATATATATATATGTATATATATATATGTATATATATATATGTATATATATATATATTCATACCACATATATGTATATCTATATCTATATCCCGAAGCGCTATGCAGCTCCGATTAAGCCACACGTCCGCAGCAGCGCACCCAAAAGCGGTTGACTACTTTAATTTCGGGGCGAGAAGAAGTGTGTAAGAAAAAGTAGAGAATAATGGCTCTTTTGGGAAACGCTGCTAACTTGCACCTTATACGCGGAACCGGATGGAATGGGCAAGGTGGGACCCATCCATCGAGGGCGCTGAGAAAACAATTCACGATAACCACGACGATTTTGTCGGCGGAGTAAAATAGTGTAAAGTCTACGAGTACGGGCTGTTGCGTATCTAAGATTCTGATGTGAACGGTTCCACGACGCACGGCAGGGTTCGTGACCACAAGCCTGACTTTGAGGAGGCAAATTGTACTGGAAGGAAAAGAATGATCTTTTTTAGAAGGACCGTGGTCTCCCGGCAAGCCTCTGGCGGCCCGTGCCAGCTTTAGCTGTTTATGGAGTAAAATGGGACTGTGTCCGGTAAAGGAGTGGTACTGCCTGTGGCCCCTATTGGGGATCTGAAGCTGTGATTTATCCCTAGGCCCGCGCTGAGGAACATGAGCAAATTGTTCGTGTAGGGGTCCATGCCAAGAAAGATGTCCTGGAAGAGATATGAATTGTTGACGAAGTTGGTAAGCTCATCCACTATGTAGTCGCACTGGAGGATATTGGTCAACCCAAATGAAGAACCTAGGATCTTCTTGTAAGAGTTCCACTCGTTCTTGCTGAAGTGGAGGTGGTAGTCACAAAGGGGGCATGGTCTTTGAGATTGTTGCATCGATGTACATCTGTGGTGAGACTTGCATCAATCTGGTAGTGATGGAAGAGCTGCTGAATAGTTATGGAAAGTCCAAGTGCTACTCTGGGTCCCTGTTCTTCATGTAGAAGGATATCCCAGTCGAGGTTGTTCATTGTAAATCCTGTAGCTGGTAGTCCTGGAAGTAGGAGTGCTTTGTTGTCAATCGTGGATTCCAATGTCTTCAATCTGGTATCCTTGGTGTCGATCTGAATGTGAGTGTTGTAATGCTCGAGGATGCTCAAGTGTTGGAGTTTCGACCTATTGAAGGTCAGTGAAAGGTCGCTTCTTGGTGAGGTCAATCTTCTGGAGTTTGCCTTGTCAGGGTCGAAGTGAAGTGCTTCTGGAGAGGTGAGGTTGAGGGCAAGGAAGTCTGCTCTGGCTTGAGGTGAAGATCGAAGTTCCTGTTGGAGTCCAAAGCCCAAGTCTGAGAGCTCTACATCCTTAGCTGATAGTGCAGTGAGAAACTCTTCGTCTGTTCTGGGTTTCTTTGCAGGAGAAGACTCTCTGGTAGTAGCTCGATGTTGCCTGATAAGTTCAAGTTTCTTCTTGAGATTCTGGCTGCTTAATATCCATGGCTTCAATTAGGAATTGCTTCAATAAATCTGTTTTGTAAATGAAACATAGTAACAAGTGAGGGCACAGCCCAATCAACATGTGGTCCATGAAAGTAAGCATTGAAGGGGAGGGAAACTGAAAAGGGCATGAAACTTGGGGCATGCAGTACCAATTGGCATGGCAGCATTGGTGACTGTGTGGCAGAAGCCAAAACTCGTGCCAAATGCCTACCTATCTCTCTCTCTCTCTATATATATATATCTCTCTCTCTCTCTCTCTCTCTTTCTCCCTCTCTCTATAATATGTAGAACAATCCTTCAGCTAAATGTGAGACAACTCAAGGGCCCCTAGTTTGAGGGAAGGCTTTTCCAAATCTAGGGCATTGCAGATGAGTGGCACTGGTCATTGGCAGTCAGCCATAGTGGTGGTGAAATGTTTTATCGGCTATACTTTTGGCCGAGTTATGACTGGCACCGTAGCACTTTTTAGTAGAAAAATCTTGAGTTTGGAGGTTTCAATATTCAAGGACAAATGACCTTTTCAGTATGATCCCCAGGGTGTGTTCAAAGCTTTGAGCTATACCATGGCTGACAGGCTGACACAGATCTGGATTTATTTTGCCACTGGAGTTTACAAAGGGTAGTGGGCTCTGGAGACATGGCTGATCGGTTTGAATCACTACCCACCTTGAGATGCCGGTGTGGAGTGGATTGCTTTTGATATCTTGAGATTGAGGAATGCCTTACACTCCTCTGGCCATATCCTTCCAGGAATGATCTCTATCTATTGTGTTGTAGCTAGGGCAGCTGGTGCCCTCGCCTTATCATATCCACTTGGTTGCCGAGTCTCACCATCTGGCCAAACCATGCCAAACCCCAAATACGAACCGAATCAGCAAGGGCACCAGCGCCATGGAAAAACACATCCACATCCATTCATGATTCATGATGTTCCCCACTAAGTTGCGGGAATTCAAAAAACAATCCAGCCATGTTTGATTGACGCATCTCCTAGGCTCCAATGCAGGCAAATTGGGATCCAGCTGGGGGGGGGCCTGTGTTCGATAATTTTCACCCCAACCCAACTGGTTATGGATATCATGTTTGTTTACCAGAGGGTATCCATATTTTTTTCGCCAAATGCCTTAGTAATTGGTAGCTTATAGAAGGTACACAAACATGTGTTTGTATATATATATATTTATAAATGATTATATCTATAAATATATGATTATATATATATATATACATGATTATATATATATGATTCTATATATTTGATTTTCTAAACATGATTAAAAATATATATATATGATTATATTTATATGACTATATATATATATTTGGTTATATATAAATTATATGAATATATGTATATATATACATATATTTATAAATTATTTGTTTATATATATATATACATACGTTTATACAGATATGTATGATTATTGTATATATATATGAATATATATATATATGATTGTAAAAAATATGTGTATATATATATGATTATATATTTGATTATATATATGATTATATATATGATTCTAGATATGATTATATATATGTATACATATATATGTATATATATATGTATATATGTATGTATGTATATATATATGTATATATATATGTATATATATATATTTGTATATATAAAAATATGTTTAGATATATATATATGATTGTATATATGTGTGTATATATATATGATTATATATATGATTATATATATATAAATATATGATTATACATATTCTTCATAGATGTCTCATGTATGCAGGTGCGACATCCTGGAGAATCGCTTCGAGAGTGGGGCTGGTGCCGTGTCCGAGGTGCCATGGATTCATGGTGGACGATCAACGTTGCTGAATTTCTCCGTTTTTAAAACATGGTGATTTTCCATAGCCAACTGTGAACAAAAATCCAGAGGGTTTCTCATCGCCAGGATCTATTGCAGACGCATGCGGCTTTCTCGCAGGCCATCGGGGAAACAGACTTCGGGGAAACTACTTCGGTTTGTTTACTAAGCGGAATTTACCGAAAAATACCGAAAAAGAAGACTTGAACATCTTGAAATTCGCTTTTTGACCATTTGGGGTCTGGTTTTTCAACAATATGTCCTGACAATTTGTCCTTGTAAACGGTGGGGTCGCCAGCACCCAAGGATCAGCAAGATGCAGACGTCACCAGACCATTTTCAGCAGCAACCCTGCAGTATCCTGCGGTTTCAAACATTTTCAAACTGGATACTGTAGATCGATGAGAGGCTGACCACCATCCATCTCAAAAAAAAATCGGGCGAAGAAAATGCCACCATTTTGGCGGTCAAGTAGTTGGGCTCCTGAAATGCTGCCCCAATATCCATATGTCCTTTTTGTTGGTGAAAACTCGTCTCAATCCCCATGTAAAAAATTGTTAAATGCCAATTTTTTGATGGTGAACAAATCTTGATTCATCCATGGTTCAATTTTCGTATTTGGTATATAGTTAAACTCTCATGTTTGATGATTCAATACCGTTTTTTGTGGTTCTATTCTCATTGTTGACGGTGATATCAACATATTTTTGACTGTTCAATTCCATTTTCTATGCCCACATCCCCTTTTTGCTGGTGCAATCTATTTCCAGTTGTTTGTTGATGATTAATTTTTTTTCCTTTTCCACTTTTCCATGCAAACTAATTATTGTTTTTTTTTTTTTTCCGGGTTATGAATTTCAACCATCCCCATGCCCTGCACTCTGAGTAGACAAGGAGTCGACAACGCAACTTCGAAACGAGCTGCGCAAGGACCACGTGGAGCAGGGGAAGTTCACCATGGAGCAGTGAGGGCACAAGCATTAGATGATGGTTGATGTTGAACAACAAAGGGAATAGGAATATGAACCTACAATGTGAGGCCCCTTATAAGTTGGTTTATAAGCCCCAGTAACTATAGTTATAAGTACCATAAACCATAGTTATTGGAGTTATAAATCAACTTAGCTATCTTGGGGGCCTCACATTGTATGAACCAACAACATATCGGGGTATGAACCTTCCAACGTGGAGATGGGCTGACGGTGAAATATACGCATTTCAAAAAACATGTTTATATTCAAACATGAAACAAATCAGAGGCATAGACACGTTCAATAAACTGGTTCGGACTGGGCGTGCTCACAGGTTGAAACCAGGGGATTACTTTGATCAACCAACTGGAAATTTGTGGCACTGCATCAGATAAAATTACTGCGTCACATTTCTTGATCAGAGGTGTGTATAAATGTGTATATATATATCTATATATATATACATACACAAATATGTATATATGCAAACGAAACTAGGGATAACATGAACATATTAGACACACACACATATATATATATGTATGATATTCATTTTCTCACTGTTAATAGCCAGTGCAACCGGATTCTCCCTTTCTTTCTGGTTGGCTGAGGAGATGTTGACGCTTCGCGATGAGTTGGAGCCTGAGGGTGGTTGTGTGGGATCCAATACTACGCCGAGGTTGGTCATTGGAAATAAACCTCGATGGCTAACTGTCCAGTCTAGAGATTTTACTTGATGAATTTTGGAACTCCATGTTTCACTCTTTGGTCAGTCAATTTGGCTGATGCTTAAGATATGCCCATTGAATTCTTTGATATCAAAAAGTCACAGAAATCAAAGAATGATCTGGAAATTCCAAGATACCCTCTGGTTATTTAACGTAGCCATAGAAAATCACCATTTTTAATAGGTAAACCATCTATAAATGGGCCCATCTAACCATGGCTATGTTAGTCATAACCAAATGGTACATCTGGCAATTGTGAGTCTTCACAGATATCGATCCACCAGTCCATTCGTTGATTTTCCCAGGGCGACTTCGCACAGGTTGGAACGACGTAGCACCGAGCAGCACCAGAGCATGGCGCAGATGGAGGCCGCTTTGCGCAGGGCCAAAAAACGGGGAAAAAATGATGATGGCGGGGAATTTACAGTAAGCCTTAACAGAGCTGCAGGATGAAGAGAGCATATATTTATAACATGTCACCTGAAATACTTACACATGTTCAATTCTTGTTGATGTTTGGGAATATCGAACATCTTTGGGGAGTACCCCAAAAATGAATAAGAACTAAAGTTTTGAATCGGGGGTCCAAAAGGAGTGCTCTGTGGTTTATTTTTCACGGCGTAAGTATTTCACGAGCAAAAACGGGAAAGGATCCCTGCAGAAATGGGGATTTAACATGTTTTAACATGCTTTATGGAGATGAACATGGGTCAAACCATAGGATACATAGGCCCCACGGCCCAGGCCGGTGCATAAATTTTACTATTTCCACCAGGATGTTTTTAACTTGGAACCACAGCAATCCACAGCCAGATGGGTATCAAAACCTGGCACCGGGAGTTAAATGGAGATCTAAGGAGATCAACTAGGGAACGATTATTATATCAGGTTATCGAGCAGTGGTGGATAGTAGAACCTGATATAATATATAGTATGCCAGTGGTGATATAATCCCCAATTTAATCAACCACTGCTATCCAAGATGACATTGGGGATGATCGCAAGCCACTGGAAATCCGTTCTTGACCAGTGGCCAAGGCATCGCGCATGGATCTGCAGAGGAAGCAGGAAGCCTCGGAGCGACAGCTCATGGAGTGGAAGCAGGACATGGACATGGCGCAGGGACAGCTGCTCCGGTCATCAAAAAGGGCGAAGATCCATGGGAAATAGGCTCTAAATGGAGCTTTATAGATCTTTATCGCCGGAAAAGGCATCTATAGATCTGTACAAATCACCCAATTTCCCCTCTGGCTATGACTAACAGTTCGCCATGGTATAGATGGCCCTAATCGAAATAGAGGTTTACCAGAGATGGTGGATCTTTCCATGGCAAACTGTTAGTCAGTCATAACCAGATGGTGTCAACATAGAATTTTTGCCATCGCTCCAGCGACAAAGTGAAGGGTTTGCTACCAGGCTCCCCGTTCATATTAGTTTTACACCCTCATGAATTAGAATATCATGGATTTTTTCTTACCAACTGGAAGTTGATAATACCTGGGTATATATATATATATTATAATACCACCCCTCAATATTATAGTTACTGTACATCCCCTTCTATGGTCCCAGTCATATGTGGTTTCATCCCCTACATCCACCATGGTTTATGGTGCTGGCGAGAAAAATAGGCCGCTTGGCGCCCCTGCGCACTGTTGCCGTGGCCATTGAGTTCGTTGATTTACCCATGAAACATGGTGAATGTCCATCGCAAACCGTTTACCAGAGGATCTATAACATTATATAACATATAAGCCAATCTATTTTTGCAACAAGAATATGAGGATATTTACATATATTTATCAACTTTTGCCAACTAATATGGTTCATGATTGGGTAAAAACCTCCTGTGAGTCAACATTTGGGCCAACATTTCGGCCAGCGCCAGGACCACTTGTCTGAGACCGTGGCGCTGCGTGGTCGCCTCGAGGAGAGATCAGCGTTTTCAAAATCATCCCACGGTAAGTGGTTAGTAACTGGGGTTATAACAATTCAATCAAAACTGCTAGTGATATCACATTAAATCACATTTTACCATATTTCAAGGCCTCCAAGAAAAATAGCTATATATAAATGGGAGAATCCAATGGGGACTTACGAATTAGGGTTAGCACTTACCAAGGATGATCCTCGAAGGAAGATGGGAACAATCATGGAAAAAGATCCGAACATATGGGAAGATTTTCGAAGTAAATGGAGGTTTGTAGCCGGGGAAAAGATCGAACTAGATGGGAGGTGTTCCAGCAAGCCATGTTTGATGACTGGAGGGTATCATATATGATACCAGATGGGAGATTTAACTGATTTAAATGGAATGCAAGTGTTTTTCGACAAGCAATCATGATGATATTTCATGGGTATATGTCGCGGAGATGACTTTTCTGAGATACAAACGATCATGGTGTAGTAACTCCGGATGACCCAGAGAACATGGACGGAGGGAGAAAACATGCAGTATCATATAGCCTTTGATGGGACAACTATGGTACTCACAGGATGTTATGGTACCAGGGTACCATATACCACATGTGTGATCCCGTTGTGTTGTAGGATCATGGGACCTTCAAAATATTGCTCTGTTGCTTTGAAACAAAGTATCTGGGGTGTTGTCCAACCAAATTGCTTTCGCGACCTACTTAGGTGGAAAATTGAGTGATTGAAAACTACATACCATCTGGTTATTTAACGTAGCCATGGAAAATCACCATTTATAATAGGTAAACCATCTATAAATGGGCCATCTATACCATGGCTATGTTAAATAACCAGAGGGTACCTCTTAGTTGGTTTGATGCATTTTGAGTTGTAAAATCTCGGTCTCAACAGAGACTTACTTTATCCGACATTGATCCCATGGAGACCGAGCCGGACCCATCTGAAACAGGGATACAATTCGTGGAGCCCACGTTGGCCTTAAATTCTAGGGGCTTATATACCACTGAAGATTATCATCATTTATCATCTACCCTCTGGTTATTTAACATAGCCATGGAAAATCACCATTTTTGATAGGTAAACCATCTATTTCAATGGGCCATCTATACCATGGCGAACTGTTAGTCATAACCAGAGGGTATAAGCTGGGAATCCCTATCCCTCGATATTTCTCATCAAAGCGTCTTGTGATGGCACCGCGCGCGAGGAGTCCGTGGGTGAACATCATGCCAATCAGGTCCGATCGGCACCATGCGGTCTGAATTGGTCGCAAATCAAAGAACACATGACGCATCTTTTTCCAGCACAGCTGGAAACTCAGTGATTCAGTGACCTGTCACATATATGTATATGTATATTATATACACATATTTACAGTGTATATATATATAATATAAATAGATTATTGCACATGCAGATGCAAAAAAAATGCATTTTTTCTCCAATGTCTGCATCTTGTCCAGGTTGGCCTCGGGGATATCAAACAAGAAGTCAACGATGAACGCCATCGTCGCAGGGAGGTCAGTTCCATGGTTTCTGGATGGGATCGGTCAAAAAATTTGGATGTATTGCAATGTGGGGCCCCCAAGATAGCGTTCAGCTGGTGCCAATAACTCCAATAACTATGGTTTATGGTACGCAAATAACTATAGTTATGCAGGTTTATAAACCAACAAACATCACTGGGGGGGCCCCACATTGTGGGAGTACTGGGATCTAAGTGTTGAGATGACCGTGCGGCTTCTGTTTCTATGTAGGAATCGGGCATAAAAAAAGAGGATGGATATACCTTTTGGATTCTTTTGGGGTGATTGTATGTACTTATAATAGACATATTATATCGACATATTATATCATATTCTTATATCCCAGTATAGGATGAATATTTTATATTGGTATAAATATGGTTATTTTCTTTACATTTCGGTAAATCTCCCCATATGTACCAAGTTGGTTGTACTGTGGGATTCACCCAATACCATTGGCACCATCCCCAAGTCATCCCCGGCTGTTTATGGGTGCTATAAGCCATCCCTAAATGTGAGTTCTTTATTGGGTTTCCCACATTCTAGTGTACCCTCTGGTACTAACATAGCTATTGAAAATTGCCATATTTATAGTGGATTTGCCCATGGAAAATGGTGGATCTTTCCATATAAATCACCATTTTCCCATGGTTTTCCCATGGTTTTCCCATGGGTTTTGCCATGGTTTTCCCATGGTTTTCCCATGTTCCTATGGTTTACCAGAGGGGAATACATCCAATGCGCGCCGAAGTTCGCCAGGAGATGTGTGCGGTACGTTCGCGGCTGGAGGCCCTTGAGAAGTTGGAGGTCGGCTCGGGGCAGGGTTTCTTTTTTGTCAGGGATTTTGGCCATGAAAAATGGTGGTTTCACAATATATGTATCACAATATGTGATATATGTGATATTTGTGATATATATATATATATTCACAAAAATGGTTTCACTACCGTTTCACTATCAAAAATGGTCGTTCAACTCTTGCAAATGGGCGGTTTCGCTACGTATCGTTAACATGGTGCGCCCTACATAAATCTCAAAAGTGGTTCTTCAGGTGTCAAAAATCGTGGTTTAACATACCTAACTTTCTCCTTCAAAAGTGATTTAACTAGGGAAAGATGTTTGGAATTTGATGGGCCGATGGGTTCTCCTTTATCCCATATCATGAGGATATTTCCTGAGATATATAATCAACACAATATGGAGAGATTCACTGGGATATATCATGGACATGGATATATATATATATTGCATATATTTATAGACATACGTGATCAATGTGATTTTTGGATAGTTAACCAGCATTTTTGAGGAGATATCATAGGAATAATCATAGGGATACCATGGTGATATTTTATGGGATTGAAAAGGCCGGGTATTTTGCCAGCCGTGTTATGTGTTTGTCTGAAAAGGGTGTATACAATGTATGGTAATTTTTAATGGGACACACATGATACGCCATCAGATGTCGGGGTTGCCTATTCCAGAAATATCCCACCAGTTGGGTGAAACTGCGCCAAAAGTCTCGATGGTGAACTAATTGGTTTCCTTCAGGTGTCGAGGAAATGAACAGATCCACCTTAAAATATGGTCAGTGGGTAAATTATAACGACCTCACTGCGACCTCACTGGAATCATGGTTAATAAAGGAAATCATCCCCAAATGGCCTTAATTCAGGTTAGTGAAATATTATAATTTACCCAGAGTATATAACTTGGTCAGTAGAGGCACAATTTTCCAGTGTGATGAGTTGATGAGATCAGTTTCCCTGGAACAGCGGGCTGCAGGCAGCTCCCAGAGTGAGTATGGAGCCGCGGGAGGATCTAGGCCGAGTTGGGGCATGACTTCTGCAAGCAGATAAAGATGGGGGATAGAAATGATAGAAATGATAGAAATGATAGAAATGATAGAAATGATAGAAAGATAGCAATTTCATACTAAGCCATTAAGCCATGTGTCAAAATGCCATGAAGCCTGGATTTTTCCCAAGGCTGTTGAAACCTGTCCCATTGATGGTCCAGTGGTCAGGCCTTCGGGGCTGAAGAAAGGGGCGTGTCCATTAAAAACCACTGGAATTCCCCTGGGATGAATGATGATCAATGGGTTGATGTTGTTTATATATTTGACATATAATGACATCTATATACAGACTATTCTTATATGATATGATTAATATGATATGATATAATACATACAATACAATATAACATAATATGATACAGTACGATATATATATATATAAATAATATAATATAATATAATATAATATAATATAATGTAATATAATATAATATAATATAATATAATACACTATAATAATATAATATAATATAATATAATATAATATAATATAATAATATATAATATAATATATAATATAATATAATATAATATAATACACTATAATAATATAATATAATATAATATAATATAATATAATATAATATAATATAATATAATATAATAATATATAATATAATATATAATATAATATGATATGATATGATACAATATGATATAATATAACATAATATAACATAATCGAAGGAAGTTTAGAAGTCCTTCCGACAATATGGACAGATGAAAAGCAGAGCAGGGCAGAGGCAGAGAGAAGAGAAAGATTAGAAGAGAGAAGAGTAGAAGAGGAAGAGTCAGAAGAAAGAAGATGCAGATGCGCGAAAAGGTAGGAACGTCGCGAAACACTGTGTTTTTCCAATGATTTGTAGCTCCGGAGGGTCGAAAAGTACGCTCGCTAAAGCGGCGGGTGCGGAGCCAGCTGGCCAGATGAGAGATGAAAAATTGCACGCCGTTGTGGCGCGAAGCACATTTCCAAGTCAAAATGTACAAAACACACCATTGTCGGACCACTTTTGGAAGGTGAGATGTCCAAAAAGTGCACGCCGTTGTGGCGCGAAGCGCATTTCGAAGTCAAAATGTACAAAACACACCATTCTCGGACCACTTTTGCAAGTTGAGATGTCGAAAAGGTGCACGCCGTTGTGGCGCGAAGCACATTTCGAAGTCAAAATGGACAAAGCACACCAGGTTCGGACCACTTTTGGAAGTTGCGATGTCGAAAAAGTGCACGCCGTTGTGGCGCGAAGCATATTTCTAAGTCAAAATGTACAAAACACACCACGTTCGGACCACTTTTGGACGTTCAGAGCTCGTTTCGCGTGGCAGGCACAAGGGATTGTGCACCTTGTCAAAAGTGAGAAAAACGTGAGGGTTTTGTCGCATTTCCAAAAACGATGGCAGGCGTGGAAAATTTGAAGAGGATCTGCTAAGATGCATTTTCCGTGGCAGGCGCAGTACAAAAGACGTGTTCATGAGAGATGTTAGGAGGTCAGGGCGCTGATTTCCTGCGAGGGGTTGCATTTTGGAGCATCAGATCTGTAGGTTTTCTAAGATGATTTTGCGTGACAGGTGCAGCACTTCGTATGACCTGGCATCATTTTTTCGTGGCAGGCGCAGTACTTTAGACAGGCGGAGTGGAAAAATCACAAAACGCATTGGTACGAGGCTGTCAGCGCTGCAATGAACTTTCCATTTTTTAAGGAAGTCTCGCAGAATTGCTTTGATTTTTTTGGGTTGTCAAATGCAAAAATTGAGGAAGTCTCGCTGAATTGCTGCATTTTTTATGTTGTCAACTTTGAAAAATGAAGAGGTCTCGCAGAATTGCTTCGTTTTTGACGTTGTCAAGTTCAAACATTGAGGAAGTCTCGCAGAATGGCTTCGTTTTTGATGTTGTCAACTTTGAACAATGAAGACATCTCACAGAATAGCTTGGTTTTCAAGCTTGCAGATAGACAGGTAGATAGATAGACAGACAGACAGATAGATAGATAGACAGACAGAGAGATAGATGGATGGATGGATGGATGGATGGATGGATAGATAGATAGATAGATAGACAAAGAGCTTGAAAACTAGACAGCTAGATAGATAGGTAGATAGATAGATAGATAGATGGATAGATAGGGAGATAGATAGGTAGACAGATAGATCAGTAGGTAGGGAGGTAGATAGCCAGAGAAAGGTAGAGAAACAGAGAGAAAAAAAGAGAAAGACAGAGAAAGAGAGGAGACCTCAAGCACCTTTCAGTTCATCAGTGGCTTCGCTCTGCCATCCCTGATTCACAACAACCGACCTCTCCTATAGGTTCCCTATTTTTGAAACTTCCGCCATCTTTGTGCGGTACTACTGGTAGAACATAATGTACTACTTGTATTCTACAACTGCAGGGATTTCCCAGATAGGGATAGCTCAGTGTCTCTACTTTTCGATCAGGTGAGACGAAGGCGTCCTTGGCACGACTGGCCCTTTGACTCAGATTCTGCGCCTCTGGGAGAATCATAGCCACTTTTTTCGGGGATTTTGTGGGTAATATTACCCTCTGGTTGTGACTAACATAGCCATGGTATAGATGGCCCATAGAAATAGATGGTTTAGCTATTAAAAATGATGATTTTCCATGGCGAACTGTTAAATAACCAGATGGTAGCTCCCAAATGGGAGGAGAATAACATGAAATAACTAATCTTAGTTTTTTATCTTCATTTAAACTCTTTAGCTACTCATTTTCCAGCCTGTATCGGGTAGCACCCCTGAAGAATAATTGATCTGGGCAATCTTTATAGATGGCCCTTGTAGCACATATTGGGAGGTGTAGATTTCTAGATTTGTGTTGAAGATCCGCTGTTTGTGTTTGTTTGCTTGAGCGAATCCTGCACCCTTGATCGCTTTGACCGGTATAGTTCCCAATGTCAAGCTGCCCAAACACAGGGTGCACAAAATGTTCGCCTTCAAACATCACCAATCTCGATGTCATCTCGGCCCACAGTTCAATTGTAGATGTTTTACTTCGTCCAAATCCAGCAAGATGGTACAACGAAATGCCAGGTTGACCGTACTAGTATGTGATGATGATTTACTTTTGTATTTTGTATTTTTGTTGGATACCTCTGCGCCCGATTATTCCCGGTTTTAGGCTGCTTCCATCCATAAATCTGAAATCAAAACCAAATCTACGGTCTATTGAGCTACCATAAGATGGTTGTTTTCTGGCTTTGTAGAAGTGCCCAATCATGCCCAATCAATCCTGACCTTCTGACGCCCTTTTTTGGTCACCGGAACCACCGCGCTCAAGGCTAAAGACCTGAATGTCATGAGGGAAGAACATGATCAGGCAACTGATTCGCCGTTTGCACAGTCTGTGATATCTTATTTTATAGGAAATCCACTACCATTTGAGGAATCATGGGGAGTTTGTGGGAATTTTATATGCGGATGATTTTAAAAGGACCACTTAGGCAAATCCAAGTTCGTCAAACCAGTGCTCATGAGATTTAAACTCTGGGTTTGTCTGAAAAAACATGGAAAACCCACTTAAATATCATGGTTGAGACATTTCAGAAAACATTTTTGACATGAATTGATGGCAATTCATGTGGGACAGTATTCCCTTTGATAAAATCCATTTAGGTGTGCTATCCCAATAAAACCAACATCGAACCGTCGAGAGGTTGTTGGCATACTGCTGAATGGACCCCATTGAAGCTCTGGTACTCTATAACATGGCTGGACAAGTAAACGGCTGCTCATTTTGAATATAGACAGCTATACAAATGTCTATGTATATACTACATGTCGACATTTAGACATACATGTATATATATATATATAAATACACATACATAGATACATAGATACATAGATACATAGATACATAGGTACATAGATAGATAGATAGATAGATAGATAGATAGATAGATAGATAGATACATAGATACAAAGACACATAGATACCTAGATACATAGATACATAGATACATAGATACATAGATACATACATGCTTACTTACTTGCTTGCTTGCTTACTTACATACATGCATACATACACAGACACAGACACAGACACAGACACAGACACAGACACAGACACAGACAGACAGACAGACAGACAGACACACAGACATTGCATACATTACATACATTACATACATTACATAGATTACATACATTACATACATTACATACATTACATACATTACATACATTACATACAGACACACACACATACATACATACAGACAGACAGATAGACAGACAGACAGACAGACCGACAGACAGACAGACAGACAGACAGACATACAGACATAAAGACATACAGACAGACAGACAGACATACAGACATACAGACATACCGAGTTACGTAGTTACGCAGTTACGCAGTTACGCAGTTACGCAGTTACGCAGTTACATAGTTACATAGTTACATAGTTACATAGTTACATAGTTACATAGTTACATAGTTACATAGTTACATAGTTACATAGTTACATAGTTACATAGTTACATAGTTACATAGTTACATAGTTACATAGTTACATAGTTACATAGTTACATTCATTCATTCATTCATTTCTTTCATTCATTCATTCATTCATTCATTCATTCATTCATTCATTCATTCATTCATTCATTCATTCATACACATACATACACATACACATACACATACACATACACATAGACATACACATACACATAGACATACACATAGACATGCACATACACATACACATTCATATACATACATACATACATACATACATACATACATACATACATACATACATACATACATACATACATACATACATACATACATACATACATACATACATACATACATACATACATACACATTATATAGACTATGATGTACACGTATATTTCCCGTCTTCAACACTGCGAGGGAGCCCCACGTTTTCCCCAACATGGGTGCACGATCATCCCAGGAATCGTAAGTTATATACGGGTTACATTCCCAGATAATTATATGTGGTTGATGTGCGGGCTCTCAAACACAAACTAACCAGAGGTTTCCATACATAACCAGACATATAATCTATTACACCGGGGATATCATCCACATTTATTAGCTGGCTATTTCTGTTACAGAAGGGATTTCATTGCAACCACTTCCAAACCAGATACGCAACAATTTCATTGGGGATATTTCCACTTTTCCATTTGTATAAAGAATCATGTTTCACTTGGAAAATCAACCCCAATCACCATGTGACTAGTTATAAGTTATATCATGTTATATCTATGTCTATGTGGTGTTGTATATATAAATACATACATATATATACATATATATAGAGAGATGTAGATATTACATACCTCGGCCTGGCTATGTATAGTTATAGTTACATATGTCTCGCCAGTATATCAATCACTTGCTAGTCACAGTTTTACATATTATGATGAGGATATACACGTGATATACTTGTTACCATACTTGACTGGTTATTACACAGGTATATTTCGAGTTCTACATGTGGGTTATATATCGGCTATCAATCATATCACCAGTCTCATCCATATGGTTGTGGTTAAATCATTGGTGAAAATCAATGTCCCAAATTAGCTGCAATATACCCATGACAATCATGACATTTTTCTAAAAACTTTGCAAAAATTACCTACACATAAAAGGATAATTTGTCAGCTCTCACCCACTTACTGACATTGCACTATTTTTCCATAGAGAACAATATTTTGAACATTACATACTATTACATACCATATAACCATCGTAATGGGGATATACAGCTGATGAACTAAAACAACATATTTCACTGGTCATTACCCGGTATACATGGGGATCCATAAGGTTATAGAATTATTCGCAATTTGTGGGGTTGCCCCCTTTATAACCCGTTACCCCGTGGTGAATCAAATGTGGCTAGCTGGGAAATCCTCGAACTAAATGGAGGTTTCGTTTGCTGGGTGTTCCGACCGAACTCAATTTTCAATGGTGGATTTTTCAAGCAAGCCACGTTTGATGATGACCGGTAGGTAGTTTGACAATCAATAGTTGGCCAGATGATTATTACATCTTACTATTATTACTATTGATGAACCAAGGGCTAATCATCAATACCATTTCATAATCTATAGTAAGAATCAATACAATTTCATAATCTATATAGATATCTGCAATAGTCAATACATATGAATACTATGAACTTTCTGTCCCCCTCAATGGTCAATAGAGGCCATCAGCAGCTTGGGCAGCTTGACGGAGTTGGTGGCGAAGACCGCCACTGCCGGCATCCAACGCACCGAGGCGACGATTTCCTTCGGGGGATTTGGTCGGATTTTCAGGGGACTTCGATGGGATTTCAATAGGATTTAGTGGATGCGACTTCAATTGGATTTAATGGCTTTTCAATGGGATTTAATGGGATTCAAGTGGAGTAATTGAGACTTTAAGGTGCGTAGAATGGGGACTTAACCTGCATAACCAATACACATTGGATATTTTCATGAGCCTAGCCTCCTGTAAACGAACAGTTTGCGAACTGGAATATGGCCCGTGCGAATAGATGATTTTACCGTTTCTAAACATTGTGATTTTCCATAGCTGTGTTGGTTTTCCAGTGTTTTTTTGTTATATAATGTTGTATACATATATACATATATATTATTTAAACTTGGCTGGGGTTGAAAGTGTAGATGGGCTTTGAGAAGCGAGCAATATTAGACAACGGCGTGATATATATATAATTAACTATATATGTTCTAGTCTCATAGAGTATGATCTGGTTGGTGGTTTCAAACATTTTTTACTTTCCATAATATATGGGATAATCCTTCCCATTGACGAACTCATATTTTTCAAGATGGTTAAAACCACCAACCAGATTATTATTAATCATCATTAACCATATAAATAACCACATATTAACCATAATTAACCATCATTAACCAACCAGAAACCATTATATTGGTCAGTGATAGACTGCTACCACCAAACTCTTCCCCATCCATCCTTATGAAGGAGCGATTGGCGGCAGATCTCACTGGGAAGCGCCGGGACTTTGAGCGTCTTGGCGATCCGTTTGGCGAAGTGAAACGAAGTTCCGTTCTCGCTTCCGTTCTTGGGAATTTCATACCATTGTCGAAAACGAACATGAACTCAGAAGAGGTCCCAAAGATGCTTTTCTGGATCTCAAAACTTACAACTTTTGCGTTCTATGGAGCTGTAACCAGCGTTAAACCAGCATTCAAAGCAGCAAAACCATCAGAATCCCAAGTAGGGGTAGTTAGAAATTTGCAACCCATTTAACCGTTTCTATTCGAACCTGTCAGGCTGTTTTTTCCCGGTGAGCATTGGAATTTGCCATTGCCATGTTGGACTACCATAGGGTAGCCATAACCCCATTTGCAACTGTTTGGGGATCTTAATTTTACGGACTGAGCACTGGTGCTCGATAGGAATGGCAAAACCAACAAAAAATAAAACATACACATACAGACATACATACAGACAGACATACATACATACATGCATACATATATACATACATGTATATATATATATGTGTATATATATATATGTATACATATATACATATACATATACATATATATATACATGTATACATATATATCACTAGCGTCCTACCCTCCTGTCATCGAAACTTGGCTTCCTGGATAATCACCCACTTATAGATGATGTTCGTAGCTGGAGGCCTCCGTTTATTAGGCATTTCATGACTCACAGGCGTTCCCTGGTCCATCACCGTGAACAGATGGAAAGAGAGGCGAAGGCCAGTGGCTTCCAAACATGCTGTGCCTTGAAGTTACGAGAATGGGAATGTATGGGATGAATGATACAATGGGTGTATATGTGCATGTATATATATATATTATAGTGGATATATATATAGATAATAATAATAATAGTAATAATAATAATAAAAACAATAATAGCAATAGTAATAGTAATGATAATAATGATGATAATAATAGTAACAATGATCATAATATAATGGGCATATACAATATTGGGTATAATGGGATGTGTAACCCAACAATCATGGATATGATCGGCATATAAATATACACGTATACAATTGTACAATGGGATATGTAGCCCAAAATGAGATAACACAGGGGTTTCTAAAATGTGGGACCCCAATTCCATTGGTTTCCCCATGGAAAACCAATGAATGTTGGATGCTGATGGGGTCAAGTTTTGAAATCCCCCATATTCTTGGCGGGTGAAGTTGAGAAACCCTTATAATAAAAACCCACTTCGGGCGATTCCCGCTTTGAGATGCGAGGTACGTGTTGGGTCGTGTTGTCCAATGCATATTCTGAGATATATTCTGACACATGATCTGACTTGTATTCTCAAACATATGCTGACATATTATTTAATGGTCGTTTGAGATACAGCAGATTCTCTTGCATTCTCTGGCATTTATCCTGAGATAGAGTATACCCTCTGGTAAACTAGCTATGGAAAACCACCATCTTTAATAATTAGGCAAATCCATACGTATGCCATTTTCCGTAGCTGAATGGTATTCTGAAACATTATCTGAGGTATACTCAGAAATATATTCTATTCTGAAATATATTCTGACATATTGTGGACCATATCCTGGGATATATTCTGATGTGTACTCTTAAAGTCTTTGTCTTTTTGGTGAGTCTTACAATTATAGTATATTGTGACATAATATCTGAGCTGTATCCTGAGCTATACGCTCTGAGGTCTATTTGGATTTTTTTACCCTGAGATATTGCTGTGCCCTCCGAGAATCAACCATGGCAATGGGACGTTTTCGAGTCTAATGGGCATTGAAATGGGGTTGATTTCTGTCAATCACCAGAGGGGATTCGTTATTCTGGATGCATTTTGAAAAAAATATGCTGCGTCTGAAAAAAGATAGAGCCGAAGCGCAAAAAATAGGCCTGGCATTCCACTGCTGAATCATCCGATCTACTGTAAGGCCACTCTGAATCGAGGCTTCTCTATGCCACTTTTCCGAATAGCCAAGTTTCAGACGGGGGGAAACCCCCAAACCTCTGAACATCTGTGACACCATCCCCAGGGACAACCCAACCCCGGCGCTTTTTGAGAAACGCTGTGAGCGGGTGAAATCAAGGCAGATTTTGTCAACGTATATCTATTTGGTTGTGAATTGTTATGGATATATGTCATGGATATATTATGTCAATAGGATATATTTCGTATTATATATATATATATCTATATTGAATTATTTGGCTTGTACATATCAGTGTCAGAGTGTGTATTTATTTCTAGACGTAGATATTTTGTTTGTGCACATGGATTTGTACATATAGGTCTATTTGTAAACGTACATGCAGATGTGTCAGGGTATTTTTTGACTTTCAGAGAAAAATGTCAGCGCACAGGTTGATGTAAACAACATATGTATAGGCAAAATTGAATACATATGTAGACATATATATATATATGTTCACGTCCACTTATATTTCCATGTAGATGCACAAAACAAGTAAAATAGGCCTGTTTGTAATTTCGCCATGAAATTTTGCTGCAAAAATCACTGGATTCCCCTGGTGAATCCTGAGTCGTCCTGTAGGCAATTATTGCAGAAGTGAAGAATTTGAGCCCCACTCTACTGGCTGCAGGAGGCGGCTGCTGGGGGTGTAGGCTGTTTCCGAAGTCAAAGGAAAAATCCGGAGATCAATGGTCAGAACATGTCGTACATCGGAATTCCCCTCTGGTTATGTCTAACATAGCTATTGAAATTGGCCATTTGTAGTGAGTTTTCCCATTGAAAATGGTGATTTTCCATAGTTATGTTAGTTTACCAGAGGGTAAATTCACGATCACCCGGCGAATAACTTGGCAAACATGGGGAATGGACTAGAAACACTCGAATGGTCGGTGATGGTGGCAACCCAAGTTCCCAACCTGGCTTGGACCTGTGAAAAATGCGGGTTTTACCATTTCAACTGGTGGCATAATCAGGATCTAATGAGAAAACCAACCATATGATCCAAAATGTATATGTATATTTTTCTATATATTAGACACACACATATATATATGTTTATTAGACACAAATATGTAAATATATGTTTGAATGTGTGTGTATATATATATAGTATATTATAGATTATAGAGGGATATAACAATGACATAACCAGCAAAGAGTATTAGACAAGTTTGTCTTGACAATGGGGTAAAACCCCCTTGCAGAAAAATGCATGGTTTCGCAGTCATTTTTATGCAAATAACCATCAAACATGGGAATTTCACCAATGAATGATGGATGTGGGTGTGTCCTTAAAATGGGGGTATACCCAAAACATAATATCGAGGAAAACAAGGATTCAACAGTGGCCTATTTTCCAACAAACCCAGATGTGTTTGGTAACTTTAGGAATGTAGGACCGCTGCGCATGGCAAATACGCAGAAGAGTCTTGGTTCAAAGTCCTGTTTCTAGGGGACTTCATGTGGGTGTGGTTTGATGGGGTATACCTGCCCAAACGGTAATTTTAATGGGTCAGCTTTTGTGACGAATAACTATGGAGGTTCCGGCCCTTACGCGGGATCATCATGAATTCCAAGATCTATTGCATAGGCAAATGTCTATTTTATATGGTGTTTCCAATGTTTTTGGTCTTTCTGAAGATGTGAACTCATCATTTGTTGATTATCGGGCGCGCGGACATTTTTGAAAAATCTCCGTCGATGATAAGAATCAATTTAACAAAATGTGTTGTTGTTTGAAGATGGAAGAAGCAAATTCCGTGGAAGGTTTGTCGATTTTGTCAAGGGCCCATACATAGTCATTAAAATGAGGATGCAAAACCCCCGCGAACGCCAAGGAAAATGGAGATCCATTAAAATTCATTGCAACTACCAATACAATCTGTGTTCTCCACAGGGGCCCAAAAGCTGATAGTCACCTTTTTTGGGCTTTCCACTGCGTTCACAAGTTTCACAAAGGTTTCTGGAAACATTGCGATGGACTTGTTAATCCATTTGACGCTTTTTGCCTATGTACGGCTAGAGCTCGAAGAACGCGTTCCAAGCCAGGCTCCTTGTTCAAGTAGTGCGCGCATAGCAGATTGCGGTGCTCGATCTTGTCACGCGCAGTGGTTGACAAGAGGCCCATCCGTCTCAGCTGTCCTTCCGAGACATTTGCCAAACCTTCAGCCACATGGTCACCGGCTGCCAATATGAAACAGTCTTGTTTTTCTTTTGCCATCCCATCTTGCACCAGTTTGCGCTGCAGTGTCACATAGTCTTGGGTCATACCTTTTTTCGGGAGGGTGGCAAGACCAGCTGCTTTTTGCAGCGCCGGGGAGCCATCTGCAGAAGCGATGTGCTTCCCTGGTTTCAACTTCTGAGTCACTCCTTTGGCTACTTCCAAGAAAGATTCTGCACCAGCCGAGGAACCCTTGCAAGCAACTTTCGGAGGCAGCGGAAGCACTGCGTAACTCTTTGTGTTCACTTGACCATTGACTTTTCTGAGCCTGAAGATAAGGTGTCTTCCTTTGTGAATAGTTTTTTCACAGGACTCACACGAACAGCAGCAGGTTTGCGCAACGTCTTTCGTGCAGTTTTTCCAACCAATGTCTCTCCAGACCTCTCCGCACGCTTGCGGTTGTGCCAAGCATCTTTCCTCAGAGATCATGCAAGAGGGAAGTTACAGAAGGATATCTGCTTTACATTTACCATTGATTGACATGTCATCAACCGACTTGAAAAGCCTGCAACAGATTGACGTCCCATTGAGTGGACAACTGGAGCAAAACACATACGAGGCTCAGATCTTTGTGGGTGGGCTTGCGTGAAATGGCCGTTGCAGCCGTGTCGAACTCCAGGACACCCGGTTCGTGTTGGATGTTGCAAGAACAAGTTCCATGACGTAGCATCAAGAGCGTGTTGGATGTTGCAAGATAACGAAGAACGTTAAGAACGTCGTGGAAAGGACCTTATCACACCCCCCCACCCCCCGAAACCCGAACCCCCCAACCAACGTGCCGTCGAACAGATCAGCCGAGAGACATGAAGCACTTCCCAAAGATGTGCGCATGTCGGCCGAAACGTCGGCCACAGATCACAGCCGCTGCAGCGAAGTAACCATGATATGGAAAGAGATACGTACACGGCGAGGACTACGGCGTCCATCTGAGACAAAACAAGGCCAACGTGCAATGATCAGCCTCAGTGACGCAGTTGTTTGCTCGGGGAACACCAGGGCTGGCGGGTCAGGGGATTAGGGGGAGGAAACCCCTCGATTTTCAGACAAGCCCAGATCTTGAATCCAAGGTATCCTTTTTACTTTTTTGTGGAGGGTTCGCCGGTGACGCTTCTGGCCAGAGGTGGCAAACCCCAGAGTTTGAAAATCGAGTCCGAAAAGGGAGCCCCTTCGGAGTCGTGGTAAACTGCTGCTCGAATCCACCACGATGATTTATCTTCTGGTAATAAATCGGGCAATGGGTGATCCCCGAGGAAATTGATCCAGTGTACCATTGCTACCGTCCCAATCTGGATTGCTGGATTGCACCGCCGAAGTCTCCCGATCACAATGATGTTGCCATCAAACAGATATTGATCATTGAGGATCAAACATGGCTTGCTGGAAAATCCTCCATTTAGTCCGATGATTTGCCCAGCTATAGTTCCATCATTTATAGTGGATTATCCATTGGTGAGTTATCCATCCCACTATGCTCCGATATATTCCCCATTAAGCCACAATTAAACCAACATTAAACCTCCATTTACCCATAAACAATGACAGTTTTCAACTGCAGAAATCCTTCTCCAGGTTGCGCCGGACAACTTGCGGGGCTGCCAAAGCCTGTGGAATTCATGGGGCCAGGGAGCAGGGTTTGGGACACTGGAAACAAAAAAGGATTCTATAATCCACTTACTATATTATATATTAGTGATGTGTGTATATATATATATATATTTGTATACATGTATACATCTATACATATCCACACATATTAAATATATATTAAATATATATTATACATATATTATACATATATTTTACATATATTATATTATATTATATTATATTATTATATTATATTATATTATATATTATATTATATTATTTAAAAATCAAATTAATTTATATTATATTATATCAATTTATATTAAATATTATATATTTAATATTATATATTATATATTATATATAAATATTATATATTATATTATTTTATATATTTTTTATATTAAATTATATATTATATTATATATATACATATCATATATATATATATGCACATTCTATATATACATACTCTATATATATACACATTATATATATATATACATAATACATATATATATATATACATGATATATATATATATATACATAATATATATATATATATATATACATGTTAAATATACATATTACATATATATATATATGCATAAATATATATATGTACATCTACATCTACATCTACAAATAGATATACATGCAAATATACATATAGATACACATTTAGATATACATTTAGATTTACACACACGCACACATATATATACATAGATTTGCATATTGATAAACATATAGATATAAATATAGACATTCATCTAGATATACATATAGATAAACATTTAGATATACATATACATTTAGATATACATATAGATATACATTTTTAATACATATCGATATACATTTAGATATAAAATTTGGCTTACATATAGATATACATTTAGATATAACATTTGGCTTACATATAGATATACATATAGATATTCACATAGATATACATATAGATATACATGTAGATATACATGTAGATTTACATGTACACATACGTACATGCATGCATACATACATACATGCATGCATACATATATAATCATACATAGATGCATATACATATGTGTATATAATATACATATGTGTATAAAATGTACATATGTGTATATAATATATACACATACATACACACACACATATATATATATATACACATGCATATATATATTTGTATATTTATATGTATACACATACATATGTATATACATAGGAATATATATATATATATACATACATACACATACACATGCACATGCAACTCCATCCATCCAGCCAGCCAGCCAGCCATGCATGCATCAATCCGGTTTTGAACAAAGCACAATATTACATAACCTCGCACAACGTTACATTCCATTAGATAGTTTTACCTAACATTACATAGAATTCCATAACATTACATTTCATTACACAACATTACATAACATCACATAAAATTCAATAATGCGACAAAACATTACATAACATTATCAAGGGTTATGCTGCCAAGGATTACATACCATTACACACTATTACATAGCAGAGCATGCCATGCCATGCCATGCCATGCCATGCCATACCTTACATGCAGGTAATATGAACATATACACAAACACACACAGATATATATATATATATATACATACACATATTATATATACAGATGTATCCATATATATATATATACACAGCCATGCTGTGGCTGGAAGAAATACTGCACCATTTGGTAGATGGTCTATCCGGTTATGATCCCATTATCTCTAGGTGCTTCATAGGAATCCCAATAGTTGCGCCAACTGGTGCAGGATTTCGCAAACATCCACAGTATATTTTATATATATATACACATTATGGATACACATAGATGTTCAGACGCACTCAGGATGTGAGCGACGATCGCATGGAGGTGGCCACGTACTTTTGGGGCACCATCTACTGGGGGGAGATAATGGCAATAGTGGGATATATATATCTATCTATCTATCTATGTATGTATGTAGAACAACGGGATATGTCCTCACATAATACATATACATATATATATAGTACAATTGATGGACATAATGGGATGTATAATGGGATATTGATATTTATATATATATATATAACCAATTATATACCTGCATAGTTAATGGATGGAATAGGGATATGATGGGACACTGCAAGCTACTGCGGGGTGATTCAAACTGAGATAGACCTTTAGGGCAGGGTGTTCATGTAAGTTGGCGGGATGGTAACTTGCAAGGAACAGGAATACATGTGGATTCCACCATCGAAGAACTGGGATTACCCAGCCAAAAAAAGTGATGGAACTGGAAAACATCAGGGCCCAAGGACCGGTAAACATGGGTATTTACCCAGCAAACATAGGGATTTCGCCAGCAAACTAAGGAATCAACCAGGTTTTGATGGCTGCCCGATGTCCAGGAATTTGGTGGTCACAAAAATTTGGATGAGGTTTTCCTCCATGGGCCATTTGAGGGATGAACATCCGTAGGTCCAACTAATGGTTCACAACGGTGAAGGTTGATAATGGTTCATAACGGTTAGTGGTTCATAATGGTTGATCATGGCCATTGATGGTGATTCCTAGGAAAGTCCTATCTTTCATGGTTGATAATGATGATGAATGTTAGTAAAGCAATGCCATAAACCAACCATAGTTTGATGCTTTCAATCACCCAACAGCTTTGCCCCATGGTGTGAAAAACCGCTATGGGACCTGGTCGTTGGATGACCTATAGAAGTAGTGGGTAAACTCCACATCGAACTGTTAGTTTTCTTTGGGATCTATGGTATCAATTTTTGATGCTAATGTGAACCTTGAAATGATCTTTCTGGGCCCTTCGGATCTGCAAAATCCAAAAAAAAACATCAGAGTTGCAGCAGGTCAATGCCCGCAGCAATCTTGGCCTAAGGAGGCGACTGGGAATAGCTCACTCACAAAATCATTCCCCGGGATTTGCGTAGCCCCCAGTCCTGATGAGCTGCTGTGAACCACAGCTGGCGGATGGCAACACCGTTGAGATCGACCATGTGCAAAACGTTGACGAGGCCGGGATGTTTGGAGCGAAATCAATGGATTTGTCCAAACATGGGGTACCTGTTGAGTCCGTGTTTTTAAAAAGGATCCTATGAAGATATCAACAACTCTGCCATGAATTGTGGGATAGATACACCCCCATTTTTAGACCCAGAAAATTCGAAAATGATGCCGTCGTCACTCAAGAAACCGTTCCAAGGATTGTAATTGGCAGTGCCAACCTTTTTCTTCAAACAATAAGTTTTTCAGAAAATGGGGTGGTTAAAACACATGGCAGTTTTAATACGGAACATGACAATGCATTGGAATTGCGACGACTATTTTTTGGACAAAACCATCAAAAAGTCATAGAATCGTCTAACTGGGATCACGTTTGTGAGCTTCCACGGGGGTTTCACGAAATTTGGAACCCAAAATTCAATGGTCTATCATCATTATTCAAAATGGTAAAAGTTCCTTAAATTCGGGGATCTCTAGATGTCGTGTTTGAGAGCCCTTAACCCTAATATCAAATATACCCCAAACAAAACCCGATCTCTTCATGAGTTGGGGTCCCAAAATTCGGGGGCATGATGATCGAGGGATGGTATTAGCCAGATTCCAGATTGTATCCACATTTACATGTAACTTATATATATATATATATACATGTTGATATTACTCATGCTTAGATCTGCCTGTACAGCTCATTTTGGAGGCATAAATCCTATCCCAAAAATTGTGTACGTTTATATCGTTAAATCCCCGATGTTTGGCAAGTCCCAAATTAGAGTCGTCGACACCTCAGGCGCCCGTGAAAAATCCGCCGACTCAGTCGGCCAAGAGCCCCCCTCCACCGGAGACGATCGCGAAAGTCGAGGTGTGGAGCTTTCGGGGTTTTTCGGATGATTTCACCCTGGGGGTTGCAGCCGCCTCTAGTCGATTATAAATAGGTGACTGTGTTTCTGGATAAGGGATGATAAGGGACCCTGTCTGAATGGATGAACTTTTTGGTCATTTTTGGTTTCTGAGTAAACCACTCTCGAAATATGCCATTCATCCGATGCATCCGTGCTGGATGGTCCTCCCTGGCCCTGGCGGTCAGGCAGATGATGACATGCCCATGGTGGAGCTCAAGCAAGAAGTGTCTGAGGACCATGGTGGGCCCCAAAGTTCAAGCCAAGCCACATTCTGTTTGAACATTCACAACTGAAATCTAGAGACAACTTTTCTACATATCCTGGTTATTCCTGGTTGGTGGTTTGGAACATCTTTTATTTTCCCCAATAGTTGGGATGATGATCCAATCTGACGAACTCCATCATTTTTCAGGGGGGTAGGTCAACCACCAACCAGTATCCATTGGAAAAGCGCCTGGAAGTCAATCCCAGAATCCTGGACGTCGATCGCTGCTTGTTGTGGTGCTTGTTCCCTTGGTTGCAAGTGAAATCCCCCAACGTTCTTGTTGATCAACAGTCCAATGTGTGTGGTTTAAAATCTTAAAATCCAAGTTTTTGTTGGTGAACATGAAACACCCACCAAATATTTGGTGAAGATTCACATTGTCTTGGTCAAATATAGCACCATTTTGCTGGTCAGCCAAACCACTGCTCTCGCTTCAGGAGCCCAAGAAAAGGCCTCCAATGGCCTCCTTCTGCAAGCTCTTCTCCATGATGGATTGCAAGGATGCCATGGGGCCGGGGGACATGAAGCTAGTGAAGTAATGCAATCATCAATGGTTGATAAATTGGCAATTCACTACCATTGATAATACACTTGCTCATACAATCATTTTTTGGGTGTTGATTATCAATGGGTTAATATGGCTTCTTAATTATTGATTGGTTGGTGATTAATGGGTTGATATGGATTAATTCTGGCTGATTGCCGACGTTTTTGTTTTGTTTTGGAGGAGGGGGTCATTAATCTACTCTTTATAGTAATATGATAACTTTATGATAACACATCCACAACTGAGTGATTGATCTTCTGTTCACCTCAAAACAACTGGCATTTATCGATGTTCATACCCCCAGAATTTTGAAAAAACCATGTAAAACCATTGGCTTTGACCCATACCCCATCCCACATCATTTTCAATAAAGATGAAGATGGACACCTACAATTTATCTAAGAAACACATGCATTTTAGGATATCTTAAGGTTTTCAGATCTCAATCCAATCTTCATTTGGTATCCTTTGGGTGAATTGAACCATCCGAATGTCTTTTTGATGCGAGATTTCGGGTTGTGAAACCATCCGTTGTTTGCCATCAAGGTTGGGAGCCATGAAAAATGATGGGAAAAGAATCTAAAACACACCGATGAACCATGGGAGTTGGGATTATATCGCACATCACCATGCTTTGTGGTTAAAACAACCAACATTTTTCCGATTTTGGAGATATGTCAGATATGTGTTTGTATGAAAACAGGGTGGCCCTAAATCCACTGGTTTTAAAGTTCATCATCAGTCCATTCAAAACGGCTGCGGAGAGGGTGGAGATATACTCCATTTTCAGACACCACATATCATACTATTGGTTACACCACATCGAACCCCATCGAACAATCAATAGAATGGTTAGTTCCCCTGTAAACCCTACAAAGTCCTATTAACAATCCCAATGAAGTCACATAAAACTAATTTTTGCCAATGGTTATCATCCTATTGTTGTAGTATTCTATGAAGTTCCATTAAATATCGCATTGAAATCCATTGAATATCCCATCAAATGGTGATATCCCCTGAAGAAAAAGAATTACTTTACTTCGTGTGATCCCCACCATGACATTTATACATTTTGTTACTGGCAAATCTTCTGGCATTCTATCTGACATGTTTTCTGGCATTCGATCTGGCATTCTATCTGGCATATCTTCTGGCATTCTACCTGGCATATCTTCTGGCAGATGTTCTGGCATATCTTCTGGCAGATGTTCTGGCATATCTTCTGGCATATCTTCGGCATATGTTCTGGCATATCTTCTGGCATTCATCTGGCATTCTATCTGGCATATCTTCTGGCATATTATCTGGCAAATCTTCTGGCATTCCATCTGGCATTCTATCTAGCATATCTTCTGGCATATTATCTGGCAAATCTGCTGGCATTCTATCTGGCAAACATTCTGGCACTTTATCTGGCATATCTTCTGGCATTCTAGCTGACATTCTATCTGGCATTCTATCTGGCATACCTTCTGGCATTCTATCTGGCATATCTTCTAACATTCTATCTGGCATATCTTCTGGCACTCTATGTGGCATATCTTTTGGCGTGGATACTCGCGGTTGAGGTCCGGCAGGGAACACTGGGCGTGGATGGTCGTGGTTGAGGTCCGGCAGGGAACACTGGGCGGGGATACTCGCGGTTGAGGTCCGGCAGGGAACACTGGGCGTGGATGGTCGTGGTTGAGGTCCGGCAGGGAACACTGGGCGCGGATGGTCGCGGTTGAGGTCCGGCAGGGAACACTGGGCGCGGATGGTCGCGGTTGAGGTCCGGCAGGGAACACTGGGCGCGGATGGTCGTGGTTGAGGTCCGGCAGGGAACACTGGGCGTGGATGGTCGTGGTTGAGGTCCGGCAGGGAACACTGGGCGTGGATGGTCGTGGTTGAGGTCCGGCAGAGAACACAGTGGATCGCGGTCGCAGTTGAGCAAGGACGACGAGGACGACGAGGACGACGAGGAGGACGAGGAGGAGGAGGAGAGGAGGACGAGGCAGGAGGAGGCGGAGGAGGAGGAGGAGAAGGAGGAGAAGGAGGAGAAGGAGGAGGAGGAGGCAACTGACATAAAATCTAACAATCCTCACCTGGCAGGTGGGGAATAAGTCCCAAAAGTCTCCCAGTAAACTTAATTACTTTACTTCGTGTGATCCCCACCATGACATTTATACATTTTGTTACTGGCAAATCTTCTGGCATTCTATCTGACATATTTTCTGGCATTCGATCTGGCATTCTATCTGGCATATCTTCTGGCATTCTACCTGGCATATCTTCTGGCAGATGTTCTGGTATATCTTCTGGCAGATGTTCTGGCATATCTTCTGGCATATCTTCTGGCATATGTTCTGGCATATCTTCTGGCATTCCATCTGGCATTCTATCTGGCATATCTTCTGGCAAATC
The DNA here is from genome assembly GCA_947184155.2 of Cladocopium goreaui. NCBI lineage: Eukaryota > Dinophyceae > Suessiales > Symbiodiniaceae > Cladocopium > Cladocopium goreaui. The sequence goes on along the minus strand of CAMXCT020004935.1, from coordinate 319,938 downwards.
TTCTGGCATTCCATCTGGCATTCTATCTAGCATTCTTCTGGCATATTATCTGGCAAATCTGCTGGCATTCTATCTGGCAAACATTCTGGCATTTTATCTGGCATATCTTCTGGCATTCTATCTGACATTCTATCTGGCATTCTATCTGGCATATCTGGCATATCTTCTGGCATTCTATCTGGCATATCTTCTGACATTCTTCTGGCATATCTTCTGGCACTCTATTGGCATATCTCTGAACTTTCACTTTCTGGTTGTCCCATATATTCTTGAGGTCCGGCAGGGAACACTTGGCGTGGTTGAGGTCCGGCAGGGACCACTGGGCGTGGATACTCGCGGTTGAGGTCCGGCAGGGAACACTGGGCGTGGATGGTCGTGGTTGAGGTCCGGCAGGGAACACTGGGCGAGGATGGTCGTGGTTGAGGTCCGGCAGGGAACATTGGGCGTGGATGGTCGTGGTTGAGGTCCGGCAGGGAACACTGGGCGTGGATGGTCGTGGTTGAGGTCCGGCAGAGAACACTGTGGATCGCGGGTCGCAGTTGAGCAAGGACGACGAGGACGACGAGGACGACGAGGAGGACGAGGAGGAGGAGGAGAGGAGGACGAGGCAGGAGGAGGCGGAGGAGGAGGAGAAGGAGGAGGAGAAGGAGGAGAAGGAGGAGGAGGAGGAGTCAACTGACATAAAATCTAACAACCCTCACCTGGCAGGTGGGGAAAAACAACTATATCCCTATCCCCTTGAATATCCCTAGGAAGCCGCTATCTTGATCATTGGCATATTGGGCGCCATTGGCAACGGTATCAGTCAGCCCTTGCTGTGTATCGTCTTTGGCGACCTCATCGATAGCATGGGTTGGGGTCCCCCAGAGTGAAGCTTCCTGGAGCTGGTGGTGGGATTTCATGGGACTAACATGGGGGGTTTACCCTCTGGTTACTAACATAGCTATGGAAAATCACCATTTTTAATAGGTAAACCAGGTAAACCATCTATAAATGCTACATGTTCAATAGCTATGTTAGTCATAACCAGAGGGTAAATCCAGGGTTTCCCCACGGCGTTTTTGAAGCTGGATTTTTCATGGGCGAAAACAGCCATTTCATGGGAATGTCATGGGATATGGGGTCGGTCTGAAAATGGGGAGCCTCAAAATCGCTGTGGAACATCATGATCAACCATGGGTATACCCTCAAAATCGTTATTTCGAACAAATCATGATCAACCAGTGGCTTCGCGGTATATTTTCAGACAAAACCACGAGTTTTTGTTGGGCACAGCTATGATGGCTAGGATGGGTCAGTTCGAAAATCAAACTGTCCCAAATTGACCCCGGGATTCTTCCATCTATATCCATGTATCATGAACATTCTTGAGTACAAACCCATTCATGCGAATATGGAGGTTTCCTAAAATGCGGAAATGTGGATACCCCTAAATCATCCATCTCAATAGGATTTTCCATTATAAACCATCCATTTTGGGATCCCCATTTATACGTCAAGTTCTTGTTAAACCCCCAATTTCTGCAAGTTAACCGTCCCCTCCGTCTTTGCTGGTTACAGCCTAATGTGTGCTAGTAAGAATCACAAGATTATATATATATGTATATTTGGGTAAAACCACTATATGATGATGATGATGAAGAAGAAAAAGAAGATGATGATGATGCTGGTGATGGTGATGAGGATGAACCTACCATTTTAAAGTCACTTGTGCTGGTTAAGCCACCACAAAACTCCACACATTTCGTTGCAAAAAACTGAGGCATCTCCATGACCGGCGCCACCTTTGCGGCTGTCTCCTGGCACGAGATTCTAGTTGTACAAGCCTGTGGCAAATGCTTGTTTAACCTATAGCAACCCCCAAAAGATAGAAGAGTGAGAAACCTGGACATGGAGTAAATATATCTAAATGTAGTAATATAATATAATCTAGAAGACCCTGGAAACGCTTTTCCCGTGTTTTTTTGGGGTTTACTATAGGTTAACTGGGTTTTATGGTGATTGTAAGTATAGTTAGATGACCGAAGGGTAAATAAACCAACTTCTAACTCGGGGGCGCCACCTTGTACCCTCTGGAAATCTAACATAGAGGTGGAAAACAATCATGTTTAAATACGTTTAATGCGTAAAACATCTACAAAAAACGTGGTTTTTCATGGCTATCTTAAATTGCCAGAGGCTAATGGCATGTGTCTGAAACAGGGTCTAGCTCCCAGCTGTCATCCATATTCTTGGTGGGATCAAGGATCATTTAGACTTATGAACGTATATAATGCAACGATTTTATATGACTATATGTGTCTATATGTTCTATATAATTATGCAGATATATACAAAGTATGTATGTCTACAATGGTATATATACACACGTATCTATGTGTATATGAATAGCTTTACGCCGGCGCACAGAGAATTTGTACGAAAAACTTGGTTTCATATGGTGGAATCATCCGTGTTGGCTGTGTGTTTGGGACCATATATTGTCCATTGAGAACCGCCCATTTGGCTGCGTTGTGGCTTTGTTTAGGTGCCCAAAACTGGCAACCATGAAATGTGAAGCCTTGTCGTTTTTTCGTTGGGGATATTTGACATGTCATTGACCCTCTAAGCGCAAAGACCTTGAGGAAAATATGACAGCAGACGCCATGGCGACAATTGAGCAGCAGGTGCGCTCCGGCCGATCAGTAGCATCTGAGTCGCTGGACATTGCTTCAAGGCTTGGATGTTGACATTTTTTTCGCGGTTCGATGCCCATTCCCATTCAAAAACGTGTTTTTTTTTAAAGTTTTTCACATCTTGCCCTCGACCTCAACTACAACTATCAACCAAGATCATGATCATCCATCAAATGGAATCTAGAAAACTCTGGTCGACAGGATGCTGTTTCAATGGATTATACATGTGGGATATCATGGAATATATCATATATATATACATATCATATATATATACATATACATATGTATATCTGTTTCTTTTTATACCATACCAAGCAGCTAGTTGAACTAATCAAGATAAACTGCCATTTGGCATGGCTTTTTTCGCCAAACCCGAAAATCAGGTTTCCGAATCGCAGGCGATGGACCAAATGATGAGCAAGATGGTCCCTTGACCGCCTGGGTCGTGTGGATGGGCCCCACTGAGTGGTCAGTGGATTTTTCAGGTCAATGATCACTGGATTTAGCCTCTGGTTATGTCAACATAGCTATTGAAAATGGTCCATTTATAGGTGATGAACCCACTTTTATAGTGGTGATTTTCACTTCGCTATGTAAACGTTTACCAGGCCGGGTATTTTTGGACATCAAGCTGCAGGGTTGGAATCTATTGGTCAGCACTGCGATGCGGCTGAAACCATTTGATCCCGAATTTTGGGGTTGGTGCTTGAGGTTTTGTTTTGTGCATTTTTGAAGGGAAATCCCTGGGATGATGATGGGATATCACATCACGTCACTTCAATTCGGCTTTATGTAAACTTTCAGCCCGTCCTTCGGAGAAAAAGGGGGTTCCGAAACGGGTGGTGAAGGTGGCCTGGCCGGAAATGCCCGAGTGGATTGGCGGTGCGATTTTCGTCACCGGGGGGACCCACAAAAGTGGACCTACCCTCTGGTAATTTAACGTAGCTATTGGAAATGACCATTTATAGTTGATTTACCCATTAAAAATGCTGATTTTCCATAGCTATGTTAGTTTACCAGAGGGTACAACCAACCCCGTTCAACATTCCCTTTTTGCTGGTTTAGGGTTTAGTACTGAATCCGTTCATTTTGGGGGCCAACAGGCTATTTGTATGTGAGACTGGCGTAAAAATTGCATTCCTTGAAACCTCCAAAAGCGGGGAGAGTTCACTGAAATGGCTTTCCGGGATGTTTTCATGGCCAGATTTAGAGTTTTTCACTAACCAATCCCAAGTCTTCCCAAGTGACCCCAAGTCTTTCTGGGGTTTGGAAGATGATTTTTCCCTATTGAAGATGTGACCAATTTATGACCAGGAAAATGTGGCTTCCGGTTCCAGAATTAGGTGTGTCTGACCAGTTGGTCCATGGCGAATTGGTGAATCACGGCGAATCCTCCCAGGAAGAGTTGTGTCTTATCATGGCCCTGGTTGGCGTGGCAAACATCGTGGCCAGCAGTCTGCAGGGCGCCTGCTTCAAAATCTTCTCTGAACTTCAGCAACTTGGCATCTGGCCGAAGCTGGGATGCAGGGGGATCTCCAGTAGTCTCCATAGTGTGGATGGTCGCTGGTGTCGCTGGTGCACCTGGAAGCTCTTGATGAAAGATTGAGGTTCTGAGGTGCAATGAATTATATCCGGGTTTTTGAGATGCCAATGACATGACATGAAAGCAAATGAAATCAGTGACATGGAAGAATCAATGCACAATTGAACGAATGACATAAAGGAACGAAGTTCATGAATGAATGAGCCAATGAAACAATGAATGAATGAAATGCAATGAACTAAACAAAACTGAACTGAACTGAACTGAATGAAATGAAATGAAATGACATGACATGACATGAAATGAAATGAATGAATGAATGAATGAATTGAATGAAATGAAATGAAATGACATGAAATGAAATGAAATGAATGAATGGAATGAATGGAATGAATGGAATGAATGGAATGAATGGAATGAATGGAATGAATGGAATGAATGGAATGAATGGATGAATGAATGGCTGACGTCATGATGTGAAAACTGACCATGGACAGTGGTCCGTAACTCGGAAGTTTTGCCAACTCAATTTCCTTTGATTATATGTAGTGAAATGACGTGTGACTTCCCGGAACTTGTTGATGATTTTCGGTGCATTATCCTTGGATGTGGAGGAATCAATATGCATCATGTGTTGAATTGCTTATGTATTTGTCCAACGCGTGTTGAAGACTCGAAGACAGTCTCTGTTGCATATGAATCAATGATATTGCTGCAGTATATGCCACATCTTGGTATCCCATTCTTCGTCTCTCGTTTCTGCATTCTCTGAAGGCAAATATTTGTCTCGCTTCTATCTTTTTCATGTGATGCTGTCAAGTCCAGTCCCTTGGAGGGGAAGAAAACATCAGTTGGGTTGATTGATTTTGGACGGAGCGGCACCCGTCATTGCTGTTGTAGGGAAAGGGTTGTAACCACACGGACAAGATGTCCCAAGAATATCGAACAGCTGGATCTGTTTGTTTGACTACTTCGTGCAAACCAGGAGCACCCAAAAGCAGACCGGTGGGGTCATTTCCCCATTTTAATGCACAAACCCATGTAGCAACACCAAAATGTTCAGCGGATCAATATCAACATATATCATTGATAATATCAACATCATATATCAACCATCCAAGTTCGACCAACCATTTTTTCGCCGTGAGGGCGACGAAGTTCCGTATTCTGTACTTTGACATTGTCCTTCACCAGGACGGTGAACGCCGCCCTGGCCTGCGCGCATGATTCATCACAGGTTGATCTATTTCATAGCATTACTGTCTTACGCTCATTCTGATTGCAGTGATTATGATGATCAATATGTAAATATATATAGTAAGTAATTACATATATACATTACCATTCTTCTTACTAGTAGCATGATGGTCATGATGATGATGTTGATGTTGATGTTGTTGTTGTTGTTGTTGTTGATGATTAATGATATAGTTATTACACACATATACACATATGTATATATATATACATATTATGTTTTATTCATTATTCTTGTTGCTATTATTACTAGTATTTTCATCTATTTTCCTTCTTATAGTTCTTACTACCATATATAATCATAATCATCATTATCATTGTCCAATTATGATTGTCATTATTACTACGTTTCGCCTTTTCTTGTTGTTATTGTTATTATTTAACCACAATTATCATCCTGATGGTTATTATAAGATGTCCTTAAAGATTAGTAATGCTTACTAGTTACTTTTATTATTACTTATCATTCCTATTGTTATTACTTTTGTTATTTTGTTTCAATTACCACTAGTTACTATTAGCCATGGTGATGATGATGGTGTACCACAAACTATTGCTACCATCATTCTTATTCCTATTGGTTCTTAGCTACCACTTCTGTATGGTAGCCACCACCGTCATCATCATCATCACCACCACCACCACCACCACCACCACCATGATTAATATAGATAATAATGACTATTCTGATGATGATGATGATGATGATGATGATGATGGCCACAGTAGTTCATGTTTTACTATTTACATCTACATACTACGATCATTGTCACGACCATCGCCATCGCCAGGACGTGAGCTGGTTCGACCTGCAAGAAGTGGCGGCTCTGCCGGCGGAGATCAACGATGACTTGGAGCCGCTCGGCAGCCGCGATCGGCGGATAGGGATTTTTCAGAATCAAACACTGGGATTTACCCGGAAAGCTAACATTGATATGGAAAACACATGGTTTCCCTAGAAAATGATCCAAGAAATGGTTGATTCTCTAGATCTATGTGAATTAACTAGAGGGTAACCATCTGAAATGCGGATTTGACCATCAACACTTTTGACTTATATATATATATACACAACCATCAAACACGGGGGCCTAAGTTTTTTTTTTTAAACATCAAACATGGGGACCTAACCATCAATTGGGATTAGTCAATCAACAATTGGGTATTTTACAAGCCAAGATGGGGATTATTTCACCAATGAACGATTCTTTGGGTGTGTCTGAGAAATGCTATACCACTACACCGGGGATTATCATAATCCATTATTATGGGAATTTGGTTCTTAACCAAACATTATTTCATGGATTCATGGCATGACATTTCTACATTTTTTTTTACAGCAAAGCCACAAGTATCCTCATACTGTTGATATTCCAGACCGTATCCCCATGAATATCACCAACCATTTGGGGATCACTTTACGTCATTCCATTTCTAGGGGTTCACCAATTTCACAAAGCTCGGAGATGGTGACTACAAGGTGGTGCCCCATGACTTGCCAAGTTGATTAACTCCAACAACTGGGTCTACAGTAGATATCTATGCGGAATGGGGCTTATAAACTTATAAACCAACAAACATCACTGGGGACTGGGGGGGCACCACCTTGTGGTCACCATCTCCGAGCTTTGTGAAATTACTTAAGCCCTAGAAATGGGATGATGATGGCATTGAATCCCAGATGTTCATCCACGTCAGCTCCACGTCGTCCTAGGAAGATCCAAGATGCCTTCGGCGATAAGTTCGGCAACGGCATCATGGCCTTCAGCGCCTTCCTGGGAGGCTTTGGTTGCGCCTTCGGCATGGGTTTCTCGCTCTCGACCTGGGGCACTGGGAAGTGCCAACAAAAATGGCAGATTCAAAATAAATGAAATAGACATGTATATTTATGTATATTATATACATATATATATGCATATATTAAAACATGTTGGCGAACTGAAGATTTTAACAGTGACCCCAGTTGGATGATTCGGGTGATCCCTTTGGGAAAACCCCCAGTTAGATTCATGGCATATCCACACATTTGGTTGTTTTTGGGATGAAAAACTGTTACCCTCTGGTAAACGTTTACAGTTTGCGACATAGAACATGGCCATTGAAATAGTGGATTTACCCATAAAAAATGGTGATTTACCATAACTATGTGAGTTTACCAGAGGGTACTAATCTGGGTTGTATAAACCACGGATCCGATTCGTGGGGCAATTTTTCAACCTGGCGTACTACGAGCGTTTTTCTGGCCGCGTTCAGAGGTTGGCTCCTGGCTCTGGTGATGTGCGCCATCTTGCCCTTCATGGGTGTTGGAGCTGCCTTGATGGGCAAGGCGCCAAAAAAAAAGTTGTTCTGGTTGGTGGTTTGGAACATTTGGATTATTTTCCATTTCATATATGGGTTGTCATCCGAAACCCATTGACGAACTCATATTTTTCAAGATGTGTATTGCACCACCAACCAGTTATTATATTGTGGTCGTACTGGCTATATCTGGTTATGTTTTTGTCTGGACTGAACAACAATATTTTCGTCAAAAAACAACAACTTTTCTGGTTGGACCACAATATTGTTGTACGAAACATAGTGATTGTTACATATATTTGGCTATATTGGTCAACCAGAAAAGTGGTTGTTTTTTCAGGAAACATGGTGATTCATCGGGATTGTGGTCCAACAAAGATGGGATGGCCTACCAGGGACTTTTTTTTGCAGCTTCGGCTTAAGTGGCCTAGCACTTGACCACAAAAAACGACCATTTGACCATCACAGATCTGGGGTTAAGCGGTTAAGCATCAAACATGGAAAGTAAACCATAATTTTTCACCATCCAACACTGGGTTCGGTTGGGTAAAACAAATACGAAGGTTCAACTATGATTAGAGCTGCAGGTATGGAATAACCGTGGGTAGTTAGGAAATCGATGGAAATAGATGGGGGATTTTTACCGTTGCCAGACTTTTTTTTGCCCCGGTCACCAAGAGAGCGGGGAACTGTTCACCATGAGGGTTTGACCAATGTGGAAAGATTCTGCAGGTTGATTTTGCCACACAACAGTGTATCATGGGCACCATCCATGTTCAAATCATACGATATCTGGTTACACATCATACGAGTTTGGATGAACTTGATATTCTTTTCCAGAAAGAAAAGCAAGCTCTTTTTCGGTACCTCCTGTCACATACTGTCACCCGTTTTCTGCTACTAAGGTGAGATCCTCAATTTTCTGGTGGCCCCGGAAGGAATTCTCAAAATTTACACTCCACCTTCATTATCTTCATTTCGATCTTTGAGATGGAAACCAATTCGGTCCGACAGTTTATTCCATGACCCTGAAAGATCCGCACGTTGCAATGGTTCCATTTCCATGTTTGGCCACGTCGTGCAACATTTTTGAGGCTTTCACTGAGCATGTTCGATGGTGAACTCCTTGGTTGGATGGCTTCCCAATGTTGATTGTTCTTTGATTCTTTCATGCTTAAAAACATTACTTTTGATACTGAACTCCGCGCACTTTTGATACATCACAAGATTTCCTTATTTTGGTTTGTCTGAAAATAAAGCAGCTCCAACTTTGATGGTTCACCGTCATATTTCGCATTAAGATTAGCCATATCTGGGGGGTTTGCTCTTCCCCATTAAAACAGACTAACCTCCATTTCCATCCTCCAGGCTGTGCAAGAGGTCCAGATGGAGTCTCAGAGTTGGTATGCCAAAGCTTCGGCAGTGGTTGAGGACAGCACCTGAGCTTCGGGTAGAAACGCCGTTGACTTCTTTTGGCGGTGAACACATGGGGACTTCCACCATCTCACACCAAAACATAAAAACTGGGTCGACTTCTGTTTGGGAAGTTCGTTTTTTTTTTTAAATTTATTTTTTATTTGGGAGATTTCAACAGCAACATTTTCAGATGAGCAAAGTGGCTTAAGCATCAAACAATGGTGATTTGACTAGCAGAAACTGGGATTTCACACACAGAAAGTGGGGATTTAACATGATTTAACCACTAGTGTCACTACTGTAGTTACAGGTTGCGGCAAGTGCTTTTCCATCCCAGATCTCGTGGTTTTCCATTCCCCCTGATTTAACTAGTGGTGATCACAGGGACTTTTTTAGGGGATGAAACCATGTTGAAACCTCTGCTACTTGGATGTGCATTCATCCCAGGTTGAAGATGACAACTCATTAGGAATTGAAACTGTGTCTGTAAAGGAACAGGCATGGGGACTTTAATTCCTGCAAGGTTGAAATTACCCAAGGCGCTAGTTACCCTGGTTACCCAAGTTGCATTCGGACAATCGCAGGGGACAGACCCGAAAAGCAGATGCCAAGCAAGTTGCCATGGTTTTTCTCATGTAAGGTAAAGATGTAAGGAAACCTCTTGACCCAAAAGAGTTTCCCATATTTCGAGACTTGGTTTAAGGGAAAACTACAAGAACCACCCCGAAAGGATAGCTTTCTTATAAATCAACCCACTGGGTTCCAAAAACACCAAGTGGTCTTGGTCATATCCATCAAATCCCTACCTTTCAACCGCTTTGGTTGGTTTAATCCTAGTATTTGTTGCGAGCAAACGTCCATCTTTGGTGGTTGTACAGTTCTACAATGTTCTACACCTTTCTACACCTTTCTACACCTTTCTACACCTTTCTACACCTTTCTACAATGTACACACATACACACATACACACATGCATGCATGCATACATGCATACATGCATACATGCATACATGCATACATGCATACACATGCACACATGCACATGCATACACACATACACACACACATACACACACACATACACACACACATACACACACACATACACACACATACACACACACATACACACACACATACACATACACACACACATACACACACATACACATACACATACACACACATACACACACACACATACACACACACATACACATACACACACATACATACATCAAATATATCCAAATATACCCTATATATATGAATATTGTTCATGTATATATTATATACCATACCAACAAGAAGGGTGGGATCGACCAGAAATGGATTGGCTGACAGAAACTTTGAAAGATGCCTATCACGCGTTCGGGTGGATAGTGCATTATTTGATGGAGGCTGCTACCTCCCGAAGCGGGCCTTTCAGTCGCAAAACATCCTGGCCATCAGCCTCCGGGCTTACTGAGTAAATACAAAGAACTCATTACCTTCCAGTGTTTTTCTTTGCTGTGGTTATGCTGCGCACCTTCATTGGCGTTTGATAAACAAATACCATACCATATATATATATGTGTATATATATATATATGTATATATATATATAATTATATTATATATATACACACTATGTATAGCCATTAGTGTGATTATGGCATGGTATGGCAACTTGTTTTTTGGGCCTCCAGGAGTGCCTCTTTGCCATGCGCACCGTGGTGGCCTTCGGAGGCGAACACAAGGAGTTGCAGCGTTTCCAGGGGGCCCTGGTGCAAGCGCGACGCGGGGGGGTGCCTCGGTGAAAGGATATGGGACTTCATGGGAATTCTGGCGGGCGTTGGTTTATGGGGATTTTGAACATGGTGTCGAAAAAAAAACCCCTTGGATCCCACGCCTCCTAGTTAGCAACTGGGGTTATAAGCCAATTTGTAAATGGGATGATACACGAATCGGGGATTTACCATCACCAGGCTTTAATTGTTAACCACTTACGATTCGTTGGATGATCCTCCAAGTAATATGTTTTAATGGGAATTCATGGGAATATCACCAACCAAAAATGGGGGGTTTGATGGGCTTCAAATGGACGTCTTATTGGTGATTTAATGGACAGACTCACCGTTTGATGGGGAAAAAACATGGGGATTTTTCACCAGCAAACATGGAGATGTGACCAAGAAAAACATGAGATTTCTTACCCTCTGGTAAACTAACATAGCTATTGAAAATGACCATGTATAGTGGATTTTCCCATTGAAAATGGTGATTTTCCATAGTTATGTTAGTTTACCAGAGGGTATCTATGACAGCTGAACTGGGTTTTTCACTAAGCAGGTTAAATCAGGTTTTCAGGGTTGGATTATGACTTCATGGCGATTTTTGCGTCGCGTTCAACACGTAGCGTGTTGTTGTTTTTCCATCAAGCAACGGGAAAGCATTTCAGGGCAGCGCCTTCACCGAGGTCAGGAATGGCTTCAAGATTGGAGCTGGCATGGGCTACACCATGACGCTCGGATTTTCCAAGGCTGTTGATGGGAGGCCCCAAAAAGATCCAGGCTGTTGACTTTTGAGCTTTCCACTAGGGCACTGGGTTGATCTGGGAGTGGCTGATGTCGGAGTTGGTGCACATCACGCTTTTGAAACCTGTTGGGGACCCTAAATAATAGCCATTTTCGTTTGGAACCTCATATTTACCCAACAATTGCAAGACATTGGAAAATCGCACATATTAAAACTACATCAAATCCCATTAAAACCACTCCCAAACACATAGTTGGTGATGTTCCCTTCATTCCTGTTGTTTGATGTTGGTTATGATTCGTTCCTTCCAAGTGAAACCATCATAAAACCCATGAAGTTCCAAGGTGCGTGGTCTTTCTGGGCTATGCCCTGGCTTTCTACGTGGGAATGCTCTTGCGTTACAACGATGAGAAGAACCCGGCCACCGGCGAGGCCACGGTGGCGTCGGACGGCGGTTGTCATTGTGAGAATTTCGGGTGGCGAGGCAACTGCTTGGGAATCTCTGAGTGAGAATTTCGACGGAAACTGGGAATGATTTTTGAGGAACATCATGCAGGATAATTGACAGGACAGCTTCTTTAAATCAAACTATTTCTGTTTGTTGTCAAGTTGGTGAAGTGAAGAATTTGCCCCGATATATGAAGAAAGAAAACTATATAGCAGCGTAGACCAACAGATGGGGGCCGAGGATTTGAAGCTAAAAGTTTTTATGGGTCAAAGCCTTGGTATGGTACCCTTTGGTTCATATAGCAAATTCGCAGGTAAGTTGTGGATGTTCAATGATGTTCATCCACCCAACTATGGTATCATGAGTTTTAATCCATCGACTCGTAACACCTGGCACAACATCCCCTCCGACGGCACGGTGAGCCCTGCCGGTTGTTCTTGCTCGGAAAGTACCCAAAGGATCGACTTAAACAGGATTTTCCAGCACTGCCTTGAAAGGAGGAAAGGACACTCTCCCGAGACACTACTCTGCGTGTTTTTTCTCATGGAGCTGTTTCTTAAAAAATCGAGGTCCCCCCTTCCCCCCTCACCATTGATTGCCCAGAAACTATCGCCTGTCGGGCCGCCGGGCCTATCGCTACAACTTGACGTTGAGCTCCCCAGCCCCAGCCCAGCATCCTTTCCAGTCACCTTTTTGTCCCGGGGAAGCCATCTTTTCGGCCAGTTATGGCAGCCTGGAACGATCTTGGCGATCTTCTTCTGCATTTTCATCGGTAGCTTCATGATTGGCATCCGGGCAGTCGGTTCGGGTTCCGTTCAGATCGGGGTGAGCCTGTGGAGATCGGGGTGGGATGTGATGGTTGGGGTTGGTCAGTTGGTATGCGACAGCAGAGAATTGCTATGAATCTTGGAGACATGGATCATGAAAGATGTACCCTCTGGTTATTTAACATAGCCATGGTATAGATGGCCCATTTATAGATGGTTTACCTATCAAAAATGGTAATTTTCCATGGCTATGTTAGATAGCCAGATGGTATATCATCACGTCGGCCTGAATCCAGGAGATTGTGCTTTGAAAACATCTTCTCACATGAAACATGGAAAGGGCTCCGCACATGAAATCACCTGAAAAACCTGGGGGGCCTAGGGCAAGCCATGATAACTGAGCTAAAATGGGAGTCTCCGATTTTGACCGATACCCAACTCTCTTTGTTGGCTGATTTCGATCGACCCAATGTCTAATGATCTTTTCGCTGAATGGTTAAAGTTACATAAACCATCATAAACCTTCCTTTTTGATGCTTAACTTCTTCATTCTGATGGCCAACTTATCATTGTTTATTGGTATAATATGGTATAATTATCCTTTATTGATGTTTCTTTTCCCGTTTTTGATGCTGAATTCCCCTGCCGCTGAATTTCCCAAGTTTGATATCTGATAGTGAAAACCATTGAACCCACTGACCTCGCCACAACATTTCAGCTTGACCTCCGTGCCCGTGGGACACGTCATCTTTGACGCTGTCCGCTGGCGGGGCGGAGGTGGTCGCCCGTCCCTAAAAGGGTGGGGACCAGATGAACATGTTGAGAGCAACAGAGGAGCTATGGGAAATTGAATTGAAACAAGAAGATCAGCATAGTCGTTCACCAAGAAACCAGAGAGCTAAGGAGCTAAACATGGTGAAGATTCCTACTAAACGGGCCTTTCAGAGTCCGAACCCCCAAAGACATTTCTGATAGCCGTAGCTGTAAACATTTACCAGGCACTTTTCAGGGAACATTTGCCGCAAGTTTCCCTTCATTTGGGTGTAGTTTCGCCATTGTTTTAACCTGTTTTAATGTCCAAAAATCCCACTGGTTGATTAATTCAGAGCTTCCCCCTATGACCAACCAATAGGTAGATAGCATCATAGCATACCTATGACATAAAAATGTTTATTTCCCATGGGTTTTCCCCCCAAAAAAATGCGGTCAAGTTCATGTTTTCACCCACATTTTTTCCGGCAAAAAAAACCGTTGATTCCACAGCATGGGTCGCGCCTCCGACTTGTCCTCCGCGGATGATGGGGTGACTGGCTGCGCCACCTTTGGAAAGCGCCACTGGGGCAGAAAGAGGAACGGACTGAGGCAACGGAGGTTTCTATAGGGTGGGATGAAAGTTCGAGATTACAGTAAATTTTATTAAATTTTCAGATTACAGTAAATGTTCATATATATATATATATTATAAGTATATATAATTAATTATAAAGTCTAGATATCTAGCCGCAGCTCCCGTCCTCAAGCCATGGTAAGGATGACATAGTGAAACTCACATCTTAAGGCAAAGTCTTCCTTTAATGTTCACAATGATACATGGTAACTGACAATTAAATACAATTAATAGATAATATACCATAATATACCAATTTAAGATAGCTGGCACATTGCATCAGCATCTTTTCAATAGCGCCACAGTCTGAGGAGGGAGTGATGAGGGCGCCCCATGGGTCCCTCCTGCGGCGCCTGCGGGTTGCCCTCCGCGGATGCCGGAAACGCCAGCTGGACCAGCTGAAACTGGTCTCTTGGGCCAAGAGGTGGATTCTCAGGGGTGATGGCATCAAAGCTTGACTCAATATATATATATATATACACATAGTATATAGATAGTATATATAGTATTTACATACTTTGACACATATGTATAATATACTTGTAGTGCGTATATACTATATATACACACTTTATATAATTTCCCCACACACACATGTATATAGTATGTAATAGTATGTACATGAGTAGATGTAATATGTATATACAAACATGTATTTGGTAATGTATAGAACATACACCCATGGAACATTATATCGCATTATAGTACAAATACGTTTCTATGTGAGAGGGCTTTTAACCATGGGGTATGAAACAACACTCGATACAAATTCTGCCAACAAGAACAGCGGCTTTTCACCAAATCTCATTCCCATTGTCAGCAAAAACTACTGTATCATTTGGGCATAGGTCACCAGTCTGTTGTTGTACATCTATAACTGTATACCTGACAACATATACCGACATACACTGTAATTCTGTAGTCTATTATACATACACATACATATATATATATATGCTGTAAGAATATATATACAAAACATACCCCTTTGAGAAATTTCGTGATAGCTCACGTTCCAGGTCAGAGTGAGGTGAAGGGTAGGCTCGAGAGTTTCTTGGCCCAGAGATCACTGGGGGATTAGCCATCAAAACATGGGATCATTGGGGGTTTAACTGTCAACAATTCGGATTTTTATGTTTTTTCTTTAACTCTGACTCTTTGCGGGATTTTGATGAGATTTTACGGGAGGTACCCTGAAGATATTCATGGATTGAGCCTCAAAAATTGAGGTCGGGCGATTTTTCCGTTGATTTGCAAGGTGGGGATTCTTGATGTTCCATGATGTTCCATGATGTTCCATGTTAGTTTTCATAGGTGCAGGAAACCATGGGAAAAATGCAGGAAACCATAGTCGCTTCGCAACGGGTACCGCCCGCACCCAGTGAATAGGACAGAGAGGAAAGAAGCGGGCTCGTGGCGGGGTCAAACTTGGCCGTCCTTGGCCTAAGTTGGGCCGAACACGAGCCAACTTGAACTTGGGCCTAACTTGCGCCGAACTCAGGCCAGTTGGCTCAAACTTAACATGTGCAACTTGGTCCTGGGGACATTTGGCGCCGAAGTTGCCCCCAAAGGGTCCCAACCTTTGGCAACAGCTTTGCAACAAGTTGGGCCGAACGGAGACTTACTGTAATGGGGAACATTGCTCAACACGAAGCATCATCGATACCACAAAAACGTGGGAAAATCCACGCCAGTGAAGTGAAAACGTGAGTTTTGACGATTTTGTATTGGGCCAGCAATGTCACCCGTGTTGAGCCCATATCGAGCTCAACTTGGGCCGAAGTTGCTGCCAAACTGGCTCAACTTGCCGTGTTGGACCCAAGTTGGGCCGAAGTTGGAGCTAAGTGAGGGCCATGTCGGATCGAACCGCTGATTTTGGACGATGTTGTGCCGATCTGCAAAATTTGGAAATTACGACAGTCCCACGCATTTTTTGGCGCTTCACCCGGGCGAACATGCCCCCCCCAGCCGAAGCTGCAGGATTGTTCGAATCGATCGGCCCCGCTCCTAAACTATCACGCCTCGATCGCCTCGGCACCTTCGGTGCGGGCAAAATTTTCCGTTCAGGGAATTGGCTCCAAGCTTGGGCGTGTCCCATGTGTAATGGTTCGGACATGAGATATTACCACCATACCTTAAGTGAACAGCCGAAACAGTTGTCATCTTTCGTATGGGATTCTCCAACCTTAGAGCAACTGCCTATTGGGCATCTCTCGGCCCTGGGAGAAATGTTCTTCCGACCTTGGAGGACCCCAAAAGATGCCGAAACCTGTTTCCCAGGACAGCAAATAAACATGATATTTACTTCATCTTTCCAGGTGTCCGTAACTGTTGTTGGTTGAGTCCCCGTTTTTTTGTGGGTTAAGTTAAGTCCCCATTTTGGGTTCAATCCCCATTTTTGTTGGTTCAATCCCCATTTATGGCAAGCTGTAGAACACCCAGCTGCCAATCTTCCATCCCCCAGTCGCTGCGATCGCTTCGTCGCTCAGGATACTTTGCCAAGTCGACCAGCAAGGCATCTGCCATTGTTCCCGTTCCGGACCCCTCCTTTGCGAGTTCACCCAGCAGATCGGAGGTGGGCGAAAGACTCCAGGGCGTTTTCTCCATGGTTTGTTTCCCCTTGAAAAACAATCCATGGATCAATGTGAATGGTGAACGGTTCGACCTCAGTGATGTTCAAAGCACCAATGCTGAACTATGTGAAACCATCAGTTTTGATGATTCAATGGGATCAGTATACCTCGGTTTTCAATTTTTCATGCCCATGAAGAGAGGAAAACAAACCATGGCCAGGTCGAGCAGATCCAGCTCTGTTCGCCCACGCTCTTCTACACCGTTGCAGCCTCCGCATTAGGAACCCGCAAGGGTCGATAGTTTAGGCCCTTTAGGCCTCAGAAGTCACAAGTGTTATCGTTCCTTTTTACAAGTGCAACTTGATGACTTGAATATAATAACCACATATTAACCATTTTAAACCGTATATATTCCAATCATATTCCAATAATATGATTGACCCACTTATTTTTTTTACCAACTGGACCAAACTTTTTTGTGGTCTTCAATCCTCTACATTGGTCAAGAAAACACCCAGATTCCCCTATGGGCCGAGTAATGGGCAACGGAACCCAGTTTGGTTTGTCCAGAAATGGAACCCTTAAAATGGCCATGAAAAATAACGGAGATCACAATGATAAACTGCTGGATTTTGGGAAATCCAATGGCCAAACTCGGGATGTTTTATATAAATGTTTCCACTACCGATGGAAACACAACTTGCCTTGCAAAAAAAGATCAGCTATTGCCATTGGGAATCATGATGATTGAACACTATGAGATTGCGGGCTACCAAATTTTCAGACAGACTCACAAGGGCATGATATTCCCTAAAAATTAGCCAACTACTTAGAGACACGTTAGGCACCTCTGATTTAGCACACCTGGTCAGGAGCCATTTTCATCTTCTTAGGGCTCTCTATTCTCAGCCTCTGTGAGAGCCATATAGCAGAGGACCCAGAAACGCCGGAGGCGCGTAGCAGAGTCAGCAGACGTAGTTTCTTTACGTCTTTACGTTCTGTTCTTATCTTATTTGTTGGTTTGCTGTCTGGTCATTGAGCCATGCAAATATGCGAGTATTTGAAGGTCGTAGGATCATTCTAGTATCAAACCCCATTTTTCAGTGAAGTCCAATTCTGACATGTAGAAGACATTGCCACACTCTCAGCAGAGTGGGTTCTGGAGCACCACATACAATGGTTCTATCATGGGTTAGGCCATGATTGGGATGCTGGTAAATTCACAGATTCCCAATCCATGTGTAGTGTAGTTGATCGACGTGTTTTTATACAGATACACATGTTTGAATATTTGTGATAAATGTTTCCATGTGTATATATGTGTATAATGTGTTGTGTCTGTATATGACTGTATATGTGTATATGCATTTATTATGTTCATTTGTGTATATGTGGTGTACAGTACATGTATATGTACATATCATAGCATGACACACACATATATATATTATATTATATTATATTATATTATATTATATTATATTTTATTTTATTATATTATATTATGTTATATTATATTATGTTATATTATATTATATTATATTATATTATATAATACTACATAATATGTACACATATATATATACATGATCCTATGGCATTCGCAGGTGTTCTGGGTGCTTACCGGCAGATGGGCGGCCTGGACCTTGTGCTATCACCTTCCCGTTTTCTCTTTGGCGATTCTGAACATCCGCGCCTTCTGTGTCTACGGCAGTTCTCCCACATGCTTGATAAGTGATGTGAAACTGGTTGCAAATTGCAGCATTTTCCATTTATAAAGTCCCTAAAACAATCCAGTTGAAATGAGAAACATCAATTTGTTTTAGAGGTTTAGGGTTGGATCAGCATCCACATCTTTGAAGGTTTGGGGTTGCCCCCATCATTTTGTTTTAGCCCTTCGCCCGTTGCACCTAGACACTGGCCACGTGCCGCAAAGGAACTTTCTTCATAAACGTTCTGAAGAGGATGGTTGGAAGAGGCCCAGACTGATAGGCCTTTCTTGCATTCTGCTGCACATCGCCAATCTTCTGGTGCCTGTGGCTATATGAAAATCCTCCGAACATGTTGAGAACATCGATTTATTTATCCGGTGATTTACATTGATTCATCATCAGTTTCCGGGTGAACAGGCTAACAAATTTAGGGGAAACATGATTTTCCGACAGTGGCAAAATTGGAATCTATTTTGAGAAACATGAAGATTACTAGGATGTCGCCTGCGAAAAAACGAGGCTTACGTGTGAGAAAATTATTAAATTGTTGGTCTGGGTCAAAATCCTCGTGGCCACAGCAGAAGGTCAACATGGTCAACATGGACTGGTTGGTGCTTTGGAACCATGGAATTTTATGACTTTCCATATATTTTGAGAATGTCACCATCCCAACATTTCCGAAGTCCATCATTTTTCAGAGGGGTCGATCCAAGGAGTCGCCCCATGGAAAAAATTCATCATCCAGGGATCACGGTAGGGAAAAATATATGGGAAAAAACACCAAAATATTGGGGAAATAGATGGGAATCCCTAACTTAGGTAAGGGACGAGCCA
The DNA here is from genome assembly GCA_947184155.2 of Cladocopium goreaui. Lineage (NCBI taxonomy): Eukaryota > Dinophyceae > Suessiales > Symbiodiniaceae > Cladocopium > Cladocopium goreaui. Next base: position 300,507 of record CAMXCT020004935.1, on the reverse strand, counting down.
AGGTTTTGCACAGTCAAATCGAAAGAACGGAGATCAATGAGATCAATGCATTCCTGCGAAACACAGCAACACGTACAAAAACATAGCATCATAGGACCGTAAAGAAGGAAAGATCCAAGGCAGAAAGCAACTCAACCTACAAGTACAAGGCATCCAGCCAGGCAATGAGTACGTAGGTGAAATAATCAGCTGTTGTGACAGGTTCCTGAAAATCAAGATATCCTCATGCTGCAGAGCTCGGCTCTTTTTGCATCTCTCAACAGCCCAAACGTTTGTGCGAGCTTTAAAGCCCTTGAGCGCCGGCCTAAACCATTGAGAAGAAAATGCTATAGGCAGCAAACATGGATTGAACTGAGTTCTGTCAACCTTTCAGGCTTCATTCGTCTCAGAGAAATACGTGGCCGAGATTGGCCAAACAAATTGCGACATCAAATTATACGAAATCGGATTATGAATTGGATCCTGGCAGGCATATGTGGCCGTGTCGCGCATGCTCTGGCTTGCAATAAGTTCGAAAGAAAACACAAGAATTCAGAATAAAGATCACTCAAGTGAATCTGAAGCCAAGCATGAAATGCAACACTCTGTGCAGCCAAGATTTAGAAAAGTGGTGCAATCTGCACCGGCTGGGGGTGCGTACCTGGCGCAATGAGGCTCCATCCAAAGCTTTTCCTGAAAATCAACTAAAACAATGCCCGATCAAGTAAAGCAATGCCCGACTTAGCTGGTTGAGTTGGGAAATCAATGGTGGTTGGGGTATCCCACAACTTGGACTTGGACCATTGTGTTCCAAAGAGCCTTGGGCCAGCTGAGGTGTATGGGATGCTCTTCTACGTGTATGTTGGACGTGAGAAACAACACTTTGGTCTCTGGGATGTGTTTGGCATGGTTTTCCCGGGGAACAAAAAATTAGAGCCCCACACTTCCTTATTTGTCGGTGAAGATCAGACTTCCGATTTTGGTGAGTTCACAGCATTTAGTTGGACACCCTCTGGACATCTCATTTAGCTTTACATTGGATGATGAACATAACAATAATGTTCTTGGAACGGCTCAACCACCATGTGCAGCCCGATGGCTGCCATTTCTTGTGGATTTGGTATACCCAAATCTGGTTTTGTCCAAAGCCAGGGGATCCCTAAAACCCAATGGTTGAGTCATGGTTAACTCATCGCTTTGCCCCAGATGACAGCCTAAGTTGTGGCTAAATCCACCACTTTTGGACAAACTCAAGTAGGGTCTTGTAGGTTAAGTGATATCCCCAGTGAAATATATATATATATCCACTAAATATGCCCATAAAATGGTTGTTGTTCTTTCGTCCTATTTTTGGCGCTTAAATCCCCCTATTTTCATGTCCTTCTGTTTATATAAGGAGTCAAATTTAATCCCTAGTTTGAATGGCTAAATCCCCATAAAATGTATTGAAACATGTTCGCTGCGCACCTTACGTTTGCCAGTGGTCCATTCCCGCATGTCCTTTGACATGCTCAAATCCCTGTGTAGGGTTTGTGTTTTTTTAAACATGAAACCCTGAAACCCTAAAACCCTGAACCATCCTAAACTCTAGGATGTGCTACCCAAATACAGTAACATTGCAACAACCCTAAAGCCGTAAACCTTAAGACCCCCAAACCCGAAAGCCGAAACCCTAAACCCCAAAGGCCTGAAAACCAAAAGTCAAAATCGCTGCGCATAGCCAGTGTTTTTCGTTTGGGACAAGTATATCAGGGGATATGATGAGCATGGCGAACGTGGGGTTTGCAAGGAACATGTTTAATCCCTATTTGAATGGCAGCATCCCTATATAAACGTATATTGAAACATGTTTAATCCCTGTTTTGAATGGCAAAACTATATAAAATGATGTTTAATTTTAATGTTTGTTTTCAATGGACACATCCCCATAAAGCCAAGCACTTTAAACTTTAAGCCATGTTTAATCAGTATTTTGAAGGGCAACTGCCCATATAAGATATTTTAAAACATGTTGGTGCCAAAACCTATGTTCGCCCCCAGAATTTGAGCCTCCATGATATGATGCATCAGCATGTCACATCTTGCATGGCCACCGCCCACCGCCTCTGAACTTCACGTTGAACGTCTATTGAAATGAGAAATGATCATAATATGGGGAATCGGGAAATCTGCCACCCCCATTGAACTTCACGTTGATCGTCGAATGATATGCAGAAGGATATGAGGATATACGTATAGATATTCTGTGGCATGGACACGGACAACATGGAAAAAAGACGTCACCCGACACTGCAATTAGAGCTCGGGCAAACATAGAGATGTTTAATCAGTTTAATGCCTATTTTGAATGGATAAACCCCCGTAGAATTTTTATCAGACCATGTTCAGTCCCTATGAATTGCAAAATTCCCCATGAATTAAACCATGTTTGATCCTGATTTTGACTGGATCAATCCCCATATAGTATATATTGAAACAGTTTTTTTTTTTTTAAACATCCCTATTTTGAATGGTCAATTTTCCCTGTAAGCTCTATGTAAACTGTTGGTGAACCTCCAGCATTTCAGGTTTGATCTTGATCCATGGTATCGGGCACCTGCTGTGCATGATCACGTCGCCCGGCCAGAAAAATCCGGGGAGATGAAGCGTGATTCGTTATTGACACATGCACGTATGTACATCCATACACATATATCATATACCCTCTGGTTATGACTAACATAGCTATGGAAAATGACCCATTTATAGATGATGTACCTATTAAAAGTGATGATTTTCCATGGCTATGTTAAATAACCAAAGGGTAACATTATATATATACATACACATGCACACACACACATTATTTATATGTATACTCAAGATCAATCAAGCAGATGATGCTGAAGTTGAAGTGATGGATGACCAGGGTGTCTGTAAAAGCTCTTCTGCGGAGCTCATTCTCCGCAGATGAAGAATTGAGCATGGAACAGCCCGCCAAACTCGAAGAGCCCACCCAGGCCTTAACTGACTCATGAGTTTCTGTCATCAATTATCCATTAGTTGTCAATACATATTCATTCATCATCCACTACTGTCGGTTGTACCACCTTGTTGACAAAAAAACCCTGATTTGCTGGGTATCACCTGATTATGCTATCATTTTGGTTGTGTAAATCATGAATATTCCCAGAACAAACCTTTTTCCATCCAGCCCTTGATCATCCCTCGGCTCGGAACTGCGAAAAATACACCATTAAAAAACAATAAATCATACCCTCTGGTGATGTCAAAATAGCTATTGAAAATGGACCATAGAAATAGATGATTTACCTATTACAGATGGTGATTTTCCATAGTTATGTAAACGTTTACCAGAGGGTAACCCGGTTGGTCGGTGGTTTGGAACATGAATTTTCTTTTCCCCAATAGTTGGGATGATGATCCAATCTGACGAACTCCATCATTTTTCAGAGGGGTAGGTCCACCACCAAGCAGCCAGTTACCCTCTGGTAATTTAACATAGCTATTGAAAATGGCCATTTATAGTGATTTTTCCCATAAAAAATGGTGATTTTCCATAGTTATGTTAGTTTACCAGAGGGTACATTAATGTGATTAGCCCACTTATTTTGGGACTTGCTAAATCGAACTAGGGGTTACTCTTTGTTTCACCTCGAACTGTGGGATCCGCGACAGGTCTGAAAGCTGGGCCACGTGGTTTTTACCGATGCCTCTGGCGGAGAAGTACAGCAGGCGCATGGGGCCCTCCACGCTGGGCACAGCACTGCTGGGATTTCTGGCGGTCATCGTGGGTGACTCGGCTGGATGGGAGGATTTTTTAGGTCATGATGATATAGTTCGGTTTTCGGTAGTTAGGCAACGAACTAAGCATGTACTATATATCATTTAATTACATACATATACATACATATACACTATGAATGATTGTCATTTAATATATTATTGGTTCATTATAGTACTTGGTTGGATTAATCTGGGATACATGTAGTGGTATAATAGGGGTACTGGAAAATTGGATTAATTCGCCTTGGTAAGTGCGTCAGAACCATGGCTAGATATGATTACAGCATATTACAGCAGCATATTACAGCAATACGTCATAATCCAGAGATATAGAAAAAACACACACACACATATATATATATATACAGTATATATATATATACATGGTTATACCGGATACAGCGTGTAACTTCTTATCTTGATCCATTCCTTGAACCATCCTGTAGAATGATCCTGGAGGATTGGGTTGATCATCTGGGGAGCCTGGCGGCCTGGTTTATGGCAGAAAATGAATGCAGAAGAGTAACATCCTGAAAATCGGTGTGAAATGATGTGGGGTATGGATCAATACCTATGAAAATAGCATTTTTAGTGGCTTATTCACATCCATTTATTTACCAGCTATTTTGATGTGAACAAAAAAGGGGTACTATTGGTTTTGACACACTGCCAAATGAATTTTCCAATCTTTTTCCCGTCCGAAAAATCTTGCTGTTGAAAGTTGAAAGCAGCGGCTCCGAGGCTACACTATGGCTTTCCGCTTGGCCGGACCGTGGATTGGGGTGTTCTTGCCCAGCTTGTTGCTTGTTTAATGGGGGTTTGATGGAGGGTTTCCACTGGGGGAACCAACCATTTTATGGGAATGATGGGACGTACCCCTATGACCGCCCCGGCTTGCGCCGGCGCCACAGGTTGAGTCTGTACGAGCTGGGCAGCACGGCTGTCCTGGTCAGGACCTTTACGAAGGAATTTGTGCAGCAAAGGGAGGCGGGATCGCCCACGGTGAACGGTGAACGAATGAAAAACCATGGTGACCTTGAAGGATATGATCTACAGGTGGTGGGGATACCGGTAGAGCACAAGAAACAGTTTTGTTTTGTTAAAAGTTAAAAGTCGAATGACATGTTCAAAGTGAGACGGAGTCGACTTTGTATGGAGCAGCTGTACATTGGTCTAATTGAATCGACGGTTGGAGTAGTGACACGCTACCAATTGACAGGGCTTGGCAAATGTCCCGTTTTGCGATGTCTTAGATCATTCTGAATGGCAGATGTTCCCCCTAGTTGAGTTGAAATGAGACATTTCATGACATTTCACTAGCCCTCCAGTTTATAATCTACCCAATCATTAGAGACAGTGTGGTAAACCTGGTAAAACCAATGCCATGCAGGCCATGCACCTTGGATTGGGGATGCCCTTTCCCATTTCTTTTCTAAGTCTTGGGCATGTGGTATATTCTTGGGCATGTTTTGTATGATCATCGGCCAGAATCATCCATGATCATCTGTTTCGATGGTGTTTTTCGGTGTCTGAAGCCTTTGCCATCCCAACAAGCAACTTGTTGGCTTAGCGTACAATTGATCTTCCCCATGCTCATTGGTGGGTTTCATATTTTGAAACCACCCAGATGGGGTTACTGGTCAATCATCCCCGATCCAAAATGCTCCAGTTTCAGTGCAGGTGAGTCCACGGACCCATTGAAAAAGACCCAGCCACGCCTAGGGCCTAGCCACTTGAGCAGTGGCTGCTAAACCTCTGTTGATGATTATATGGGACCCCATACTTGGAAGATCATCCCACTCAGTAAGTGGCCAATAACCCTGGTTAGCAAGTCCACGATTCGTGGATTTATCTCGTGCAGTGGGTTACCACTGGGGTTACAATAGCTACGATTTGTGGGATGATCCTGAAAAGCAGTACCCTCTGGTAAACTAACATAGCTATTGAAAATGACCATGTATAGTGGATTTTCCCATTGAAAATGGTGATTTTCCATAGTTATGTTAGTTTACCAGAGGGTATCCTTTATATTGGTGCTGGGTAGAATCCATAGGAATTCCGTTCACCAAGCCCTCCATGAAATGGAGCCACGACGGAGCCAGGTCCGAGAGATCTATTCGATGGCTGGTGCCAACCAGGGCATTTTAGTGTCCAGCCACATCTGCATGCTTCATGCAATGGCCGAGGGGGCCAGGACGACCGAAAAAACCGAGATCTGGTTGTGTCACAGCTGTGTCACCCTTGGCTTTTGACGAAGATTTGGGTCTGCCAGGTCGGGGATGAAGAACGCAAGGCTCTTGAAGTAAAGCACAGAACTGCATCCCCAAAATATCCCAAAATCGGTTCGAATGATCTAAGATTCATTGGCATAACTGGGCATTCCACATTTTCTGAATGATTTCAGCATGCAGATCCCTTTTGGCCAGGATGATCCTCATTTTGGCGCCCATCACTCACAATGAGGCACTTGCATTTTGCTGCGAGATCCAGCTGGTTTCTACGAAAGAAAAACCGTTTTGATCATTGGCTCTTGGGGGGATTTTAAATTATTGTAGATTCATAGTTTTTTTTTTGGACCTACTTTCTAGATCTTTCTAGTTGATTTGGAGATTTGACTGCTTTCAAATCTGGAAGTTGAAACGCTGCCAGCCGGTGACTTGTTGGATGTTGATTGATATGGGTATGGATCAATACCTATTAATACCATTTTTAGTGGGATGAACATCCATTTACCAGCTATTTTGATGTTCACCAGGGGTACAAGGTTTTGACACACTGCCATATACAGATTCGATTCTTGGTCGTATCCCTGATGTCCCAAGGATACCCCTCCTGCCCCCAGGTTCCATTGGTTGAACCCTCTCCCCAAGTGGCCGAAAGTCGCAAAAAAATGACCAGGTACTCGTAGACGTTAGGCGCATGATGAATATGTTTATATTATAATATGTTTCATATTTTTTTCATGGCAATCAGTGTTTTATGATTGATATTGATATTTTGTACAGTGGTTCAGCAGTTGTTTTTTCGAATTTGGCTCTTGGGCGGCTCGTTTTGTTCGTTAAACGATGATTCATTTCTCATATCATTTTCCCAGTACATGGGCCCTCAAGCCCTGGGGGCGAGAAACCATGAGAAAGCCGTATACTGTACGGTGAGTATGGGGTATCGTCAAGATGGGAATGGGAATGGCTCAACAATGCTCAACATATGGGCATGGCTCGAAATAAATGGTTCAATACCAAGATTTGCCATTCCCATTTATTGAACCATTTATTTTGAGCCCATGGTTCTACCCAATGGTTCAATAACATTGCTGGGTCCTGCTGGGTAGACTTGGACAGAGAGAGAGCCAAGATTTGCCGGCGAAAGGCAGACTACGACGCGTTCCTGACGCCAATCATCAGTGGTTTTTTGTGGAACGTCATGGTCCTTGGGATCTGACGTGGGTTTTTCTGAGAACAAGGGAAGAACATCCATATGGAATAGACCAACATGGGAATCAGAGGATCACATGATCACATCTAAGTGGGATGTTTAGCATCAAACATAAGAAGTTCGACCATCAAAGATGAAGATTCAACCAGCAAACCTGTGATTGAACCATCACATGGACAGATACCCGACAAGAATGAGGGACAAGGCTCAAACATTGGGTGAAAAAACGACAATGATTCCAACCTGTGGTCGATTGTGGTGTTTTTTGTGTTCAACCACAGAACTTCTGGGTGAATAAATGGGCTAACGCCCTGGTGCCGCCGACCCCCTCATTAAGGGGGGGGCTAGGTAGGGTTTGTGGATGGAAAGACACAAAAGTCGTGGAAAAACACAAACAAGTCGCGGACACGGCGATGAAATATTTCAAAACTGGAATTTGTTGTGTGCTCAGCATTGACACCAAAAATGTTTGAATAAAATGTAGAGGATTGCCTGTTGGGGCGGAGATACACTAGCAGCGGGCTAAGAATGATATGGTGAATCGAAAGCTGCTGCGAGGCTTTTGAGGGTTTTAAGGCCTGCCCAAAACGTGCCACGCGGCAGTTTCGAAGCCCAATAGAAACAGCTTTTGGGGCCAATAGGGAGGCACCATGGCAAAGCAAGCGGGACGCTTCGAGAGCTGCTGCGGAGGGTTGTGCGGTGCTGAGGCCTTCGAAAGCTCCTGCGAAGCTTTTGAGGGTTTGAAGGCCTGCCCAAAACGTGCCACGCGGCAGTTGCGAAGCCCAATAGAAACAGCTTTTGGGAGGCACCATGGCAAAGCCAGCAGGACGCTGCGAGAGCTGCTGCGGAGGGTTGTGCGGTGCTGAAGCCGTCGAAAGCTCCTGCGAAGGTTTTGAGGGTTTGAAGGCCTTCCCAAAACGTGCCACGCGGCAGTTGCGAAGCCCAATAGAAACAGCTTTTGGGGCCAATAGGGAGGCACCATGGCAAAGCCAGCAAGACGCTGCGAGACCTGCTGCGGAGGGTTGTGCGGTGCTGAAGCCGTCGAAAGCTGCTGCGAGGCTTTTGAGGGTTTTAAGGCCTGCCCAAAACGTGCCACGCGGCAGTTTCGAAGCCCAATAGAAACAGCTTTTGGGGCCAATAGGGAGGCACCATGGCAAAGCAAGCGGGACGCTTCGAGAGCTGCTGCGGAGGGTTGTGCGGTGCTGAGGCCTTCGAAAGCTGTCCTGAAAACGTGCTTGCTAGAAACAGCTTTTGGGGCCAATAGGCTTTTGAGAGGTTTTAAGGCCTGCCCAAAACGTGCCACGCGGCAGTTTCGAAGCCCAATAGAAACAGCTTTTGGGGGGGCCAATAGGGAGGCACCATGGCAAAGCCAGCAAGACGCTGCGAGACTGCTGCGGAGGGTTGTGCGGTGCTGAGGCCTTCGAAAGCTGCTGCGAGGCTTTTGAGGGTTTTAAGGCCTGCCCAAAACGTGCCACGCGGCAGTTTCGAAGCCCAATAGAAACAGCTTTTGGGGCCAATAGGGAGGCACCATGGCAAAGCAAGCGGGACGCTTCGAGAGCTGCTGCGGAGGGTTGTGCGGCGCTGAGGCCTTCGAAAGCTGCTGCGAAGCTTTTGAGGGTTTTAAGGCCTGCCCAAAACAGGGTTGTGCGGTGCTGAGGCCTTCGAAAGCTCCTGCGAAGCTTTTGAGGGTTTGAAGGCCTGCCCAAAACGTGCCACGCGGCAGTTGCGAAGCCCAATAGAAACAGCTTTTGGGGCCAATATGGAGGCACAATGGCAAAGCAAGCGGGACGCTGCGAGAGCTGCTGCGGAGGGTTGTGCGGTGCTGAAGCCGTCGAAAGCTGCTGCGAAGCTTGTAAGGCTTGCCCAAAACGTGCCACGCGGCAGTTTCGAAGCCCAATAGAAACAACTTTTGGGGCCAATAGGGAGGCACCATGGCAAAGCCAGCAGGACGCTGCGAGAGCTGCTGCGGAGGGTTGTGCGGTGCTGAAGCCGTCGAAAGTGCTTTTGAGGGTTTGAAGGCCTGCCCAAAACGTGCCACGCGGCAGTTGCGAAGCCCAATAGAAACAGCTTTTGGGGCCAATAGGGAGGCACCATGGCAAAGCAAGCTGCTGGACGCTGCGTGCCACGCGGCAGAAGCCCAATAGAAACAGCTTTTGGGGCCAATAGGGAGGCACCATGGCAAAGCAAGCGGGACGCTTCGAGAGCTGCTGCGGAGGGTTGTGCGGTGCTGAGGCCTTCGAAAGCTGCTGCGAGGCTTTTGAGGGTTTTAAGGCCTGCCCAAAACGTGCCACGCGGCAGTTTCGAAGCCCAATAGAAACAGCTTTTGGGGTCAATGGGGAGGCACCATGGCAAAGCAAGCGGGACGCTGCGAGAGCTGCTGCGGAGGGTTGTGCGGTGCTGAGGCCTTCGAAAGCTGCTGCGAGGCTTTTGAGGGTTTTAAGGCCTGCCCAAAAGGTGCCACGCGGCAGTTTCGAAGCCCAATAGAAACAGCTTTTGGGGCCAATAGGGAGGCACCATGGCAAAGCCAGCAGGACGCTTCGAAAGCTGCTGCCAGGGAGGGTTCTGCGGTTCTAAGGCCGTATACAAAGGTACCATGGTAAAGCCAGCACAGGGCCATGCCGCACACCTACGGTGATCCCAGGCGCCGCCCCGCCTAGGCCAAGGCTAGGCAGGGGTCGGCGGATTATGTATGATTTTACAATTATGTATATATACATATATATATACATATATATATGTATAATATGTCTAGTTATGTATGTACATATCTTGAGCCATATCTACTTGCTAAATCTCAAGATCACATTTGCTTGTTCAAGCTCTCAAGCGTTTTTTCACTTACCATTCCCCCAAAATGAGAAAGGTGGCACGAGAAATATTTAAGTAGAGACCTCATAGTGACCGCATGAATCTTGGTTGAACAGGATGATGTTGGCTTCCAGCTGCCAAAGCACACGTTTATCGCTTCATATCATATGGATCTCTCCAATGGTCCGGGGTGACTCCAGCAGTAAATCCCGGCCTCAAATCCCACCACACCGACTTTGTGCCTCTAGATCCCTCCAATTTTCCAGTTTTTTCCAGATTCCTCAGATGTTTGTTTCGAAAAATTGCCCCATTCCCAGCAAACCATGTTGTAATTCCCGATTTTCTCGAATTTTCTCATAAACTCCAGCTTTTTCATAGCCAAACAAACTCCTAAAACCCGAGGTCCGCGCTGGCGTCTTGGAGCGTTTCCTCTTCGTGGCGAGTTGTGGCTGGAAGACCTGTAGCCGCTGCAACCTGCTACTGCAGAAGGCGTGGGGAGGTCGACAGCAAGGGGGATGAGGTAGAAAATCATGCAATATAGCGGCAACGCATTGGAATATCTCAGGACATGTTGGGAACTAGTGGAAACCAAGCAGTTGATGGGAATATGATGTTTTTTTCACAAACTAAGAGGAGGATTAACTGAATTGAACCAGGAAAAATGGTAGTATAATAGGGATATCACGGGGGTATAACATGGTATAACCAACTATTAGCTGGCGAACGAATGGACAAATGGATCGTAATGAGGGTTGGAAATTTCTGTGGTAGACCCCTCCAATGTTGCCAGAACATGCCACTGGGTGTTAAAATCCGGCTCCAAATGGGTCATGGCATTGGGTGAAAACCACATGTTCTTTGTCAAAAAATCATGGTAACTGTGGTTTGGTTTGATAATATGATAATGTGGTACCGCATATGTCTTTGATTATGATTTGGTTTGACTGAACATTTGTTTGCCAAGATTCCCCAAAATGCATATTTTGTCAAAAGGAATCTGAACTGATGATTGAACAGTGGATGGAATGGGGTAATTGCATCATAATCATAACTGACCGATTTTTCAGACAGACCCATGTTAAGTAACTAGTCTATTAGTCTATTAGATACAGAATTGGCTGCTTGATTATAGCTGACCATTGAGACACCATTGTTGATTAGCACTGTAATGATGGTGGATGACAGTACTTAGTAAGTGGTGAAGATAGTAACTGTTGATAAGTTATTCATGATAAGTGATAAGGGTTTTATATAATGGCGGCAAGAATGATTACAGTAGAAGCTAGCGAAATAACAATGGTGGGTTAAACACCCTGATTATCATTCAATCATAGTTCATTAGTAAGTTGATAAACATGGTATAAACATGTATAAGCTGTCAAGAACAATGTTTAGGAACCGGGTAGTGATTTGATGGTGATGACGAAGCAGGGATTCCACGAATGAAGTGGATGTGGATTTAGGGGGCCCCTTCGGAAAAAAGAACTTTCAAATGATCAATCGAAAGATACATTGAATGAATATATATATAGATAACTTATTCTCGGAACTTTAAGCTGGTTTGGTATACCATCCTACTATAGATGGATGCATCCACATATATATATATATATGTATATCTATTATATATATAAATATAATACATATATATAATTATATATATATGTGTATATACATATATATATATATGTATATGCATACATATATATATATGTCCAAATGTATAATAGATTTCGAATACGTATAGATCACTTAAACAGCTTCCTCCCGCTTGGGGGTTAGACCCCTCTGCAGGTGAAGTACTCCACGGGCTTTCCGCGCTTCTTCGTGCTGGCCGCCATTGCTGCGGTGCGTGGCTGTTTCCGGGAGGTGTTGCCGGCTGGGCAGGAGCCGGTTGGCACATGGGTTGCTGTTCTTTCTCCGCATTTTTTTGGGAAGGGCCAAGGATTGTTGCGAATTGTTGAGGGGAGAGGTTTTCCATGGATTTTTCAGAGGTCCTTCATTTAGAGCAAACATAACTTTTGGGGCCCCCAGCACCCTGTGGAGGAGAGATTGGGTTATGCTATTCTCTGCTTGCTGCTGGCGGACCTTTCGGAGAATCTGGTGAGTTGGATCCTGAAGTCTTGTGGTTGGCAGGCCTCGTGGTGAAAGATCAAGGGAGTCGCCTAGGCTATCCCAGCCTTAAGGTGTGACTGGAGAAAGTGTAAGTAATCGGTTAGTAAGCATAGTACAGAATTGTCCAGTAATCTCAGTCATCTCCCTAAGTTCTACCGGAATTATCCGGAATTAAGTACTTGGATGGTGATCCAGGTCAGTCATATGGCTACCATCATCCCCCGTTGTTGGCCGTTCGAACCCCTCATATTTTGCCGCTCAAATCCCCATTTTCTCTTAATTTTCCTCTGTATAACGAACCAACTTGTTTAAACAATTTTAAACATATTAATGTGGGTAAAACAATAAACCATCCCCCAGTCACCATTTTTGGTGGTGTCACCATCTCCAAATTTTCGCTTTCCACGTCTTTCCACCGACCCCATCCCCGCCATGGCGCCAGGTCTACCCCGAGTGGCGCCCGCTGTCGCTGGAGCAGCTGAAGTCCCTGGCGGCGGCGCAGCTGCGGCGCCGGGCCGCGTCCATCGACTTCGACGCCGTCGGCGGGGCCCTGGCGCAGTCGGAGAACACGAAAGGCACGGCGTCGCGTCGTGGCGTGGGGGGAGTCGTAGATTAACGGGGGATGAACCAACAAGAATCGCAATATAAGTGGAATATCATGGAATATCAAGGGATATATATATATACACGTATATATACATATATATATATATATGTATATATATACACACGTATATATACACGTATATATACATATATATATATATATATGTATATATATATACACATATATATATATATAATATACTGTAGATAAACATAGATATATAATGGGAATCTAAGATACAACCCCAGCAGGGTAGGTTACAAGTGGCTTGGCCGCGGGAGCTACGAGTGGTCATTTTCGTTTAAATGGTTCTTGTAAGCCACGCAAAGTGCCCCAGATCCTTGGCCCAGTTGGTAAAAAATAGTATATTAGCTGTTGGGTTTATCGTGATTGCCGGATTGATAAACCATGCTTTATTAATTAGGCGGGTACCCTCCAAATAGTGATAATATGATACTTAATTGGTACCCCCCAATGAAGCAGCCCAGGGGCTTATTAATCCGGGATTGACATCATATATATATATATATATATAGATATATATATAGATACTATAGTTAACGGGGTGACCATAAAACAACAAACATTATTGGGGGGCACTGCTTTGTACCAAACATTATTGGGGGGCACCCTTCAGATATTTCAGCAACAGAATGGTTGGATACTGTATTTCTTTTGGAAATCTATAGGGATATAATTACTGGAATAGAACCAACAATGCGGGGTATGTAGGTCTCTCTGAAAATGGGGAATTTAACTAAATTTATTGGAATTGAAAAGGGGACACCTGATACTGTAATTAAGCATCACATGTTTGGGTGCCAAAATTTCTGACAAACCCGTATGAATGTCAAAATTCGTCATGGTTGTGGTAGAGATATACTTACTTACGCATCGATTTTGGGAGGGGTTGATAGCTTCTAAACAGCATTAAATGAATGTAGCTGATGTATGTAGATTGTACTATGCACATAATTTGGTTAGATAGGTCCATAACACAAATAGGGTTTGCATAAGTGAGCTTGACCCAGACAAAGCCGGAAACTTAAACTTAGCAACGAAAATTGGAATTATATTAACATAACAGAACATTTTTGAAACGATGATATGCGTACAATATCTCAATGATATGCATAGAATAATTCAAAAAGTGGGACATTTAGCAACTGAAATGGGAGTCTACAAACATAGAATTGGATGATGGGAAAATTAGGAAAGCCCTATATTTGATGGTAAAAACTATGGTTTCCGGTTAAGATTTTCCCAACAAAACCAATCCAATGATACAAACTAACACGGATGGATCCAACGTCATGTAACCTCTGCGGTGCCATGACGGGAGCTTTTTGCGCCAGGTTTCAGAGAGGAATGTTGGAAGCTGAGAACCTTGGACGGACTCGGTGACGATGGCGAGTTTTGGGGATTTCCGGAGAGCTTCCCAATACTAAAAAAAAGAACACGGGGAAATCATAACCCTTTCATTAGGCCATGGATTTTTAATGGATTTTTAATGATGTTTTAATGATTTTTAATGATTTTAAATGAATTTTAATGATTTTTGAATCACCACAATTGGGGTGATGGATGGTCAATATTTTTGAAGTCATCGCCGAAACTATGGATGTTTACCGGCTAGAAGATTTAATTCTACTTCGTTGGTGGTTCAAGGCTGTTGAATGCCTTGGTTTCCGGCTGTACCCGATGCTTAACAAGGACGGTCACATTACTTGCACCCAAGTACACGACTTCATGGAAGTAGGTTACACTGAACTAATCCTCAAACTTTCCACTTTCAGTTTACTTTTGGGGCATTTATCTCCCCAACCTTAAGTCCTAGACTTGATCCTGGATGACATTCTGCATGGGGGCGGCATAGAAATTTCGGTCCTTTATCCATCCATCATTTAGAAAGCGTTCCTAATGGTGAATCTTGTCACATTTTCATCAACATTCAAGTCAGCCAGCTTGTGCATGCAATCTTTGAAACCCACAAATCTCACGCATTTTTCGGAAGCCGAGGAGCTCGGTTTGACTTTCTCTATGGCAAAGAAGATTGGGAAATCCTCCCTTTCTGGGCGCATGTGGTGCCCGTGTTCATCGCCCAATTCCACACCTTGCTGTGCATCATCTTTCTCTGCAACGGCTTGCACTATGTCTTGGGCTTTTGTCAAGATTCTCGACCTGCTAGTAGCTGCTAGGGGGTCAACTTTATAAACCCCAGAAACATCCATTAACCGTAGTTACATCGTTCATAATTCACCATGGTTATAAACAAACCAACTTAGCATAGTTATTTTTTATCCGCCATGATTGTAGTTGTATCGTCCAATAACATCCATGAACCATAGTGTTATCCAAGTAATCGATTTAGCTATGTGGGCCGGAGGTGACATGGCTTCAGACCTGTTGTGACTGGCAATGGGAGGTCAATGGGGGGTGGGGCTGCGAATAATCCACCCATACATTGGAAATTCACGCCAAATATACGGTCCGTTGAACAGCCATCCATGGTCGAGGATCCTTCTGCAGGGGAAGAAGCTCCATGGAGTTCATGCTCCAAAAATCTCCTCACCAGTGGATTTGCTTTCCCTAGAAAATATGGAGGTTTCCTAAAATAGGGGTACCCCTGTTCATCATCCATTTTTGTAGGCTTTTCCATTCTAAACTTTCTAAACCATCCAGCTATTGGGGTATCTCCATGACTTGGGAAACCTCCATGTGGCAGTCGTCAGTCAAAGTCAGGGAAGCTATGATGGCATTGGACGTGCCCTGATGTGGTGGCCTTCGATGACTGATGAGATCTGTGGCTGACAGGCGTGGGGTTGGAAGATTCGTTTCCAGAAACTATCTATTTTAAATCTACTTTCACGGATCTTCAGGGTTGAGAGTTGAGAGGGGACACATTTCTCTCTTTTTTTTTGGGGGGTTACTTTTCTGGTTAAAAAAAACCAGGGATTTCCTGTGGATTTCCCCCTTGAATCATCCAGTGAAAGCTGGCACTGGAGCATCTCCCATCAACCTGGTGTTCCCCCCAAACAAGTTGGCGGTTTTGGGACCAACATCAGTTGGCCGCCCTGAGATCTGGGAGCAATTGAAGGTCCTCCCCCTCCTCCGCCTCCTCATCCTTGTCGTAGTATGACAGTATGTTATACTATGATCACCAGTATTACAGTATTCGTATTACAACAACAACAACACCAACACCAACACCAACACCAACACCAACAACAACACCAACACCAACACCAACACCAACACCACCAACAACAACAACAACAACAAGAACAACAACGACAACAACAACAACAAGAACAACAACAACAACAACAACATAAAATGTAATGTATGTATGTATGTATGTAATGTATGTAATGTATGTAATGTATGTATGTAATGTATGTAATGTATGTAATGTATGTAATGTATGTAATGTATGTAATGTATGTAATGTATGTAATGTATGTAATGTATGTAATGTAGGTAAGGTATGTCATGTAATGTATGAATGTATTAATGTATGTAATGTATGTATGGTGTAATGTGTGTAATGTATGTTGATGTAGCTGTAATGTATGTAATGTATGTAATGTATGTTAGTAATGTATGTATGGTATGTATGGTATGTATGGTATGTATGGTATGTATGTATGTATGTATGGTATGTATGTATGTAATGTATGTAATGTAATGTATGTATGGTATGTATGGTATGTATGGTATGTATGGTATGTATGGTATGTATGGTATGTATGGTATGTATGGTATGTAGGGTGATGTATGGTATGTATGGTATGTATGGTATGTATGGTATGTATGGTATGGTATGTATGTATGGTATGTATGTATGGTATGGTATGGTATGGTATGGTATGGAATGTATGTATGTATGGTATGTATGTATGGTATGTATGTATGGTATGTATGTATGGTATGTATGTATGGTATGTATGTATGGTATGTATGGTATGTAATGGTATGTAATGTAATGTAATGTGATGTAATGTATGTAATGTATGTAATGTATGTAATGTATGTATGTATGTAATGTATGTAATGCATGTAATGTATGTAATGTATGTAATGTATGTAATGTATGTAATGTATGTAATGTATGTATGTATGTAATGTATGTAATGTATGTAATGTATGCAATGTATGTAATGCATATAATGCATGTAATGCATGTAATGTAGTAATGTAGTAATGTAGCAATGTAGTAATGTATGTATGTATGTAATGTAATGTAATGTAATGTAATGTAATGTAATGTAATGTAATGTAAGTATGTATGTATGTATGTATGTAATTAATGAATGTATGTATGTATGTATGTATGTGATGTATGTAATGTATGTAATGTATGTAATGTAATGTAATGTACTATAATGTAAAGTATTGTATTGTATTGTATTGTATTGTATTGGTATGGATTGGATTGGATATTGTATTGTATGTATGTATGTATGTATTGTATGTATGTATTGTATGTATGTATGTAATGTAATGTAATGTAATGGTATGGTATGGTATGGTATGTATGTATGTATGTATGTATGGTATGTATGGTATGTATGGTATGTATGGTATGTATGGTATGTATGGTATGTATGGTATGTATGGTATGTATGGTATGTATGGTATGTATGGTATGTATGGTATGTATGGTATGTATGGTATGTATGGTATGTATGGTATGTATGGTATGTATGGTATGTATGGTATGTATGGGATGTATGGTATGTATGGTATGTATGGTATGTATGGTATGTATGGTATGTATGGTATGTAATGTAATGTAATGTAGTGTAATGTAATGTAATGTAATATAATGTAATGTAATGTAATGTATGTATGTATGTATGTGCATGTATTTGTATATGTATATGTGTATGTATATGTTTTTTTTTTTTTAAATATGTATATGTATATGTATATGTAGAACATTTTATAATAAGGTATATGTATGTATATATATATATAAATTATGATAAGGTATATGTATGTGTATATATATATATTATGATAAGGTGTATGTATGGTATGGTATGGTATGGTATGGTATGGTATGGTATGTATGTATGTATATATATTATGATAAGGTATATGTATGTATATATATATATATAAGTATAACATATTATGATAAGGTATATGTATGTATATGTATATACTGTATATTATGATAAGGTATATGTAATGTAATGTAATGTAATGTAGTGTAGTGTAATGGAATGGAATGGAATGGAATGTAATGTAATGTAATGTAATGTGTGTATGTATATATATATATACATACATACCATGATTCATATCATAGTTATGACGCCGATACTTCGTGCGCTTTCTCGCAAGCCCAAGGCAACGTCTGCTGGAGGTCGTTTGGTGCCGCTGCCGAATTTTTTGTTCCGCGTTGGACAGCAATCCGTGCGGCAAACCTGGGATCGAAGCCAAACATCATGGTTTTGCTTACCATGTAAGACACTATAGCACAGTAGTTGAAGGGTTTGCAACAACAGGTAGTTCTATGTTTGTTTATGGGTAATCCAAAGTTTGCTGTGGAAAGTGGATGAACATATATGGCACGTTTGTGAGATGATTCAGCTATCATGTTGATTTTCCACAGCTATAAAATAGATTGCCAGAGGGTCGTTTGATAATTGAAATAATGCTTGCTATTCTCACTCTACATTATGATCATTTTCATTCTGATTACTGTCAGCAGTCATCATGACTATCGTTGTCAGCAAGTCATTATTACATACTCTGTAGTTGGTCTTTGAATCCTTGTGGAAAATACATCATTTAAGGACTCACAGTCCCCGAGGTCTGGGGAAGAGCTAATCCCAAACAGCAACAAACACAATCTAGCAGCGGTGTACATACGCAACACCCATTTCTCCATTGATTATATGCTATTGTATATATATATATTATAACATTATATACATTTATATACTATATTCATATTGATTGTTTGATTCCGGTTCCAGGTGAAACTTTCATAGTTGCAGCGATGGCCTGGCTGGGAGCTTTCCGCCCCTTACGTGCGGCAGCGAAGGTGGAAGGAGATCTGCAAGATTCATGGCCACCCCCAGCCCAACACTGAACAAAGCTGGAAACTTCTAACTCTGGGGGTGACACACGAGACGTATCATCCTTTTGTTAGATCCAGTATTTTTTTGCTTGGGTTTTGTGGGGTGATAGACTTCCCAGGCGGGAGATACGGGACTGTCCCGACAACCAGGGTTTTCCTACCTACTAACCAGGTTTTTTCAGTGGGATGATCCTCCAAGTAGCTGCAAGACAAGGCTCCAATGAACACAGCAGCAGTTGGATGACCCATGAAGCATCAGAAGAAACGGGTTACTATACGTTAGGTTATCCACCCACTGTTTGTTGAAGGTCTATACTTGGATGGGAATGGGGTTCATAAATTCATACCCGTGTTATAAGTATATTTTCATATGGAATATCCGGAGTCAATACAACTTGTGAACCACTTGTGAACTGGGATACACAACCAAGCCAGTGGTGCTCAACCACTCGACCTGGTTGCGGCTGCCGTTTTTGCACGTGAGTTTTTTGGCGGTTTTCAACAGCAGAGCTGTGCTTCGGCCATGGCATGTGACCTGGGTGGGGAAAATGACCCATGACCCCCTCGGTGCATTTTAAGTGTCGTCAGAGCCGTCGGTGATGCGACGCTGGCCCAAAAGAGTTGGGAAATTGAAATGCTCGGCACGAATTGCCTCAACATCGATCATACCAAATATCATACATGATCATCCATAAATATCAATAAATATCCATAAATAGCCATAAATATTCCAGAATTGCCACTTAAAAACACACGTGGATTCTTTTGGGGTTTCATAGGAGTCATGTCTTCCGCCCCAAGCCCTTAGCAGCTTAGCAGTGAGAGGACCTTAAAAAAATCGATCCCCCAAAGCCTGGTATCTTCTCCTGATTGGTGGTTCGACATACTTTCACGTGTTTGAATATATATATATATACAGTATCCACACATCCAGTACATCTATTACTGCAACATGTATATATATATATATATATGTACAGTATATATAGTAAACATATTATCAACATATATATATAGAATACAATATAACTATTCTCATATATATATATGTATATGCACATATTAAAACCATATGTCATATATAATGTAGTCGCTTTCCATCCCTTGGGATGATGCCCTCAGCTATCGCCGAGGTAACCTGGACCCGAGCGTGAAGGCGATGCAAGCCGCACGCATGGCTGCGGGGCGTTTCTTTTCCGTGAAGGACGATGATCCGAAGCGTGCCGTTCCGATCGAGGGATGATCCGTCCTGGATTTTGAACCGGTTGGTGGCTTCAAAGATGTATGGGGTGATGATGCTTAATGATGGTTAATCATGGTTAATGATGGTTCATAATCTCTGGTGGTTTCAAACATTTGGATTATTTTCCATAGTATACAGTATATATATATGGGATGTTATCCTTCCCATTGACAAACTCATATTTTTTTAGAGGGGTTGAAACCACCAACCAGTGAATGATTTCATGCTTTTGACCAGAATGTCATAGAATGTCTGAAAAATAAGGACACATACCAGTAGTACCCGCGGGAGGCGGGGCAGAAGTTGCCTCAGGGTTATACTATAAGACCTTCTTCATCGAACTTGCGTGCGCTGTGCGCCACCCAGGCCTGTGCGTGCTTTGTGCGAACCTGTTGCACTGTTGTTATCCAAGAACATGACCTGCGCACGACCACTTTTCACAGTCCGCACTCCACACTCCGCACTCCGCACTTCACACTCCACACTTTGTCTCATCTCATCTCATCTCATCTCATCTGAGCTCTTCTCACCTCATCTCACCTCATCTCAGCTCTTCTGATCTCATCCCATCTCTTCTCAGATGTCATCTAAGTTCTTCTCAACTATTTTCATCTCATCCGATCACAACTCAACCTCTCTCATCTCATCGAAGCTCTTGAAAGCTAATCTCAGCTCTTCTGTACGTCAGAAAGCTTTTACTATCAGAGAGAAGCTCTTCTACACAAAAAGATACAAAAAGCGTTGCACGCAGAAAGCTTCTGCACAGAGAATTGTTTAGACTCAGACACAGATGCGTTCACACAGAGAATCTTTTAGCTTTTCCATATGGGAACCTTTTACATAGAGAAGCTTTTGCAGACAGAATCTTTTACACACAGAAGCTTTTACACACAGAAGCTAATATTACACAGAGGCCCTTTTTTTCGCACCTTGTATGGTCATCAACTCATTTTCAGTTTGAATTTCATCTGATGTTCGGATTCCAAGTATCCCATGTAACTTGACCATGCCAACTGCGTTGAAGGGGTTCAATGGACGTTCAATGGTTTAACATGGTTTAACACTGAATGACATGCCCATTGTTGGGATGGGATTAGCGTTCCCATTTGTGGATGTCCAACTTTGATTTTTAACGCCAAACCTGCAGACGCGCATCCAAGACTCGGTGATGCAGAGGTTTGGGTACCCAGAATCGTCAAAATGCCCGGAGAATTACTAATTATATACCTAGTCTCCCACTTGGATGACAGGTTGATGCTTTCAAGTATTGTTTCTTTCTTCCAGAGAAATCCAGACAATGCAATTTGTTTAACCAAGATGATGATTTCGAGTTTTTTTTTGGGGGGGTACCGGCAGCCCAAATGATTTTGGCTGTAAGTTCGCCAGGAGAAGCATCCAGAGGTGCAATGCCGTGGTGACTTGACAGGGGTTTACAAGGTCCCCTTGTTGCCATGCCCCAAGTGCCCAAGTTATCACCATTTTTGATGGGTTCTTCGGTTTTTCTTCGGTTTATGGCATTTATGGCATTGGGTTTATTATGGTTTATTACATTATGATACATTATGTGGCTTTAACATGCTTGAAAAAACTAGCTGAGAAAGAGACCAGATTATATGTATTAATGTATTACCTGTATTCCAATTCTGTGGTGGGGACCCTGTTCTTGGTGCCGACCACGTGATGTTGCAGTCACATTCCATGACCCTAGAAAACATAGAAAAACACCTTGACATACCTTGACACGTTTGAACCGTGTATTTTTTTCACAAGTCTTTTGAAGTTTCTGCCCAGTACCCAGCTGTTTGTTTCCAACATCGCCAATCACTACATCTGACAATGGAAGAAAGTTTGATGGTGAGCTTCCGAGTTAACCAATTTTCGGACCAATGCCAGCTACCCAATAACAGCAAGTCACGCTGAACTCAATGGCCATTTAAGGGGTGTAGCCTTGGTCAAAAATCAGCCACGGAGCCTGGGCATGGCCCAAAAGGCAACTGGCGGTGTTTTTTCAGGCCGAAACTTGATGGTGTTTAGTAAGGGAAACTCCAAAATCACCACGCATTTCAATAGGTTTCAATTTTGGGACATCTTCTAATCATCCTTCCAACGTGGTGCCCCCTTCGCATGGCTCCAGAAAAACTCCCAGGAGAGGACACGCGCAAGGAACTCCAGAGCATCGAGAAGTTTGAGCTGGAGCCGGGGGGAGGGTTAGGAGGGTTGGGGTAGATGGGTGGTAAACATATATATATATATATGATATGTTTATATAATATATGATATATATATATATGAGTATTGGGGTATATGTAGGATATATGATATATGTAAACAGTGATCTTCAATGATATTCATATATCATACATATATCATATACATATTTAATATTTAGCACCCAGAAGGTTATTCCATTGAACCCATCTCAGTTGGTAAAGTTGACGGGTGGTTGATAGATGATGTTGAATATTTGGTGATATCGTGTGATGCTGTATCGTGTGATGCTGTTGTGATATATTGTTGATGCTTGGTTGATGGCTGGGGGATGGGGATTTACACCAACATACCAAGGGAGTTTACCAACAGGAAGGGGACACATGTTCAGCAATTTTCAGTGGATGTGTGAAAAATTGAAAAGTGCGGAGTCTGAGTCAAATACCCTCTGGTAAACTAACATAGCTATTGAAAATGGCCATTTATAGTGGATTTTCCCATCAAAAATGGTGATTTTCCATAGCTATGTTAAATTACCAGAGGGTAATGGGACTTTTGGACTTTGGAAGTCTGGATCGCCAGTCTTCGTACTGGAGTGGGTGCAGTTCCACTTATTAATGTTTGTGGTCATATTTTATGATAGCCAGAGCTATAGGGGTTATATATTATATGGTTATATTTGGTTATATCCCAACTGATGGGGGCTATTCCCACGGTCATACAACAATAAATGCCAGCAGATAGCGGTAAGTAGCTGGTTTGCCCTCTGAAAACTGACGAAGCCCCAAAGCTTTGGAGTTGGACGATGATCTCCCCAATGGAGATTGCAATTCTTCCATCAAAATTCCAGTCGTGCAAGCTGTTCGATACCCATTTGTCACATTCTTGTTGGCAGAATTTCATTTTTTTTTGTGGGTGACATCCCAAATATTGGTGGACTTCATGTTAGTCTAACTGTAAATCCACAGTTGTGTTGCTTGGAACCTACTCACCCTCCAGGAAGCAGTGCACTTCAACTACCCCGCACGGCCCGAGGTGGACATTTTTATGGCTAGACCGCTGTGAAGGCTTCTTTTTGGTCATGGAGGTTATATAATCCCACCCCCGTTTTTTTAGTAAACAAGATGTAGTCTTTATGCACTTTTATGGACCAACTGGAAATTGAAAATCATTGGGAATATAGAATAATCCCTATCTCCTAACTATTAGGACCTAGTATTAAACATACCATTCCTGTTGTCCCATTCTGCTTGCAATTTCATCCCGTACTAAACCCATGGTTTCCTGGGGGTGTTTAATATGAATGGGGCAAGGGAGTACTTGTTGATGATATTTCTTAGTTCATTCTGATAATTCTGGTTGCCGGCTTCATAAAGTAAGATGTTCAACGATACACCAAGTAGTTATATACTTGCTGATTAGTTCTTTATTAATTGTTTGGGAGTTTTGCAGCTGGTTGATTGGGAAACATGGAGTGGCGCATGGAACTCCGTTTGCAGCAATCTGGACAAACCTTGGTTGAATAGGACATAGCCAGCAATCCCAAGAGATAGAATCGTGTTTCGTGTCAGGTGGTTTGGTTATAGAAGACATTTAGTAAATATTTGCAGGTTTCCCGGATTTTCTATCATTTTTTCGGGTTCGGGGTTCGTCTGTGCACGTCAAAAGTGGGTCGTTTGTGCACGTCAGACGGTTGGTCGTCTGTGCACGTTTTTGTTGTGTGTTTTTGTCATTGTATCTCTGTAACATGATTCTTCTTCTAGCTTTTTTTAAACATCATCACACAACTCATCAAGTTATGTTTTTTTCCTCACATCTCTGTGAGGGGCTTTTGTTTTTAGGTTTGTATTCCTTGCCTTCTCCTCCTTCTCCTCCTGAGTTGCTTCTTTCTCTCTCAACTTCACCCAAATTGTCTCACACAACTCACAGAACTCATCCCAGACAACCCCTCTCATCTCACAAGTCACAGAACTCGTCTCACACCACTCCACTCACCTCACAACTCACACAACTCGTCTCATCTCACAAGTCACACAACTCATCTCACACAAGTCATCTCTCACAACTCATCTTACACAACTCAACTTACTCAAGAGCTGCTTTCGTGTGCCATTTGGTGGAGCTGCTTTCGTGTTCTCTCACTGAAGTTCACCCAAGTTCTTTCACACAACTTATCTCACAACTCACACAACTCATCTCACACAACTCCACTCATCTCACAACTCACAGAACTCATCGCACACCACTCCGCTCATCTTACAACTCACACAACTCCTCTCATCTCACAAGTCACACAACTCATCTTACACAACTCATCTCACATGAACGTTATCATCCCAGCCCACCCCACCCCACCCCACCCACCCCCCCTACCCCCACCCCCCCAAGGGTAACTGATCATGAAAGAGCAGTGCGTGTAAGTGCTCTACAGCAAGAAAGATGATGAGGTTGCTGTGCGTGTGCAGCATAGGAACATGAACCTTATTAACTCACCCCACCCCACCGGTAACTGATCATGAAAGAGCTGTGCCTGTCTCTGCTCTACGGGAAGAAAGATGATGAGGTTGCTGTGCCTGTGTGTGCATAGGAACATGAACGTTATCATCCCACCCCACCCCACCCCACCCCACCCCCCGCAACCAAACCCGAAATGGCTGGCTCCCAGCCTCAATGTGCGCGGATGACCGCTCTTTGTGCGCGGATGACGCGGTTTCTCTGTGCGCAGATGACTCGTTTGCAATGTGCGCAGATGACTCGCTTTCAATGTGCGCAGATGACGCGTTGACCATTTTTTCGGGTTGCGATACTATTAGAATTATTAGAATCTATTAGACTGCCTGTTTTGACGGATTCTGGCAGGCATCTAAGATTAACACCGGATAATGACTGGGCGAACTGGATGGTGGTACGTGAACATGGGCGGATTTTGAGCCATTTTGATGGACCTAGAGTTTGACAGGGTTTCTATTGTGAGCCCTGAAATGATAAGTGTATATATATATATAATACATATATATATATATGTATACAGTTCATATTGTCATATAGAATTCCATGCTGAAGTGCTGTTTTTTTTGGACACCGATTTCAGCTGGAGGAGATGACACGGTCTTTGATGATTTTGGAGCCTGAAATGATGTAAACATCAAATTCGATATGTTTCAAAAGTCTTGGTGTTTCTTGAAATTGTTCATTTGCCTTCAGGCCTTCAGATTATATATATATATCCCATATATGTATAGTTGGGATGATGAGTATTCCCAAAATATATGGAAAGTCATAAAATCCCATGGTTCCAAACCGTTTGGAACCACGGAATTTTATGTCTTTCCATATATTTTGGGAATACTCATCATCCCAACATTTCCGAAGTCCATCATTTTTCAGAGGGGTAGGTCAACCACCAACCAGTGATAATCTAATAGTTATCCCATGATCTTCCAGTTATATATATATCCCATATTAATATCCCAAATTAATATCCCATATTAATATCCCATATATGTATATGTAACAATATGTATACATGTATTTTTATCGTGTTTCCGTTACGACTGCAGATTCTGTCCAGATGAAGCAACCAGATGGGCATCCCTGCCAGGATTTCAAGGGCAAATATGCTCCATCTATTGGATTTATCCCATAGTTGGTTATATAAGTTATATATTATAGATTTTATACATATATATATAATATGATTATGCATAATACTATATATACATATACCCTACGTAGGGTATATATATATAGATATCCCCATTCTATCGCCCTATTTCATGAACATCCCGTAGGTGAAGATTCTGAACGGCCTCTCGCTGAGCATCAGCCGCGGCCAAAAGGTGGCCGTGGTGGGCGAGAGCGGCTCTGGGAAGAGCACGGTGATGGCCCTCTTGGAACGTACCTCGGAACCTGTGGGGAGCAGGCCGAGGCCAAACACGTTTAAAGGGACAAAGGGGAGGACGTGGGGAGTTCCATGGGAATATCATGGGAACATGTAGGAAAATTATGGGAAAATATGGGAAAACCACCGAAGGAATGGAGGTTTAAATGGGGATTTTGTGGGAAAAAAACAACTACATATGCGGATCTACTGGGGATATCATGGAATATAAGCAACAATATGGTGTATTTGGGTGAGTTCTCATTGTTTCAATTGGTTTCCGTTTGGAACATGATAAATATATCCATTCCATTCTTGGTGGACTTTCCACGTCTCTGTCTTAGGTGGTGATACATTTTATCATTGGAGGTAAACGGAGGACATGATCTAATGATCATGATCTATGGAAAATGGTGGAACATGACAATGACAACATCGTTTTTTTCCCAGGAAGCGATCCACTTTCATGGTGGATGTTTATAACACAAGTTGTGGTTTTTCTGGTTGACTTTGTGAATCATATCAATGGATTCGTGGATGGCCCTTCCAACATAGACTCGGCTGACGACCTTCTCCGGACAGGTTCTGCCCAAATTGATTGAAGATGTTTAAATCAAAGGGGGATCTCAATTTAAATTGGGTCCACCCACAGATTCTGAACTTGAATACCTAGGATTCATGGAACGATCTTGCCCTGTCCATAATCTATTGCGGACACCGAAACGGTCCGACGATCTTGTGCAGATCAAGATAGTACCCGGTCAATTTGAATTGTGATGCACCATGATGCACCATTGCAAATCAATGTTTCTTGTGTAGATTTGCCTTCAAATCCTTCAATACTGCACCGGATTTTGCCACAGCCCTCGGCTGTCGATAAATTGGAGCACCATATTTTGGTTGGGTGTAATCCCCATAATCATAATCCTTCATCAACCACGTTCTACTCATACTCAAAGAAAATAGGTGCGTCCAAAGAAAAAACGACTTCTCACCATTTTCCTCACTGGATTGCCACAACTTGGGGTGTCAGACCCCAGTTCGTTGAAATTCTGAGGATTCTACGATCCCTCAGCCGGGCGCGTCCTGGTGAATGGAGAGGACATGAAGAACTTCAAGATCTCAGCCCTTCGAAGGTGCATCGGTTACGTGGGGCAGGAGCAACTGAGGGCTGGGGCTGGGTACTTCATTTGATTTTCTTCTTCTCTGGGTAAATTCAATCATAATTCAACTGAGGTATCAAATATCATAATTCAATCTCTGGGTATCAAATATCATAATTCACTCACTGCAACCTCACTGAGGTCTATCTATCAGGTTAGTGAATTATGATTATGATATTTGACCCAGCATATTTGACGGGATGGAACTGGCCAGTGACAGTGAGCTTTTTGGTGTATCTGAAATGGGGTTGCTGCAACCCCTAATTAATAAATGGTCTCAATGAATAAGGAACATGCTAAACCAGGGGATTAAAATTGGGTACCAATTTTGAGACGAAGCCATTTCGTGGGGGAAAACCCTGGTGGAATCCGTTTAATCATGTTTAGTTTAATGTGAGGTAATTCAGGGGGATGGGATAGACCAGAAGTTTCCCAGCGTATACCTGGTAGGAGGCTTCTGCTGTTTCCCCTGACCAATAAGACGATTGAGCTTGCAGCAAGTACATATCAACATCGCGGTGCGTGATTTTGTATTCAGTCCTGATATGCAATGGAAGGAACACCTGACATACACCCCTAAACTGGTGGAACATGACCAAAATGGTGTGTAGCACCCAAGACCTTCGGTATCAACATCAACTTTTCAAACGGCAAGAATTTCGATGGCAAAAATCCCATGCCGCGGCGGACAACAAAAACATGGATTGAGTTGACTCATCAATCAATTATAACATATATATATAAATATCATATTTGACTCATCAATCAATCAATTATCATATATTATATGACATCTTTCAAGTCCCAGTTTCTCTCTCCAGCCCATGGATTGCCAGTCCACCGGTCCACAATCCCGCAGGAGCCTGTGCTTTTTGCCAGCTCCATTCGGCACAACATCATGCAAGGATTCCCCGATGCCACCAAGGAAGATTTCCAGAAGGCGCGACTTTTGAGCCGACGAGAGGTGGTCGAAGTGGGGATAGCCTGGTCTTGGCAAGCTGTTGCATCATGTGAAACAGGACATACATACGGAATGGATATATATATACATATATAATTATATATATAATATATAATATAATATGATATAATATAATATAGTAAAATTATATATAGAACATAATATAATATAATATAATATGCTATAATATAATATAATATAATGTAATATAATATAATATAATATGATATACAATACAATACAATATAATATACAATACAATACAATATAATTTAATATAATATAACATAATATGTATTGGTAGTTAAGACAGTATAGTCTGCCAACACCGAAAGGTCATAGCGTTTTTACCTCCAAGAAGTAAGTCATCCCAAATCTTAGCGGTTACATGCTCAAGACGCCACAAAAAGCTTCGAGGCCCTTGCCCTTTCCAAGATACTGGCTGTCCAGCCTGAAACGGCATAGTAAGCAAACCTAAAAGGTTGACATTGAACATATGTACAGTGCATGTTGTGATGTCAAAAAACGCTAGCCATTTCTTCACGGGACCACAGGTCACAGCTACCCTCTGGTAAACGCTTACATAACTATGGAAAGATCCACCATTTTCAGTGGGTAAATCCACTATAACTGGCCATTTTCAATATCAAACTGTTAGTTTTACCAGAGGCTATCATGAAGCCCAACCCCAACGGTGAAGCCCAAGGCATGTGCCGATGCCCAGCTGTCCTTTGTGGAGAATCTGCCGGAGAAGTACAACACCTTCGTGGGCGCCGGCGGCGGGCAGTTGAGCGGCGGCCAGAAGCAGCGTATCGCCATCGCGCGCGCCCTGCGACCTGGCGTTGGGGGCTGGGGGTTGGGGGATGGAATCTGGGACATCTTGGAATATGGGGGAAGTATAGAAAGGGGTAACCCTCTGGTTATGTCAAAATAGCTATTGAACATGGCCATTTATAGTGAGTTTTCCCACTGAAAAATGGTGATTTTCCATAGTTATGTTAGTTTATCAAAGGGTATCTTGAGCAATTCAGGGCGCACGACATACTCCCATGTAAATTAATCAAACTAAAAGCGTAGCCCATGCCACCATATCCCACCTCCAAGTCCCCGTCCAATAAGGTGAACTAATCCAATTAGGTAAGCCTGTGATTTTTTTTTTCTGCCCCAACTTTTGCGGTGACCTCGGCACATCTCGGCTACCGACCCTCGTCACATCTCGGCTCGGCTTTCCGCAGGTTGAAGAAGGCGTCGTTCCTCTTCCTGGATGAAGCCACTAGCGCCTTGGACAATACGTCGGAGAAGATGATCCAGCAGACCATTGATGCTCGCCGTGTCGGATGATTCAGGATGGGGATGGGATGGGGATGGATCAAGTTCTGCGATTTTTTGGGAGAATGGGGAAGGTAAAGATTCTAATTCAGTTGTTTTTTTTTCCGTGGTTTTGCAGTTTTGCTGGAATTGTTTAATCTGCTGTATTTTGGTGGATGATTTGATGTGTTTGGAGATGTTTTTTCTTGTCAGCAGTATGTTTGGGTGAATATGACCCATTCTTAGTTAGGTTTTGTTGTATGACGCAGTTGATGTGTTCCGATTTGGTTGGTGGGGATGTCATGGGGTGCAGGTGGTGTCTCCCACGAACATGCTGGGTGACTCTGTGTCTTTGAGAATAAAACACCAGGAACTATGATGAACACGTCTCCGCCTCACGTTCATTGCGAAAACATTGGTGAATGGTACCTGAATATTTTGATTCCAAGCGACTCTGATGGGAATAGTTCAAACCCAGCTAAAATGCTTATGAATGCTTATTCGTGAATTCATGACTGTATTCGCTCGGCATCCAAGGTTCGGAGTGAAGATGGTTCAATTTTCAAAATCATATGAATCTCCATGAATCTCCCCAAATCTCTCCATTTTCTGTTGGTAAAATCCATCCCTTTACCTTCACCGCCGTCATGTCCGGCCAAGGACAGTATCAGCTCCAATAGCGAGAGTGGCCTGGGTATTGTGAGCATCGCACATCGTCTTAGTGCCTTGGTGGGAAACTCTTCATGGGCTGGTGACGAAGACCATGCCGCCTCCCCAAAAGATAGAACCGCGTTTCCAGGATGATGAAATTTACTGAACATATTTCCAGCTTTCTCACTTTCCTATCTATTTGGGGGGTATAATCCTTTGCCAGTGTTTTGTGGCATGAGCTGATATCTAAGAATGCGGAATGCTGGATATCTTTCAGAATGCTGTAGATGGACTATATAGCCGTGTGGAAAGCGAGGCATAGAGAGGGTCAGGGTTGATGAAAACCCGGCCTCCGTCGGGCCTCGTCGGGCCTCGGGCTTCACCAGGCACTGTGAGGAACAGCGACCTGATCTACGTCTTGGGTCGTGGTGCCCTGTTGGAGAGCGGCAACCACCAGCAGCTGCTCCTCGGCCATGGAGGAAGCGATTGGTACCTACCTTTTTTCAAGGTCTAAGGGCTATGAAAGGGGATATATCATGATATATCCCCAAGAGATGGCGATGGAAATGTAGCTCCAGTTTAGGTACCCTGATATCCCAAGGATCAGAAGTGATATAGATCTACAGATCAGGAGCAACATTTGGGATTGAAGCAAGAGACAGTGTTGATTCACAGAGAGCCACAAAGTATCGGTCATTGAAAGAAGAAACAGTTTGCAAAAGCAGAAAAGGATAACAAAAAGGTTGGTCCAGGCTCGTTTCTATCCCATGTACCCTCTAACATAACTATGGAAAATCACAATTTCTAATGGGTAAATGAACTATTTCTATGGCAATTTTCAATAGCAAACTGTTAGTTTACCAGAGAGTAATCCATAGTAATCCCTAGAAAATCACTCTTAGTCACTATTAATCCCCGTTAATCCATAGTAATCCTTATACCAGAGGCTGTGGCTGGTCCAAAACATATCCACCTACTGGGTCTCCATATTAGTGCATGTGTCGAAGCCAGCGCACAGGGTGATTTTTGGTGGCTGTGCCTGTTTGGTCAACCATGAATCATTTTGGGTCAGTTATGAAGGCATATAAGGGGTTATATGGGGGTTTCCATAAATGGGGGTACCCCCAAATGGATGGTTTATGATGGAAAATGCCATTAAAATGGATGATTTGGGGGTACTGGCTACCCTAATTATTAAATTATATCTAGACAATATCCCAGTTTTGTTGCTGGACTCTGGATTTTTTTTTGGAGTCCCAAGAATCCGAGAATCAAACAAAAACCACCTGAGAAATGTCCAACATCTCTCCTGTTTTTTTTTTGGTCCCAAATGATGGGCACTACAAAATCATATCTGGATATTGGGTGGATAATATTGGTTTACCCTGCTGATTTACGCTTGATGTTTTCTTTTATGAATCCATCGGGGAACCCACAGGACGCAAACCAACCGGCAGCGATTTTCCATTGGTTCTCTGTGGGTTTTTGCGGGGACATGTGTCATGATTTTACCAGCTATAAACCTCCATTTAGTTCGTGGTTTTTCTCATGAATTTCCCATGATTTTCCCATATCTTTCCATATCTTCCCATATTTTCCAATGATTTTCCCATATTTTCCAATGATTTTCCCATATTTTCCAATGATTTTCCCGTATCTTCCGATATTTTCCCATGATTTTCCATCTTCAACGCCGGTCAGGATGGAAAGGAAGGGTGCCTACTATGCCTTGGTGGCGGCACAAGAATCTTCCGAGAAGGCGGACGACGCGGAGGACCATCAGTCGCTAAGCTACAAATATGGGGTCATAGACATGGACGACATATTTCTGTATCATTAATATACTGCATATGTTCCTACGTTATACTATACGTATATATATATATATATGTATATATGTATATATGTATATATGTATATATATATACATGTTCATATATGTAGTATGTATAAATGTGTAGATGCATATAATCCCATCCCATCCCGGAATCATACTGGACCAGTGAGCAGTTGGGGCTTCTGTTTGGATGTTAAAGGGGCATTGACCAGCAATAAAGGTAGGTTTCCAACAAATCTGAGCTTTATTCCACAAAACTCCGTTTCAGCGTGTGTCAAGCCCATGTTTCTCTTTTAGCCCATTTTTGGATGCTTTTCCATTAAAAACACCTCCATTTCTGGTGGATTTCCCGCCATGTTTGATTGCCGGAGGCTTCCCCATGACCACACCAGTCACATGTTGGTGCGTCAGATGAGCGAACAGAGTGGTGAGTCCCAGAACGCACGCATTGCACGTGAGAAGAAGGACATCATCGGATCTGGAAGGGCAAAGTCTGGATTAAAACCGTTGAAATGATGAATAGATATATGTATATACATATATATATATAGATAATTGATTGAATAGATTCTGAATAGATCATAAAGATTTCATAAATATTTACAAACGGGTTGATGAATTCACAAAATTCATGGAGATCAGATCCTGGGTATCGAGCTAAGTAGGTGAATGCTGGGCTTTATGAAGCGCCTAGATGACTTAGCAGGTTTTTTTGCGAACCACCAAGTCGAATTTCCCGATTTTGTAGAAGGTGAAACTTTACTTTTGGTGGTGATATAGTGATGAGCCCTGAATGTGATGTTTACTAATTTACAAAATGACTATGCGACAATGGGGGGGGTGCAAGGTTTATTTATTGTTTGTTTGAACCAACAAGCCACTCAAGAGCAGAGTTCCCCTGCAGATTTTGAACCAGTTCAAAGACATGCTGGGATGATATGGGTATTGGGGTATGGCGCACATGCGAGTAACGTTCCAGCATGAACATATTCAGATGGGGTGTGTCTTGGATGGTACTTCTTAGTGACCATCAAAGCTATCCAACTTGGGGTCAATGGTATCCACAAACCCTAAGAATCATCAGGCTTCGGCCTGAACATGTGAAAATGCCTGTATTTTCTCAATCTATCGTCGTTTTTTGTCGTCGTTTTTTAACCATTGTTGTCGCTGGTAGGACTTGTCATGTTTGAAGTGAACTTCTCATGTTTCACTGGTAGGAGGAAGAGGAGCGGGAGAAGAAGATTCAGAAGGACTACAAGGCCAGCGGGTAAGGAGAAACACCGAGGAAAAATGGAAGATTCAAAACAAAGAATTAAGTGTATATTTTGTGAATATAACCCATGGATACCCATGGGATGTACTCAAGAACTCTGGAAAAATCGGACGGAATGCGTACATATACTATTAATCATATTCAATATCTTGCTATTCTGATGTTGATGTATATATATATATATATATTAGTATACATACAGAATCTAACCGGCCACTTGTTCTCTTTTTTTAGGGTATCCAAGATTGGCCATGACAATGGATGTCTCAGTGGTGCCTCAGGTGCCAATGGGCCGCCTCTTTAGTTGCTTTGCTGCAAAAAAAGTTGCACTTTCGAACGGTTCCAGACGCTTTGTAGTCAAAGCTTGGTCTGAAAATAAGATACCTCCAAATCCAGTGGCTAATCACCACTATTTACCTATTTTCTGATAGTTATTTGGGAGCTAGAGCCCATTTTCAGCTCAGTTCCACGAATTTCACGAACAAACTACCAGCCGAGGCTCCACACTGCTGGGTCGTTCTGTCATGTGCTTCATCTCCTGAGGGGACTTATATAGATACAAACCTCTGGGTTGATGTCAATGTCGCAAAGAATTCTTGCTGGTGACCCTAATTTTTGTGATGTAGCCGCTTGATGTAGCCCTTTTTTCAACTGGAGAAATGATATATTTAAATATTGGTACTTGTTTTTTCTAAATATATCTAAATATATATATATTGGAAATATCTCGTTGATATTGGTACTTCATCTTCCCAGAACTGATTCAACTGCTAACCATCCCCAGAAATTTGCCAATGGGATCCGCAAAAAAGGGATGGTTTTCACATGGCCAATCTGCTTAGATGTGCAACTTGGAATCCTTTGAGTCCACCATTTTTTGGCGGAAAAAATCTGGAAACATCACCATCAAAAAAATCACCATCTGGATATTTTAAGGGACCATTTTCACACCCACATCCGCTGTGGGTGAAAATTGTATCCCAAATAATAAATGATATAATCGCATAGATTTTTAATGGTTTTCACATGAAGTATCCTCGTGAAATACCACCATTTTTTAATGGTTGAATTCCCACGTTTTTTTTTAGTCGTAAACAACATTATATCTAATTATATCCCATCAAATCACGATACAACACCCATATATAGTTGATGAGGGGTTCTTTCCATCCCCAATGTCTCACCAGATTTCCAAAAAAACTGAGCGGAACCAGCAGATCCCATAAAAGATCCCCATGAGATTCCAGTAAATTCCATTAAATGATCATATTTACTTGATAATATTTCATTTTATCCCCACATATATATATATAATTATATATATATATAATTATATATATATATATAATTATATATATATCATTTATTTGCCATTAATCTTCATATAAATCACCAATTTCCCCTCAACAAAAACCATCTAAATCCCACCCCTATGATATAACTGGACAATTTCCCATTCAAACCTCCTTTCATAGATGATGTTTCCCATGTTTTCCTATATTTTCCCCAAAAAAACCATACATTTCCCTGGCCGTAGCGTCCTAGCCGTAGCGCTCGGTTGGTGAAGCCCCGAGGCTACAACCGCCCCGAGTGGCCCTTCTTCATCCCCGCCGTGCTGGGCGCGTTGATCGATGGCTCTGCTATGCCTCTGTGCACCATCGCCCTGGTGGGGTCCATGAGAGGCAGGTGGTTGGTGGTTGGTACCCTCTGGTTATGTCAAAATAGCTATTGAAAATGGCCATTTATAGTGAGTTTTCCCATGAAAAATGGTGATTTTCCATAGTTTTTTGTTAACGTTTACCAGAGGGTAACCAGAATGAACGGATCGTATATCATTACCCTCTGGTTATGACTAACATAGCCATGGTATAGATGACCCATAGAAATAGATGGTTTACCTAGCTATCAAATGGGTGGATTTTCCATGGCGATGTTAAATGACCAGATGGTAATAGATATTGTATATATATATATATCTGGTTAGGGTTCAAGTGGGGATGAGGTAGCGTTTAGGATGTAGAGAGGGGTTTGCCATTGCAATGGCAACGGGAACAGTTTCGGAGCGAGACGCTCCGACAAAAAGATCTCTGCACACAATACTCGAAAAAGAACAAGAGCCAGTGCACAAGAAAGGAAAAGGAACAGGAAAAAATAGCTCACCGAATGCAACCGCCGGGAAAAGAGTGTGGGGATCCAAAAGGTGGTCCAAAGAAATGGAGCAATCTGCATCTACACCAGTCAAACCATCCGGAGTCAAAACGCCTGACAAAGTCAGGACATCCATAGAGACCCAAACAGAACAGACAGATTCGATCACAGAAGAGTCTGTTGCGAAAAGACTTACTGCAGCTGAAGAGGAGATTAGATACATTCTCAATGATGCTAACAAGATGTGGAAGAATCAGACATGGTACAATCACCAGCTCATCGCCATGCAGAGAAAGGAAGCCGCGATGCAATACATTTTCACTGGTTGGACTGACATTCCGAACGGCTGCTCGACAGAGGACAGAGATAGAGTTATCTCATGGGCATTGATGCAAGCTGGAGTTGCGCAGTATGCTCTAGATATCAGTCACCAATCGCAGATTGACAAGCTCAGCCCGATCTCCATTGTCACTTTCAGAAACTCTTGGCAACGACATAGATTGGCAACCTTCATGGCAACACTTTCCAAGACCAACCAGGGCATCTCTTGCTGGGCAGCTGACGGTGAGGTGAGTAGTAAAGTGAAGATCAAGGGACGGATCCAGATTTGCACCTATGATCGGGTCCTGGGTTTGCCGCTGAAAGCTGCATTAGAAATCATCGGGTCCAACAACCTGGGAAGTGACACAGTGGAGAAAACCTGGAAATTTGGTGAGTTGAGAGCATCATCCGGCCTCATCATCGTGAAAGTGAAGACAGACATCGAGATGGGCATCAGCAAAGTTTTCATTCACAAAGACCTGTTTGAGATTTTCCTACGAGGGTGGGAGGCCGCATGGAACAAAGTCACGGTTGCTCCTTCCTCTTCAAAGTCCAACACGAAGAGCTCTGGCAAGGGCATTGCCGAGGAACGCAGAATCAGAGTACCTTTCGAAATCAAGCTGGTCAAATTTCACGACTATCCTGAGGATGAAAAGGTCGATTCTGAGCACAACGTTGGTGAGTGAAATGCAGCCGGTAAGGTGCCGCTGAAAAAGAACCTTCACTCTAGTCTTGACAAAGACTTTCGCTTCTATATCGCTTCTAATCCTTCTCCCAATCCAACCCCCAACTATCAATTTGAAAATTTTGCTACCTCGAAACTGCCTTCTAGAGGCGACCCGGGATTACCGCGAACCTTACCGGCTCTGCGGGAACGAAAGGTTTCACCCCACAGGCGGAGAAAACGTGGTAGACGTGCCCCTGAAAGAGATGCAGCTAGAAGGTTACGAATGAAATCGAGACGTCAAATGAATAGACAATGTTTCAGAGTTTTCAAGAGACTACTCCCGCCTTGGAAGCTGGGCTTGGTGGCGGCCCAACCTCCAGTTGTAGCCACTCAGGAAACGCAAGGACAGAGACTGAATAAACCTTCTGTCAGACCTCATATCACCTTTCAGAATGGCCGTCGCAAACTCAAGTTGCTGCTGCAGCAGCGCCAAGCTGTTTCACCGAAAATCAAAAACCAACTCCAGGGGAAATTGGAAAGCCTCGCCGAAAAGCTTCCCTATGGCAGGACCTTGAAAATTGGTTCCTGCAATTTTCAAGGGCTCAAAATCACTGACAGGCAAAACCTTATCAAAACCATGATGGCACAGCATTTAGATATTATGTGCTTACAGGAGACCCATGTCAATCATTGCAGCATCGAAGAGCATAACGGTTTCTGGTTTTTATTTTCCAGTGAAATCTGCAATCCTTTGGTGGAAAATGCTGTCAGAGAATTCGCAGGAATCGGATTTATCATTTCGCCTGAAATGTGGCTTTTTGTTGTGAAATTTGATGCTGTAAATAGCCGAGTTGCGAGGTTATCTTTAAGGTGCCACGGAAACCCAGTTCACCTTTTCTCAGTTTACGCGCCTCATTCCGGTCGCCCATCTTGTGACAAAGAGCAATTTTATCACAACTTGCGAATGAACCTGCGAAGAATTCCTGATGCCGAGATCCGATTCATTTTCGGAGATTTCAATGCAAGATTGCATTTTGTACAAGATGAGGACCGTCCACAGGTAGGACCCCATGTCTTGGGCAGAGGCTTTGATTTTTTAAGCAGCGCATCCCCCAACACTCTTGAAAATCGGGAGCTTTTTGTAGATTTTTTAAAATCTGAAGATTTCTGGGCTATGAATACGCATTTCCAAAAACATCCCAAAAGCCTTTGTACATATTCGGAAGTTTCGAACACTACTGGCGGACCTCCCTGGGATGCAACTAGATATGCCCAAATTGATTACAGCCTTGCACCGTCGCGATGGAAAAATAGTGTTCAAAATGTGGAGGCATTTCCTGATGCACAGACAGATTCTGACCATTTCCTAGTTGTCACTTCATTATTAGTCAAGCTTAAAGCTAACAAAAAATTGCCTGGAAATACTCGCTTTAAGTTCAAGAATCCATCGCCCGAACAAATTTTGCATTTTAATTCGGCAATCTCGAGAGATTGCAGATCTTTGTCCGACAGTGGTGAAGATCCTTCAGTTTGGCTGCGTGAGTTCAATAGCAACATTTTGACTTCTGCGAGAGAGTCTTTTTCACATTTGCCTCGCCAACAGCGAAAATCATATCTTTCAGACGAAACGTGGCGTTTGATCGAACTCAAGCGCCAATACCGTATCATAGGAGATAAGCAGGCTGAAATCGAAACAGGGAAGCTGGTGCGGCGTTCCGCAAGGAAAGATAAAGTGACCCACTTGGTTAATTCTTTTGAGAACGCACAGCACGTCGAAGACAGATGGAAGTCCATTAGGTCAGCCAGAAAGAAATTTGTTCCCCGCTTTGTCCGTTTCAAAAACCGTCATGGTGAATATATTGATTTTTCCGAAAAGGCTTCAGCGACTGCCGATTACCTTGCCAATGTGCAATGGTCCCGCCCGGAGCCTTGTCCTTCTAAGATCAACCCCCGACCTATTATTTTTGATGATCTCAACCTTGACGATTCAGATTTTTCTTTGGGGGAGCTTAAGTCTGTTTTGGCTAAGTCTAAGCAAAACAAGGCTCCTGGCCCCGATGATATCACTGCAGACATGCTGAAGTTGTTCAACGATGAAAACTTACAATTTGTGTTAGATATCGTTAATCATTGTTGGAACACGTCCGTTCTCCCATCCGATCTTGAGCTCGCTAGTGTCACTTCTATCTTTAAAAAGGGTAACCCTGCACTTTTGCATAATTATAGGCCAATCAGTCTCCTCAGTATATTCTACAAGCTTTTTGCTGCCTTAGTCTTACACAGACTTCGCCCAAAGATTGATCCTTATGTCTGGAAAACCCAATTCGGATTTAGGAGAGCGCACAGTACGCAACAAGCTGTTTTCTTGGCAAGACGAGCGCAGGACCAAGCCGAGATGAGTGGAACCAATTTAGTATTTACTCTATTGGATTTCGAAAAAGCTTTTGACCGTGTTGATCAGCCCAAATTACTGGAAGCCCTTCGTAGGTTAAACATTTCTGGGAAAACGCTTGGCGCCATTCAAGCTATGTACAGGAATCCGCGCTTCTTTGTCAAAGATATGCAGGGCAAGTCAGTTGTTCATACACAGGGCAGTGGAATTAGACAAGGTTGTCCGTTAAGCCCTTTTCTTTTTATATTATTGATGACTGTCTTGTTCCATGATGTTTATGATGTGATTGGAGTTGAATTGTTGAACAACCGGCTGCCTCATATCAGGTATAGCGACATTCTGTACGCTGACGACACTCTTTTGATCACTACCGGTTCTCACCTCACTCATCGGTTTCTTTCTTTGATTGAGAAGGAGTCAGCGTATTACAATTTGAAATTCAACCATTCAAAATGTCAAGTGCTTTGCATGAACGGTAACAAGCAAATTTCTTTCCAAAATGGAGAACGCCTTGAGAATGTAAATCATGCTAAATATTTGGGTTGTCTACTATCGAAGGATGCATGTGTTTCTACGAAGATTAGCGGGAGGATCGCTTCGGCCATGGATGCCGTGACCTCACTCAAAAAATTCTGGACTTGCAACTGTCCAATTGCCTGGAAACTTGCAGTGTATGAGTCTATCGTTGATTCGAGATTAACATACGGGCTAGAAACTCTTCAGCTCAATGCCAACCATCTTAAAAGGCTAGATGCATTTCAACAAAAAGGTTTACGTAGAATTCTGAAGATTCCACCAACTTTCGTAAACAGAACACGGACCAATGCCAGGGTACTAGAGGCAGCTTCCTCTCACCGTCCGCAAAGGACAGTCAGCGCAGTCTTGGAAGCAAGGAAATTGAAATTGATTGGCCACCTTCTTAGGTCCCACGGCAATGATGTCATGAGATGTTCGGTTATTTCGTCAAATTATTGTTTAGCGACACCACCCCATCGACGACAAGGTAGACCTAGGCACAATTGGTCGTACATTGCTTTGAAGGCTGTGTGGGCTAGTTTTGGCAACCCTGCTGTTTTCAAAGCAGACCTTGACCAAATTAATTTTTTGCACACGCAAGCAGTGCAGAGGCACGGGGTTTTTGGATAAGGCCAGAGCGCCTTTCGCTTCTATATCGCTTCTATTTAGTAGATTCTCCAATTGAGTTTGCGACGGAG
Source organism: Cladocopium goreaui (assembly GCA_947184155.2). NCBI lineage: Eukaryota > Dinophyceae > Suessiales > Symbiodiniaceae > Cladocopium > Cladocopium goreaui. The sequence continues at coordinate 260,417 of CAMXCT020004935.1, read as the reverse complement.
ATCACACCTTGACGGTTATGTGTCACATCTTACCATCTTTGGTTGTGCAGTTACGTTATTTTGTTACCTCGCTGTCCTGTCCTTGTGTGCCAACGACACGACCGTGTTGGGCACTGAAGAAGATATATATCTGGTTGGTGGTTTGGAACATGAATTTTATGTTCCATTTCATATATGGGATGTCATCCTTCCCATTGACTTTCATATTTTTCAAGATGGTTAAACCCACCAACCAGTAATTAGTTCTTACAGTATAGAATATGAATTTAAGAGTCACATGATGATTTTTGTTTATAGGTTTCCTAGCTTCACATAAATTCACTGGTTGGTGGTTTGGAACATGAATGGATTATGATTTTCCCATCATATTGGGAATAATTAATCATCCCAACTGACGAACTCATATTTTTCAGAGGGGTTGAAACCACCAACCAGATATAACTATTTACAAATATTAATATGTAACAATATGTAATGATAATCATAAGTTAGGCTGAGTAGCTTTGCTGAGTTGCTTGCGGGCCTTTTCTTGACATGTGTTTCCGTGGCTACCTTTGGCATAGGCCTGTGTACACAATGGGTAGGTAGTCGTACCCTAAGTTGAATAATCAGTGTATAGGACTCATGCACCCGAAAAACACTGCTCAATTCTTGCTGGTCAATTTCTATTTTTGGTTGGTTTCCGGAACTGGTTGGCTGGTCGTGTTGCATCTTCTTCTTCTGACATCATTGAGATTGCCTGGTTCAATCCCAATTTCTTTTGCGTGTAGAAACCTCATACTTTTCTGGTTCAATTTGTACAAATCTTCATACATCCTTTCTTGTCCCGGCAGATCCCGATCTTCCTGTCTTTACAATGCGATTTGTTTCACACAAAACATGTGGGCCCCCAAATTTAGGATGGTCTACTTGATACCCATCTAACATAATCGAATTTTATCTAACCTTTAGAATCTAACCATATCTAACTATATCTTCTTAGTCTAGGTCACAGTCTAGGTCTATGTAACGTACGTTTATCCAAGTATATATATATACATACTGGTTGGTGGTGTGGAACATTTTTCATTTTTCCATATATTGGGAATAATATTCCCATTTGACCAATATTTTTCAGAGGGGTAGGTCAACCACCAACCAGTATATATATATAGAGCCAACTTTTTTTTTCGATCTCTAGATCCACAATTCTAAACCTGTAGCTTCTGTTTGCAGGTTTCTTCAAACCCAAGGAGGAGATGCGAGAGGACTTGGAGAAGCTCGGCGTTCAACGGAAACCATTGGGGATATGGATGTCATAATATATATATATATGGATATACACATATATATATATGTATGGAAATATATGGACAGATTGGGATGATTGGGGGTTTAAGATGTTTTTTAAGCACCACAGCAGAACATGGACTTGAAAACGGATGATATGGAAAGTCACGGCATCGTCAACGTTGCAAGACTCTCCTGCGAACTCGCCAGCATTTCGAAATTTTTGGATTCACCAGAAACGGTTGGATGAAAAACCAGCATCAAACGTACTTCATCCACAATTTCGTTTTGGGACCAGAATTTTTTTTGGGCCAGTGGATAATTCAGCCATTTTTTACCACACATTTCACTACCATTTTGAATGCCATTTTTGGATGCCAATGGGATGGTTTTCTGAGACGGTCTCAGAATCGCGAAGAAACCTGCGACCATCTCAGGTGGATGTGCGTCATCTTCGTTCCTCGGGCTTTGCCTCAGCCGTGGGATTGGAGCGTTTTTGGGATGATCCGGACAACGAATAGATACCCTCTGGTAAACTAACATAACTATGGAAAATCACCATTTTGAATGGGTAAATCCACTATAAATGGCCATTTTCAAAAGCTATGTTAAATTACCAGAGGGTAGTATTTGAGAGGATATTCAATATCAACGCATCCACAGTATCATGGGGATTGGCTAGTTACATCTCATGCAGTATGTCCTTTTTTTTAAAGTTGGTTTCCCTTCTGTATTCCCAATGTACCAGCTTGTTCAAATCCATTCAAATCCTTTTTGGACACAATTTTGGTTGGTTCAGACATCCCATATCATATCACATTAATTCACAATAGTTATTTAGTTGGTTATATCCCCTTTATATTCCCGCATCTCACCATTATATTACCATTATCTCATCATGATGCTTGGTTTCATGCCCCCATTTTGTTGCTTAAGTCCACCAATGGGTTAATACCATCCTCACACATCCCATTATATCCCTAGTATAACACCAGTTTATATAGTCTATCATATACCAGTATACATATATAATCATATATATATACAATATATATTTTTGCGCAATAATATATCCCATTCAATCAGCACCCGTCCCCATGTTTAGCATAGCCCATTAACCACCATTTTTGGATATGTTTGGTCCCTTAGCTGTCATTCTTTTGATCTCCACGTCTCACCATATTTACACATATTTAGTCACTCAGGCATATTTATCCCCAGTCTGTTTGCGTGTATACATATGAATTTCAAGCATCCTGGAGTAGATTCGTAGATATGGAATGATATGGAGATTTCAGAAATCCTCACTACAATGAAAATTATCTTTGAACATTCACAATCTATCTACTTCATGATGATTATATGTATACAATAGATATACAATAAACATCTCACTGCGACGTTACTGGAATCATGCTTAGCCAGAGTAAGTATCCCGAAATGGCCACAAGTTCCAGCTATTTTCAGGATAGGCAACAATAATTCAAATTCTTCCTGATATACATATATATATATATATATGTATATATTCCCATACATATGTATATACCAGTTCAAAACCTCCATTTGGTTCGTGGATGTTCCATTGATTTTCCCATTGATTTTCCCATTGATTTGGCCATATATCTCACCGAAGAGTCTTCATCCCCTGGCAGGTTCTGATTGCGGTCAGCTGCTTCATTGGCAGCACGATCAGCCACGGATGCTTCTCGATCCTGGGTGAGGCGTGGATGCCAAATTTTAACATCACTGCAACATCACTGTAATGATTGTAAGTGCTTCAGGGTACCTATCCCAATTTTTTTCCGAACTTTTCTGATTGGTGAATTATCATGAGTTTGATCCATATATATATATATAATACACACACACACATACTTCCACATATGTATATATATATACAAAATACACCTCTGTGTTTGTATTATATACATATTTCATGCATATTTTTTTTGACATTATATTAGTAGTATACAGCTTATTATCTCAGCCCATATACATCACCCCATCCCACCTTGGGCCAGGCGATGACCCAACGCCTACGCGTGGCCATTCTGACCTCCATGTTCCGCCAGGAGGTCTCGGATGCCGATGGGGATTTCCAGTTTTTTTTGTGGCTAAGCCATGAGTTTTTAGGGTTTTTCGTGGGGTTTGTCGTGGGGTATAAGCCGTTCATCCAGCCTGGACAGCCTAGATAAAACTAGATAAAACTGGGCTATGAGACAATTGTGAAGTGAAGTGTTTACTGCGATGTGTAACCAGTCGGTTCGCCTGCCATTTTGGTGATCCATGGGGATTCACAACAGATGTTGGGATGAAATGGTGAGCCAATACGAAACATACGTAGAAGACCCATATGATTTCCCATTCGGAGAATGATCTACAGTAATTGGGACGCTATGTTTTTTTTTGGTACAATTTACACGTTTATTTGTGGATGTTTGTTTTTTTTGTGAATTGTATTCTTTTTAGTGAAAATTGGTGAACTGCCATAATTATTGGTTACCAACTGCCATTGAAAAAAACGGTAGCGTTTTTTCAGGTGATCTAAGATTGGACCACAGAGTCTTGAATAGTCCAGGGCTGAAGTGGATCCCAATCCAGGATAACACAATTGAATTCCCAACATTGAATGATACTTGATCATAGCGATTATTAATGTCACTGTGAACACAAACAATGATTGTTTGAAAGATCAACTATAATCATTGTTTTTTTCTTCACATTGACAATCAATCATGTTACAATCATCATTTATCATTATTTGGTATTTAGTGAAAAAACATGAACAAACAATGCTTACAGTAATTCCTTCAACAAAACTATGGTTTCTTGGTTCCTTGTCCAACCTTTTCAACGCGGTCTCTCCGTGAGAGCACCCTGTTTTTCAATCAACACCTTTTTCACCGGGAAAAATATGTGGCAGCACTGCGGGTGAGGAGTGGCTCCAAAGCAGGAGGTTCGTTCTATAAATGGAGGTACCCCAAGATGGATGGTTTATTTCATGGAACATCCTATTAATTAAAATGGATGATAACTAGGGGGGTACCCCCAATTCAGGACACCTCCAAATTGATCGGATGAATTTTCAGGGGGAATTCTCCCATTTTCAGGTGGGATTCCACGACAATCCCGAGAACACTCCAGGTGCTTTGGCCCGAAGTTGGCAGGTTGAATTTGGCCCGAAGTCACCCAGAAATTGAGGTGGTGAACTGGATGCCACCAGTTCACCATTGGCCATTGGTTCAAATACCCTCTGGTAATTTAACATAGCTATTGAAAATGGCCATTTATAGTGGATTTTCCCATTAATCATGCTGATTTTCCATAGCTATGTTAAATTACCAAAGGGTATCGGAAGCTTTTTTTTGAACACTACTGTAGGGCCATCTGTTACTAGACTTCCACTAAACAGAGTCTCTGCGGGCTGAAAAATCTATGTCTTGCGCACTTTGGAATAATTCTGAATTAAGGTATAGGGAAGAAATGGGCCGAGAAACACATGATGCAGTTACCTGTGCAAAAAATCAATGTTAAGGGAGAAAGCAGCATGCAGACGGACAAGTCTGGAACAACCTGAAGCAGACAGACTTTGGACACCAAAATAAGTGAGAACATAAGAGCGCTATTCAGACCCTGCAACAGACTCTGTGTTGAACCCCCAACCCCAAGTCTCAAAGTTTCCGTTGGGGGTGAAGGGGTTGGATTGGATAGAAGGGGTTTGAATACTTCATCCATTTGCAGTATCGCTACTATCGTTACCATCATCACTAATCACTATTATTACTATTAGTTAGTAAGTATCACTACTATCGACCATCGTGATTCATATCTCTATTCCTATTAAGTGTTATTTTAGGATATTCTAAGTATCTATCATTACTTTCCAAAAAATACTGTGATTCTTAGTATAACTGTCTATCTCTTAAGGTTGGGAGGATTGTCGACTACGAGTATAGACTTGGAGGATGAATGATGATCTCCAATAATCGTGATCTTGTATCATTACCATTAGTATCACTATTCTATTATGATTATCAACATCATTACTACTGGTATTCTCATTACCATCATTGCAGTCATTACTATTAATTAGTATCACTAGTACCTTTAGCATTACTATCCTTATTACTTATTACTATGATGATTAATATCATTCCTATCATTAGTCTCATTACTATCAGTGTCACTATAATTATTGTTATGACAAGGATTATCATCATCTATTTATAACTATAATTATTAATAACATTACTATCATTACTATCAGTAGTAATACGTATTATATGGAGGTTTCCCAAAATGGGGGTACCCCAGACATGGATGGTCTATAATGGACAATCCTTTTAAAATGGATGATTTGGGGGTAGCACCATTTCAGGATCAGTATTACTATCCTTAATCCTTTTTATCAAAGGAAGGGTTTAAGTTTTTTTTTAACACCATATTCAATGGGAACATATATGCTTTCCTGTAGGTTTTTCCTTGAGCCAATCCATTCATATCAATATCATTTAGCAGCATTACTTATTACTATTATCAGTATTACTATCAGTATAAATATACTATTATAAGATTTATAAGTATTACTATCCTTATTATCGATGGATTGGTAACAATATCTGATAAGGATAACATCATTTTTTAATGAGGATAGTTATATACATCATATTACTATCATTCCTATCCTTATCATTACCCTCTGGTTATGTCAAAATAGCTATTGAACATGGTCCAGTCGAAATAGTGGATTTTCCCATTAAACATGGTGGATCTTTCCATAGTTTTCCCATTAAAAATGGTGATTTTCCATATAAATCACCTTTTTCCCATGGTTTTCCCATGGTTTTCCCATACTTCCTAACGGTTTCGCCATCTCCCCAGGCATGTTGTCGAAAGCCCTGGAGCTCTGGGCGTTCCGCGTGAGCGTGCTGTGCAAGTCGATCCAAGCCAAGGTGGGAAAACAGGGGTTGGTAACTGTCCCATTTTGGGAATATTGAACATCACCTGAAAAAGTAGCCATCTAGTAGACCATATACCGATTTTGGTTGGGTGATGTTCAATGGGGACATTTAATGACCCATGGGAAAAAAACCCTGGAAAAACAGGGGAAAAATCACGAGTTCTACAGCCAGATATAGCCAACCTGATTATGACTAACAGTTTGCCATGGAAAATAGATGGCCCTAATCGAAATAGATGGTTTAGCTAGCTATAGAAATGCGAGTTTCCATGGCGAACTGTTAAATAACCAGATGGTATCATGATAAATCCACCATGAAACCCGAGGTATAAACCAACAAAAACCTATACCATCCTATACCTAGGGGGCCTTAAATCTTGGGCGGGTTTTCCGAGTACCTGTGAATAGAACAGCTGGCCTCGCAGGCTGCGGCGCTGAGTTCTTTGGTGGTGGGCATCGTGTTGGCCTTCGTTTACTGCTGGCAGATGGCGCTCGTGATGTTGGGTGCTCTGGCGGGTTAGCGGCGGAAGCTGTTCGAGAGGATGGCAGCCATGGGGCCATGTTTTTTTTTTTAACTATCTGGTTATGACTAACAATATTTAACATAGTCATGGAACATGACCCATTTGCAGATTTATAGATGATTTATATGATGATTTACTGATTTACCTATTGAAACTGTTGAAACTGATGATTTTCCATAGCTAAATAACCAGAGGGCATGGTTTAAATGCGATAATCGGAGAGAGTCGACGAGATTATAGAAAGATATAGAAAGATCAGAATGGATGAATACAGGTGGGTTTGTCTGAACATAGGGTACTGTACCTCCAAATCCAAAAGTTACAAAAACAGAGTTTTCCTCATGAAAATTGCGAAAAGCAGTTTTTTTTTTTAACCATGGAAAAAACGCAATTTTCAGCCACACCCAACTGGTTTTTCAAATGGGTTTGTGCACTTCAGAATCCCGAGGGTGTCTCTTCAAATGTGACTTTGCAAAGGCTATTTCATCGAGTGAAACATCATATGTATATATGTATGTAATTATAATTATATATATATAATTATATATATAATCAGATTATTATCGTATATTGAAACGTGTTTTACTTGCTGCTTTGAAATTTTAAAAGGGACGATGATCCCCATCCTGAGTCGTCGTCGAGGTTCCATTCCTGTGATGATCCTGGCGAACGCCATTCAGATGTTGGTGCTGCTGGGTGCTTCCAAGAATGACAACGAGAAGCTCAACCAAAAATTACCCTCTGGTAAATTAACATAAATTAACATAGACCCTGGCAGATAGGGGTTGGAAGACTAGTTTCCATGAAAAATTGGCTATTTTCAGGGTCTATGTTAATTTACCAGAGGGTAAAGGTCAGGCTTGGGATAAGACACGCGGCTTGGGTGCCTTGAGCATGTGAAAAAAATATGAGGGTGAAAAAAAAATGAGGGGTTGAAGCATCCATGACACTTCTTGCCTTTTTTCAGCTTTCAAGCACAACATAGGCAACATCCATTTAGGACACCACGGATCTTTTTTGGGGATTCCCACCATGGATTTTCCCCATGGGATTTTCCCCATGGGATTTTCCCACGTTGGACTAGCTGTGGTTGAACAACGGAAACTGGGGGATTTGTGGATGGTAAATGGGAAATCCATCACTGATATTGTCCATATGAATCCATATAGTACAATATAAATCAATATAATACATATGTTTATATCTGTTTGTATCATATTCCAGACACATAGAAAACTAGACGCGGGGGTAGTTCAAATGTCATTCCACCTATCAACGCTTACAACAAATTCCAGTGCTTTATGTATATATCAAGTTTCTTCAGTTTCCCCATTAATATGGACATCATTGTCATGGCCTCATGGCAAAAGCATGATGATCATACAAACAATGTTGAAAACCATGATTAAAATCCATTAAATCACTTTTCAAACCATTTAAATTTAAACCAACATTTTAGAACTACAAAAGCCATCAGTCATTGTTATGATTGTCAATTTGAATCACTCAATTATTGACGGCAAACATCACAATGTTCAAAGCACCAAAACCACTTACCCTTTGGTAATCCAACATAGTGTCACATAGCCATGGAAAATGGCCATGTTCAATCGGTAAATCTTTGAGTTCACCAAAACATATTTAAAAATGAGTTATTTTTCCATTAGGATTTAGGCAACAATCGTTGTGAAATCAAGATTGGAATGATCATGCGATTTGGTCGTCAGTTTTTTGACACATAGTGACATAACATGTGAACGCCGATTTCATAGGTCGCCAACATGTCAGTCCCCAACATGTTAGTCCCCAAGAATTTTGGAAAAAAAAACATCATAAATCATCATGTCGTCTATAGATGGACCATTTTCCCGTAGGAAACTCTTACCCTCTGGTAATTTAACATAGCTATTGAAAATGACCATTTATAGAGGATTTACCCATTAAAAATGGTGATTTTCCATAGTTATGTTAGTTCACCAGAGGGTAGTCACACCCAGCCGTTCGCCGCACCGTTCGGAACGGCGGCTTCGCGGTGCGGTTTTTCGGTGCATCAAAGGAACTTGACCAACGCCCAGCAGATCGTCACCGACAGTTTGATGAACGCACGCACCGTGCAAGCTTTGGGCCCCTTGGTTTTCGCAAGGTACGAAGCCATGGGTTTCTGTAAAAAATGGTGAAAAACATGGTGAAACGGAGGTTTTCCATGGTTTTAATGGGAACATCACTGTTGAATCAGCTAAAAAAGTTGGAAAAAAAGGTCAAAGTGGTGGGAAATCACCATGAAAGATGGAGGTGTTCAATGCTGTTAATGGGATTTAATGGGAACATCAAGTAAATATGTTGTTTGCTCTATGTTTACAGCTGGGATATGTTCCATCGAAGAATTGCTGGGGAATTTTCCTGCCATGTTTGACAAGAGGGTATGATGGGAGCACGGGGATCCAGGGATCAGTTTTTTTTGAGTTGTTTCAAAGAACATCGGATCTTTTTAAATCGGATTTGTCAAATTCGGCTTCAATTCTGATGCCTTGGTTTCAGGAATTTCGGATCTGTCAATTGGATCTTATTTTTTTTTGATGCCCAAAAACTGGGACAAGATGGAAGCCTCAGCGACCGATCTGGGATGATCTGGGACTGGGGGATCCAAGAATGATCTCTGGGGATCAATCGATCCGGGGAACGGTTGCCTAGTTTGATGGGTTTTCCCCAAAGGAGTCCGAAAAAAAGAGGGCAACGGTTCCAAAAACATGATGATGTAGGCATTTGATACCTTACACTTCATGCTTTTCACTGGATGGTTGTGGTAGGTAGTTCCCTTCAAGGTGTATGATCATGTAGATTGAGAAGAATTTCCCCATCAGAACGTTCCGCCTATATCTTCACCTAAAGGTTGAACGTTTCTAATTCAAAAACCATGACCTGATGTGCTTGAGGCGCTTACCAACAAATGATTTGCCCAAAACAGCCTTGATCTGCTTGGAAAATATTGTAAGACAACATACGTAAAATTTAACACACCTGGTTGGTGGTTTGGAACATTTTTTATTTTTCCATATATTGGAGATTCATCATGCCAACTGACGAACTCATATTTTTCAGAGGGGTAGGTGTACCACCAACCAGACATAGTAACCCATATTATTAACCATCCACTAGGGAATTTATATTCATATTATTGTTATGATCATGATTAATCCAAATGGGTATGAACCATCCAATTAACACTAATCGTAACCAACCATCCCCCAGTCATCACCATGTTTTTTATAGGTGGTATGGGTACCATTCCCAGTCATGGGTGGTAAAAATGGCATTGTTTAACCCCCCAAAAAGTTGCCGTCATCCAGGATGGCGAACGATCCAAGGTGTCGAACGATCCCTGGTGTCCATGTACATGACCTGGGCGCCTTGACGGCCGTTGGACGGCTATGGACGGCTGATGCTCAATTCATGGAGATTGATCCCTAGGGATTTAATAACTGGGATCAAGGGATGAAAAAAAACTGGTTGGTGGTTTGGAACATGAATTTTATGACTTTCCATATATTGGGAACCATCATCACAACTGACTAGGATTTACCCTCTGGTTATGACTAACATAGCCATGGTATAGATGGCCCATAGAAATAGATGGTTTACCTACTGTATTAATAGCATGGTGATTTTCCATGGCAAACTGTTAAATAACCAGATGGTAATAATTATTAGTAATTATTGTCTTATTGTAATACTAATTTAGTCTTTCCTCACCTTGGCCTTTCTGAGGTGGCACAAAACCTTCATAACCGATAGGGGACGACCCTATACCGATATCTCATTTGTGATACCTCCAGGAGTACTGAAATCCTCACAACCAATAGGGGACGACCCTAATTTGTGCATGACATTAAATTTAACAAATAATTTTGTCCGCGACTCATCTGGTTTATGCAAAATTTTACAGCAAACATGTGTGATTTATAAGAACTTACAGTTATAGAGATGTATCGTTAGTATAGACATTTATAAGCCACGATTGTCATGAATAGAACCATTTCTAAACAGCCATGATTATCATCTGCTTGATTTCAGGTGGAGAAGTCCGCAAGCGGCATGTATTCTCGGAACATCTTGGCAGGCACCCCTGGTGTTTGAGATTTGCCTCGAGGATCATCCCACGAATAAGTCCCCGTTCAGGGGTTATCCCATTAATCTAAGGAGGATAGGAAGGCTATTTTAAAAGGGAATCTGTGAATTTTCTGTTTAGTTTGTTTTTTGGATTTCTGGTTGCTCCTTTGCTTTTCTGCTTTTCCCTACTTCTTTGCTTCTTGATTCTCCGCTGTTCCCTGCTTGCCTGCTTTTCTGCGTTTTCCTTCTTCTTTGCTTCTCTGTTTCTTTGCTTTTCTGCTTTTCTGCCTCTCTGCTACTCCACTTTTCTGCTTTTCGCTGCTTTTCTGTTTTTCCAGCTTCGCTTTCTGCTTTTTCCTGCTTCTCTGCTTCTCTGCTTTTCCCCGCTTTTTTTGTGTTTCTCATACTGTAAATAAACCCTACGAAACATCATATAAGTAAACCCTGAACTAGCCCTAAATCAACCCTAAACAACCCCCAAACCAACCAAAAAACACTAAAGCACCTCTAAAGACACCCTAAACACTCCCTAAAATCTGAAACTACCGTAGATGGACGAAATATTCAAACCCCTTCTATCCGGTACAACCCCCTCGCCACCAAAGTTCAATGTTAATGTAACCTGAAGTGCATTAACCCCAATGGACGAAAAACATCAAACCCCTAACATCACTTTTGGTAACACGCGCACTGAAACATTGAGATTTGGGGGTGCGGGGGTTCAACATAGTGCGTGTTGCAGGGTTTGAATATTTTGTACATCTACTGTCTCGCTCTCTGATGTTTTCACATCTTGTGGTCTCCAAACTCTGTGTTGTATATAAGCATCACTCTGCATTCTGCTGATCTTATTCTAAACTGCGCAAAACATTGGCTTTTCACAAGTAAATGCCTCCTGTCTGTCTCCCGTGCCATTTTTTCTATTCCATAATTCGCAACTTATTCCTAAGTGCACAAAACATTGTGTTTTCACGGGCAAGTGCAACCTTTGTGCTTCCCATCCCATTTTTTCCGGTCCTATTCCCTAATTCGCAACTGATTCCAAAGTGGAAAAACATTGTGTTTTCACAGGTACATGCTGCATGTGTCTCTCGTCCCATTTTTTCCTATTCCCTAATTCGCAACTGATTCCAAAGTGGAAAAAACATATTGTTTTCACATGTAGACGCTGCATGTCTCTCTCGTCCCATTTTTTCCTATTCCCTAATTCAAGACTACTTAGTTTGAAGTGGCCCTGCCAATGGATTATACCATTTGTGACGTGCTGCTTTCTTTTTTAATTAGGAGCTGTCTCATGCTGTTCAGAATGGTATATATAGTTACAAACAGCTCACTACCCATTGCAGTTTGCACCTGCTGATGCCTACCAACAGGCCACGCCCAACTATGTGTGCATGTGCTTGTGCTCGTGTGTGTGTGCGCGCAATATGCACGGTTGTTTGTGCCTTTCGCACTTGCGCGCAAAGATTTCACAAAAGCCAACCTATCCGCGTTGTTGAAAAAGTACGCGCACGCTTGTGCTTCCTCAGCAGCACTTCCGCCTTTTGTGAGCAAACCCGACTGGCTGCGCTGCTGCCCACTCTTTGTTAGCGGCTGCAATTGCGCTTGTCTTGTGTTTGCTTGTGTTTGTTCTTCTTGGCTTGCTGATGGCAACAGTAAATTTCACACAGCGCTGTTTTTTGGGTATGTAAATCACCCGGTTGCGCTTAAGCTGCAGGAAAAAAGCACCATTGAGCACTCGTGCTATGGTGATGATGTTGAGCCAGTGCCTGTAACTCACAAGTGGCCTTGGCATTGCCTTTCCGTTTTCTTGATGTGCTACTCAGGCCAGCCCAACAGAACTCAGCAGCTCAGAAACAGAATTGAGCGGGTCTGAAACAGAAGCAGCGTCGACTCCGATAATGATGCGGATGCCCAGCGACGGACAAGTTGTACAACAACCATCATCGATACCAGTGATGATGAGGCACTGCCATGTCGATATCAAGTTTTCTTATTGATGCTTGTGCTTAACTGCTCTGCCAAAGGAGCCATTGCATCCGCCAAAGGCTAGCGGCTAGAGCAAAGCCATCGAGGAACAAACTGCCCAACGCCTTCAGGCAAAAGGGTCCCGCAGCTTTCAGATGGATTTTTGCTAGCGGGCAGAAGTTGCCAACTGGCCGCAAAGTAGCACTCAAAGAAGTGCGCTTTGTACCGCCTGTGAAAGGGATGTTGATGTAGATTAGGGTCGCAAACATCCAAGGCTGTGACAGAAGCCCTTTCATTGCGGTAAACAGCAGCTGCTTCAAAGGTTATCTCTGGGTGCGAGGTGCCCCACAAAGCCTTATGCATGGTTTGCGTGCGTGTTTGTTTGCGCTGGTTAGTTTCCTGTAGTACAAATGCCTCTGTGATGATAGAGTGCCTGTGTGCAGCAAGCGAACACATGCTGGAAGCGATATGTCAAACTCGTGACCAATGGAAACCAAAGCCAAGCTCTTACTAGAGGCAAAAGTGTTTGCACCATGGGGTTCTGATTAAAGTTTGCTAAGCAACTGTCTGAAAATCTTGCTGGCAACCTGCTCTGGGTTCTTAGGTGTTCGGCAGATCCAGGAAGAGGTTGCCGAACTCCAACATGAAACACATTTTGATTCTGCCCTTGCCGTTGCACCTTTGAGCTCGTGCACCTCAAGTGATCAGCTGGCACCTTTCATTTCTCTACAGACGAGGCCCATTGCAGTGAACCGCAATTGGACAATACAGAACATATCATGTATGCCTGCATGTACGGTACATGCAGGTACTGGACGGATATGTATGCTCGCATGCAGGTACAACTTCACACATGTGTGTACATATGTACATGTGGCATGGCCCTTGTCGATTCGCACACAAGTGTCTCAGCGCTGGGAAGCAGAGAAACTTGGAGACGGGCCGATCATGGCTGATACTTTTTTTTGTAAACGCAGCGTTGTTTGAATTGTAACTGGTGTCGGTGTCAGAGGCGATGGGGCTCCTGGTTGCCGCCGTAGCTGCCTCCACAGGCTGGTTCTTGACCACCGATGTTTCAGACTTCTGCCTTGTGACCTCCCAGGCTTCACCGCCGCTGCCGTTGCAGCCTGGATGTGGTTGGGGCACCCATTTCCAGTTGAGATGAGTCCAGATGCCCCGGAAAGCAGCGGCAAGAAACATGATCATGACGTGATCGCTCGTGCGGCCAAGGAAATGCCGGACCAAGGCCAGGGAGAAAGCTCACGTCCCAACATTGCGGAACTATGTGCATTGATTGTTTACATGGCGTGGTTCTTTTTTGGTTCCGGTGCCTTCCACTGACTGAGTTTGGCATGCTGCTCCATGATGGTGTGGCTTCTGGACCAAGTTGCATGGGTAGATGCAGGAAATGAAGGACTTGCCGGAGAAACAAGGCCTGCCAGCCCCTGCAGATTCATTCCGATCTTTGCACCTAAACCTAGCTTTTGAGGTAGACAAGTATCAATCCTTGTGTGTCAGGCCGGAGGTGCTCTCAGGTGTGGGGACGCCTTGCGCACAAGGCTTCTTCAGATGTACACCTTCAGCGTCTAACCCCCAATAAAACAGCTTTGGATGAGGCCCCCTAAAAGATAATAATAACTCCCTGCCACACCTAGCTGGCAGCTACTGTTAGATAATGACTCCCATCTAAAGAGAGAAGCTGTTTAGATAAAGCTGGTGTGTGCGCGTGGAACATCTGAATAGATGTAAAACCTCTACTTAAGCAAGGGATCATGATTTTTCCGGGGGTGTGGATGCATGGTCTGGCAGTCATCCACCAACGAAGACACTGCCTTTCCATGGTGATATGACGAAGGGACGCCTTTGTCACGTACCTGCTTCATTTTCGGACATGGGATGTGTCCAACCCAAGAACCACCATGCCGTTTCCAAAATTTTTCCTTTCAATTTTCTCGATTTGCACGGTTTTCGCAATCTGTCAACTTATTTCATCTAGCACTGGACATGGCGATGGCACCTTTTCAATTTTTCTCGTGTCTCTTCACCGACCCATTCCTGTCAGGTGTAATTGGAGTGTTTTTGCTCGTAAGATGCATTCCACATCAGAATTCGCAAAGATTGTTCTGAGCAAGTGTGTGCGTTAGATGAAGCCATCACCTAACCGGTGAAAATTATCATCTAAAAAACGTGCGGTTAGATGAAGGGCAAAACGGGTTAAGCGTGAAGCGATCCGGTTATATAAGTAAAAAGGGTTTTTGGTTTGAAAAACATGGTGTTTCGGTTAAAATTTTTGGGTTCAGGTTAGGAGCACACTTAAAAGGTGAAATTCGGGCATGCTCCACGAACGGGAATGAAGGGTGTTAAAAATACAAGTAAAAACATTGTTTGGGCGCCAACTTCGTGGCGGACCAAGTGTAAATAAACCCTACATAGATCCTAAACCAACCCCAAATAGATGCTAAACCAAGCCTAAATGGACCTTAAACCAACCCTGAATAGATCTTAAACAAGGCCTTAACAGATCCCAAACACCAAACCTACATAAATGTTCAAGACAACCCGAAATAGATCCCGGAGAAACCCTGTTAAAAAACCCTAGATCAACCGTAACTCTAAAACCAATTCTCAAACAACCTAAAGCCGACCCCAACAAAAACCGCAATTTGACCCTAAAACCAATCCTAAATGAACCCTAGTTGCAAATTACACTGTTACATGAACAGTTCGAGCACCAAAATGTTACAAATTCCATGGAAAATGAAGGGTTCGAACTAAAAAATGTTGCAAATACGTTGAAATGGCAGCTTCCAGCTCCAAAATGCCGCAAATAACACCAAAATGTTGCAGATTCCATGGAAAATGAGAGGTTCGAACGCAAAGTGCTGCAAACACCGTTGAAATGGCTTACATCTCCAAAATCCAGCAAATTGTAAGGAAAAATGGACAGAACAGGCCCAAACTGGAAAAATAAACAACTTATTTCGGAGCCTTCATTTAACTGGGTCATAAATATGGTTCTTAAACACTGCGGGATGATCCTCCTTAGGGGGACTGTTGTGCACACATCACCGTGTTCATGGCATGTTTTTTTTTCAATATCAAACAACGATTTCACATATTATTGACATTTATTGGCATGTTGGATCAGTGAAGGGTGCTTGGTGGTTTCCATTTCTCATGCCTGATCTTGACTTGCCAGGCATTGGCTTTGGAGTGCCTTTGTTTAAACAAGGGGATGCAAAGGATTTTCCCATTTCAATGGGGGGATGAACATACCGCGGCTATTTGGGAGGGTAACCAGGATTTTGATTCACGGGTTTTATCCTGCCTATATTGTTTCCCACATTTTATTATGTGCTTATCTTAGTTGATCTTGTGCTGGTTGGTTTGGTTTCTGGTTGTGAACATGGGATATTGAGAGCTTCCAATTCTTTTCTGTATAGCTTCCAGGGAACTCAAACGACCCATAAACAATGGTTGTCAGGGGTCAGGGGTCATCCGAAAAATGCCCTTCAATTTGTTTTGTTTTTTTCAAATGAATCATCCACAGTTTTGACAAGTCTCCCAAGTTTGGAGTTCATGCCCCCCAAAAAATCTCATTCAGATGGGACATGTTTGATGGTGAGGATGGCTGGAGGATGTTCCGATTTCCGAAAACAAGAATGACAAGATGACCTTTGGACTTCTATTGAACTATTTGATACTGTCCGAAACTGTAAACTATAGTATCTGTCAAATTAATTGGATATTATGACAATTATTGATTTCTATTTGATACTGTAAACTCTGGAACCCTGGTTAACCCATTAAAACCTTCCTCCACCGAAAAGTGGTGCCCCCAATTCAATAGCGCAGGGGTTTAGTATGGTTTGTTCATCCCGGGATGACGTTGCACCTCGAATGCTGGTGATGTGAACTTGCATTGCTGGATGACAGGACAAGAAATGGGTTTCCTCTCCGGTAAACTAACATATCTATAGAACATGGCCTATTTATAGAGGGTAGGTCAAATGTTGTTTCGACCTGGGAAACACAGATGAAAGGGAATCATGTGGTATATTGATGTCTAATGTATATCTATCCAATTTAGGCATGTCGGCGAAATTTGATCCATATTGACATAAATTGTTGGCTTTCTATCAAAGACGTCCTTTCTTGGCTTTTCTTCAGATTCACCGTTCTGTTTGATAAGGTCTATCGTGGTATATGCCCTGTACTTTGCATGGCCATAACCATGGTGAAATCGGGAATCTTCGGATATTTAAGTAACCCCAATCATTGAATCATATTGGGGAAATCATCCCAATGATATATATATATATGTACAGTATGTATACATATATATATATATATATGTACAGTATGTATGTATATATATATATATATGTACAGTATGTATAATATAATATATATATATATCTCGATCTCTATCTCTATATCTATATTATATATATACACAGTATGTGTATAAATATATATATATAGAGTGTTGGTGAAATAATCATCCCCAACATGCCTCGGGCGCTGAGATCGCCTCGGGCGTGATGTTCTTCATCATGGCGGGGGGCTTCTTTGTGGCTTCCCTCCTGATCCAGGCGCGATGGCGCGAAGCTGATGCAGGTACCCTCTGGTAAACTAACGTAGCTATTGAAAATGGCCATTTATAGTTGGTTTACCCATTAAAAAGGGTGATTTTCCATAGTTATGTTAGTTTACCAGAGGGTATGACATACTTAGATATGATGTGGCGCATTGTTTTGCAGCATCCAAAAAAGATAGAAAAGTGTTTAAGCATGAAATGATCACGATTTGTGATTCGGACTTTACTTTTTCTATTTTGTTCGTTTGGTTGCAGACTATTTTCATCACGGTATTTCTCGATTCCCCAGGAGAAAGTTGCAGACTTTGAGGGAGTGATGATGGCATTCATGGGCATCTTCTATGCTGGCATGGGCGCTGGACAGGCCGGAAAATCATCGAACGACACATCATTTTTTTCCAGCAAGACAGGTTTGATGAAGGGAGGGTATGTGTATATATATAGTATACACACTATCATTAGACTATTAACATCTGATATTGTATAAAATTAAGATATGATAGACTACTATACATATACTGTATGTAATGTGTATATTATTGAAGAAATATGTTTGAATAGCCAATGAACTCTTCGATCCCGCCAATCACCTGAAGTGTGTTTGGCAAGAGCTGGGTCCCAATGTTGGAATGTTCACCACACGGATATGGATGATTTTGAATTCCCACTGTTAAGTGGAACGTCTATGAATGGATGTAAGACAAACATTGCAAGATTAGATTGCCGGAGTTTTTTTCTGGAACAGCGACCTGATGGGAAGGCTAACACCACGAACCGCCGGGGCTTGACCAGGGTCGCAGTTTCACCGTTCGAATCCCATGGAAGTGGGCCCAAAAGTGAAATTCCCCGGATCCCAAACTGGACCTCTGAGGGGAATTCGAATCGCCCAGATGATGGGATCTCATTTTTGGGAATGTAACCAAGTGTGTACCTTAAGTGTGTAACTGAAAAATTGGGAGTAGCGATTTTGTGTTGAAATGTTTTTAACCCCCCCAATGATTGTTAGCCATCCCCCCTTGATTGTTTCTACCTCCCTCTTGGAAGGCCATCTTGAACTGATCATGGAACTAGTTCCCTGACCATTAAAAATCTCCCATGTTACCCTCTGGTTGTGTCAAAATAGCTATTGAAAATGGCCATTTATAGTTGATTGTCCCATTAAAAATGGTGATTTTCCATAGTTATGTTAGTTTACCAGAGGGTAATCACCATTCTTGATGGTCAAGTCAAATCCAGTCTTTTGCACCAATCTTCTTTCCGATTGAAAAAACATCCTGTTGATGGTCAAATCACCATTTCTTACTGGTGCTTAGCAGGGAATTTATTTTCCATAATGGGATGTCATCCTTCCCATTGACGAACTCATATTTTTCAGAGGGGTTATTGCACCACCAACCAGATTATTATTAACCATCATTAACCATCATCATAACCATGAATATTAACCACATAGTAACCATTCTTTTAAACAGTATATTAAGGGGTAGGTCAAACCTCCAGTTCTGGTTGAAGACATACCGAATCTCCCGTTCTTACAAGTGTGTAGGCTGCTGTGATGATGGGCGACGCAACGAAGGCCAAGGCAGGTGACGATCGACGATCGAAATTTTGTTGCTATCAACGTAAACGAAATTGGGGTCTAACCATCGAAAATTGGGATCCAAGCAACAGATATTCTGGTTTAAGCGACAAACAAATTGGGGGTTTAACATGGTTTAACCATCGAACATCTGGGATTTAACATGATTTAACAAGCATGGGTGCCTTAACAACAAAAGAACTAGATGAAGAAGATCAAAAGAGCAGGGATTTAACACCTGGATTTTACCAGTAAAAATCATGAAAACATGGAGCACCGACTTTATGCATCTGGTTCTTGTTTCTATATAGTTAAAAATGATAGTGATATATGGTGATATATGGTGATATATGGTGATTAATGGTGATTCTGGGTGCTTTCTATTGGATTTTCACCTCTTATATTATTGTTGGACAAGGGCCGCGCCGGCTCGGTTAGGTGGCATGCCACGACATGTTCAAGTTGATGGATGCTGGGCTCGAGTTGTAGGGATTTCAGAGGGAGATTTTAAAGACTATTTTAACATATTTTAACTATAGAGTGGTGAATGGAGGGCTTGGATTATGTTCATCTCAGCCAGGGACTGGAAATCATGTGGCTGTAAGATTCTCATAAGGCTTGGATTGCTTGTTTTCTGAGGGATATGAATCATGATTTGAATCAACGAAAAAAAAGGTGGTTTCATGGGGTGATTTCATGGAATCTCATGGGAGAAGCTGTGGAAATTATGAACCCACCATGGGGCCGAAGCCAACAAAAATGATGGTCCATCTAAAACCAACCATAGTGGTTATACAATGGGACGCAATGCGTGTATATATATATATATAATACATATGTATGAAACCAACGAACTAGAGTGGTTTGATGGATTATAATGGAAATTTATTAGCCAACAAACATTGGGGGGGTTAAAGATTGAACAATGGTGGTATAACACATAGGATATTTCATGGGAAAACCAGGCATTTTATGGGAACACAATGGGACAGGTCTATAGAAAGGTATGAGGGATTTACCATCAAACGGGGAATTCTCCAGCAATAATGGTGATATATGTATATATATATACATATTACATATTAATATAAGGAGGGCTATTTTTTTTTCGTTCTTTATTTAAAAAAGCACCCGTTTTCTGGTGTTGGGAAGGAAGGAAGGACGGAAGGACGGATGGAAGGACGGACGGAAGCAAGGAAGCAAGGAAGCAAGGAAGCAAGGAAGCAAGCAAGGAAGGAAGGAAGGAAGGAAGGAGCCTGACCCTACAAAAACCCAAAGCCAACCCTAAAAAAAGTTAAGCCAATCGTAAATAAGGCTAAACTAACACTGAATAACCCTTAAGCCAGACCCAAATAATTCCTAAACCAGCCTTAAATAAGTTTAAAAGAACCAAACAAACCCTAAACCAACCCTACTTAACCCCCAAACAAACCGAAAACCAACCCTAAACAACCCCCAAGCCAACCTTCAACAAACCCTAAACAAACCCTAAACTAACCAAAGCCAATCCTCAACAAACCCTAAACAAGCCAAAAACCAACCGTAAATGCATTTCAAACCAGCCACAAATAATAAACAAACCCTAATCCAACCCTAAATAAACCCTAGACAACAAAGCCTAAACCAACCACCAACCCCAAGTAAACCCTAAAGCAACCCCAAATAACTACCAAACAAACCGTAAACCAACCCTAAACCAACCTTCAACAACCTAAGCAGCCCCTCAACAAACTCTAAACAAGTGAAAACCTCCCGCAAATACAATTTAAACAACCACACCCAACCACAAAGCCTAAACCAACCTTCAACAAACCATAAGTTAACCCTCACCCAACCGTAAATGCATTTTAAAACCAGCCCCCAATAACCGCTACACAAACCTTAAATAAACCCTAAGCCAGCCCTAAATAAGCCTTAAACCAACCCTAAACAAACCTTAGACTCCCTAAACAAACTCTTAACCAACCCTAAACAAACATTAAATCAACCCTAAATGAACCCTAAACCAACCCTAATCTAACCCTAAATTCTTTGGGCCTTACGGCACTTTGTGCGCCACGAAGTGTATTTATTATCATATGAGGTGATGCTTGATCTGCTTAGGTGTGCGACCATCTAACAAGCAGAAGGCAGTGCTATGTGGTGTTAGATACACAATCTCTTTTGCTTAGGTGTGTGCGCATCTAAAGCAGAAGGCATTGTTAGACGCGAGCTGTGTTAGAAGAAGTATCGCTT
Organism: Cladocopium goreaui; assembly: GCA_947184155.2. Taxonomy (NCBI): domain Eukaryota; class Dinophyceae; order Suessiales; family Symbiodiniaceae; genus Cladocopium; species Cladocopium goreaui. Next base: position 239,172 of record CAMXCT020004935.1, on the reverse strand, counting down.
CTGCTTACTCGATTATAGTGAACTCACCCCGCCCGATCCAAAATCTTGCGTTTAGTTGGGGGGGACTTCCCAGGAAAGTCGCCCCAACATGCGTTTACTTGCTGTGGAGCAGTTGCGTAAGACAGAAAACGATGCTTTAGAAGTAAAATTTGCTTCATTTAGCTTGTGTTTACACTGGTGAACTTGTTTTTTTTTGTCATGCCTGGCTCATTCATGTGACCTTCGAGCAAATCCAGTCACGTGTTTACATGTCGCCCTGCCGGGGGGGTGCCTTTCTAGAGGCAGCGTTCAAACTGCTGCTGAGCTGCTGCCAGACTGTTTCTAGACTCCTGCTATAGACTTGCTGCCGGGCTGGTGGTAAACTGCTGCTAAAGCTGAGGGGTTTCCAAAGCTATTTTCTGGCCTCGTTCGGGCTTCGTTTTGGCCTCGTTTTTGGCCTCGTTCGGAACCCGTTGCAGAAATATTGAGGTGAGATGCAAATCAGAATACCATAGATTTGTTTTCAAAACATACCAAGACCAAAACATACATGAATCATGCGTTCACATTGCGTTTTGAACCAGAAGATGACATTTCTTAGATGTACTTGTTATACTTTGAACATTCGAATTAGATGCGTTTTGCAACAAAAAAATATTTTGCCCAAGCATACATGAATCATGCGTTTACATGGTGCTTTGATATTGAAACATGTCATTTTGTTAATAATTTTCGATAGTTTGAAACCATTGGGGTGACCTGCGTTCTCATGGTGATTTGCACATTTGGGATGATAGTTTTTTTGTACTTTTTCATTTTCGTGCTGCGTTTACAATGGGCGAAAAAGTTGGAGTTGGGGGGCGTAGTTCCATGCGGGAATGACAGTTGACTGCAACGTTGGGGGACCTTCGCCGGCATTGAGTAGAAGTGTCGCTGGTCTAAAAGGCAACGCCCTATTAGATGTGAATTGCATCAAACAAATTATCATCTCTGCTTAGGTGTTTTGTCGTTAAGTAAAAACTGTGTCAAATTGTTGAAATTTTCAACCAAATTACGTGTGCCTTTCTAGGTTGATGTTCTTGCGTTCTTCTTGTTTTCATTGCTGCAGAGGTTGAAAACGCAAATGACAGTCATTGCTTGGGGGGTGGTTCGGGGGGTGGAGAGGGCCGTGATAACGTTCTTGATAGTACGCTCTTGATGGTTCATGCACATGAAGTGACCTACATGTTGCCACACTGTGCACTCTTCGTGGTACATGAGTTGATATTTCAGGATGGCTGCACTCCCCATGGTTCATGCACATGAAGTGACATAGGTGTTGCTACGCTGTGCACTCTTCGTGGCACATGAGTTGATACTTCTGCTGCTACGCTCCTCATGGTTCATTTTTATTCCATTGCCGGTGGTTTCACACACCCTGGACTTATTCACCGATGGGAGTTGCCTGTTCCAATTGACTCCGATGCCCGAATGGCGTTGTTTGTTGTCATGGCTTAGCATTTTGCCTGGACTACCGTTCACAGAGCTTCCAGCTTGTCGTTGCTCAGCCCCTAGTAGGTATCCTGCAGTCAGCGTACCGTGCCGACTTGCAAGCGCTTGTAGTTTAATTGAAATCGCTGCCAAGACCAACTCTTGTGTCCGTGTTTGCAAGTGCCATCTCTGCGGATGCAAGGTATGTGAGAGACGGCTCCCTACCATTGGACCAGAGGTGATGATGATGATGATGATGGTGGTGGTGGTGGTGGTGATGATGAGGATGATGAGGACGATGAGGACGAAAACACCGACGAAGACGAGGACGACCACCACCACCACCGCCGACACCACACCGATGTTTTATAGTATTACTTGTAGTATTGTTGCTATTCGTGTTTTCGCTGTACCGCCCAAGGACCGTGAGTCGCAGATTGAGGGACTGGAGCCCAAGGGTGACAGCCCACAGAAGTTGGATGCAGGTATCATTGAGTTCAAGGACCGGCTTTCTGGATGGGTCGACCTGGGCAATTTCACCAAACATGTTCTGGGGATCTCATGGCTATATTTTGCATTTTTTTTTGCAAGGATATTTACCCGCAATAGTATATGAGTATTCCAATATCGCAAAATATAGGGATACGCGATCCTGGGATATACAGGCAAATTCTGCGGGGGGAATCCGGGGGGGTCGATGCCCACAGGCTGAGCATCACAAGGAATCAGCATGAATCAAACCATCTAAACAAAGATAAGCATAGGTGCCCCCAGGTAATCAAAAACACATGGATAAATCCAACATGGATTTCGATGATTTTCTTATTATCACATATGGGTTTGTCTGAAAATAGTGTACCCCTACACCCAATGGTTTTGCTGATCATTATCCCCCAAAAAAATGGCTATAATTGCGGGTATACCCCATTTTCAGACATACCATTTTCAGAAAATCACCAGTTTTAATGGGAAAATCCACTATACATGGTCATTTTCAATAGCTATTTTGACATTACCAGAGGGTATCACATATCAAAACCCCCATTTTTGATGGGGATCTTTGAGCCCATGATGATCATTCGTGACAGGACGTGAAGTTCTTCTACCCCTTCCGCCCGGAAATCCAGGTCGGAGCACTCTTTCCCACGTCCTCATATTGGGACATAGCATTGGAATATCATGTTTGCATCATTCCACTTGCACACATTTTCTGTACAGTAATCTATATATACATATCTCTACAAATATACACTATATATATATATATACACACTATATATATACATACTATATATATATACACTATATATATATACATATATTATATACTATATATATATATACTCTATATACTATATATATACTCTATATACTATATATATACTATATATATACTATATATATATACACTATATATATACTATATATATACTATATATATATATGTGCATGTATACAAAAGCAGCAACCTTTATAATTCCCAACATCCCAGATGCCCATCCCAGGTGCTGAAGGGTATCAACTTCAAGATCTCCAGTGGCCAATCCGTTGGCCTCGTTGGTCCCTCGGGCGGCGGCAAGAGCACGGTGATGTCGCTGCTGCAGCGCTTCTACGACCCGCAGGAAGGAAGCGTGCCGCGGTTATCGGTGGATGGGTCATGGGTGGCACTGGGGGTCAAGTGCTGTGTCCTAAGAGTTGGATTTCACACCAGGAAAATTTTTGATCCTTTGGTGATGTTGTGACTCTATGGATAATAAAAAAGATGGAACCTTCTTTTGGACTTTGTGGATGAATCGGTGAAATTTGTGGTAAAGTCACCAACAGATACCGGTAGTGGTTGTGAATCCAGGCGAAGAATTTGTATGGAGATGCATGAAGGGTACTGTATTCGCTTCTGAAACCAAGAGCTATGACGCAAGGATTTTGGATAAGAGAATCTCACGAAAAAAAGTTTCAACCTGTTCATCACATTTGACGTGGGGTCGTCTCCCAGCAGTGCTTGTACCCCACCCAAATACACTAGAATTCATTTGGCCGAACACTTGGTCTGTTGGAACTTCAACCAGCCAATTCTTGCTGGCCTTGGGTATTGTTTTGTGTCCCAGTGGTTTAGTTACATCCTCATGTGGGTTGATACCCTCTCTGAAAAACTGGTTGCGGACATTATACATTATTGTACTGTAGGAGATAAGGCTTAAATGAACTGGTTGTTCGATGAAAAAAAACAGGTGCATCCTCAATTTTGCTCATATCCCCATTTACAATGATTTGTAATCATTTTTAATCATTTACAACCATCGACAATCATTTTGTATGTGCAATTCTATCTTCACTGGGCAATTAAATTATAAATATATATAGTTTATAATTACAATATATATATATATTATATTATATTATATTATATTATATTTATATTATATTATATTATATTATATTAAATTATATCTATATTATATTATATTGTATTGTATTATATTATATTATATTGTATTATATTATATTATATTATACTATATTATATTATATCTATATATTATATATATTATACCCTATGGATCCAAGTATCTTAGGACGTGTTTGGGGCATGATTTGGGGGTTAAGTACCTTTTTGGACAGCGTTTAGATCCATAGGGATATATTATGTATATATATACTGGTTGGTGGTTTCAAACATTTTTTATTTTCCATCATATATTGGGAATAATCCTTCCCATTGACTAAATTTTTCAGATGGGTTGAAACAACCAACCAGTATATATATATATATATTACTGGATAACAATTACTGGATACCCTCTGGTAAACTAACAACAGCTATTGAACATGGCCATTGAAATAGTGAGTTTTCCCATCAAAAATGGTGATTTCCCATAGTTATGTAAACGTTTACAAGAGGGTAACCACATCAAAAACGTCTGGTGCTCTGGGACAGCCCAGGTGCTCGTGGGCAGCGAGAAACTCCCCCTGCACTCGCTGAACATCCGCTGGTGGCGCAAACAGATGCTCGGCGATGAAAAATCGGAGGATTTGGGTATGGGTCAATACCTATAGATACATTTTTAGTGGGATGAACATCCATTTACCAGTTCACTAGGTACCAGGGTTTTGACCCATCCCCATTTCAGTATCAAAACCACTGAGTTCGAGAGGATTTTACCCTCTGGCAAACGTTTACATAACTATGGAAAAATCCACCATTTTTAATGGGAAAACTCACTATTTCAATGGCCATTTTCAATAGCTACTGGTATGTTAGTTTACCGGAGGGTAAATGATTTGATTGGGGAAGATGATAGAAGAATTGAGATTTATATATGAACATTAGGACTTCATTGGATTTTAATGGGTTTTCATGGTCGTTTAATTCAATTTGATTGGACACATTCACGGATTTGTAGATTATTTCCAAAGGGGACTTCACTGATTTTCCATTGATTTAATCATCAAAACAATACAATGAAACCACGGATTTTCCACAGTATGGACAAGGACAATTATGGGACAGTTGTGAGATGATTATGGGATAATTACCCTCCAGTAAACCTACAAACAATATATGCTAGTTTGTTCATGTTTGTTCAAAGATTGAGTCATGAAGATCATGAAAAGCCATTTCAACTTGGAAATCCAACATGCATTCTTTAAAATCTTTAAACAGATGAAACCATGTCCACTGGTCCTGTCTTGAAATATCTTCACTTGAACACACATTGAACATTTGAATTTAGCCATTTCAGACATGGCGATGGCTCAGAAAAGGTCTGACAGGTATTGATCCACAGCCCCAACTATCAATTTAAGCATCAAACATTCTCCAGTATCGAACTTCGGAATGTAACAATCAAAAAAGGGAACCCAACAATCAAGAAAAGAGGGCTCAAAGATTGAAAGGGAATGTCAGAATCAGATTCCGGGTATTTATTTATATATGAAAAGCAATGAGGATACTCCAGAAGACTGGCAGATAATCCCTGTTTTGAAAGTGATGTGACCACGGCGACATACGCGGCAACCGTAACCTCGTGTGTCCCATCTTGCTTCGAAACGGTCTCCCTGTACGGGAAGATGTTGCTTGAAGGTTCAGACTTGATCAGGGCACATCGCCGTTTTTCGGTGAGTTAGATGCGAGAGGTGCTTGGGATGTTAGAATCCAGCATGTCCGTGGGAATTGTTGCAAGGTGGTGCCCCCCCCAGTTATAAGTTGGTTTATAATCCCATTAACTATAGATATATCTACCATAAGTCCTAGTTATTAGAGTTATAAACCAAGTTAGCTATCTTGGGGGCACCACATTGTGCAGATCATGTCACAAAGTGTTTGGTGTTTGGCAGCTTCGCTCTGGAGTTCCGGCTTCAGCGCCTGAAAACCAGAAGCACTGGAGATGTGTTGAAGGGCAGATTTCGGCCCACCAGTTCGACAGTTCGAAGCACGGTTTCAAACCACCAAACTGATCCAAGATCAATCCACATTTTAGTCGGTTTTGTGACCTCTTTCTGGGCTATTCTGGGCTCAGCCCGGCTCGGCGTCATGTTCACTGTCGTGGGCACCAGGTTTGACAACCCCCCCTGTATTTCAAGCCGCCTATCTGATTTCTACAGTCAAAGAAGTTACGATTCAGATTAATCTCAGAACTTCTACAACTTACCGGGTGCGGCCAAAAAAACAACAAGGCTTTTTAAAAGCATATCTCTTTTGGTCAGATAGGCCCCATTGAAGCAACGTCTTTTTGGGTCACCTGGGTCACCTGGGCCATTTTTTTCGCGGTCGAGGATCGGCTTTGTGGGCCAAGAACCGGTGCTCTTCAACACCACGGTGAGGGCCAATTTGATGTATGGCATTGATGAGGGAGACACCCACCTCACCGATGACTACCTCAGGAAGTGCCCCGAATTAAATGTTGTTTTTGTTGGATCACGAGTCGGGTGAGTTTAAGCGGGCTTGCCAGTTGGACGAATAAGATGACGGTAAGATCCAATCTCAAGGAGCATTGATGACATATGGAAAAGGTGCCCATACATATAAAATAGATATATACATGGTATAGATATAGTTACACATATATATATATATATCATTGTATATATATACGTATAATAATAACAATAATAATAATAACAATAATAATAATAATACTACTACTAATAATAATATATATATATATACACATATATATATATATCATAAAATTAACACGTATAATGGCATGATAGTAAATATACATGATATTTGCCACCTGCCATTGAGGTGCGAGAAGATGTGCAACCTTGGATTCCTCTACAAGAAGCTTTGGCAGGGATGATTTTCATGACGATTTTCCCATGGGAAAATGGAGGTTCTCATGGAAAAAACCATGGGAACATTAGGGAAAATCAATGAACATCATCTATAAATGGAGGTTTATAGCTGGGAAAGTCATCGAAATGGTCTAAATTCACCATCTATATCCGTTTATAGATGATTTTCTCAGCTAGAAACCTCTATTTGAAGGTGAATCATGGTTTGTTTGTTCATTTAGGCGGAAAAAGGTGAATCATGGTATTCCCAAATTAAAGACCTGTTATTTTGGCATACACCGGTATACCCCGTTTAAAAACAGTTGAGCTCTCCATCAAAGCGTAGGGATATGGTAAATGATGGTTTCATGGGAGTTGATTGGGATTTTTCATACGTGCATATGTGTTCATTCAAATATGTTTAAATCGGAAATGGAGGCTTCTAGCCTTCTAGCTCAACAAAAATCCTCTATAACTGGTTGGTGGTTTGGAACATGAATGTTATGACTTTCCATATATTGGGAATGTCATCATCCCAACTGACGAAGTCATATTTTTCAGAGGAGTAGGTCAACCACCAACCAGTATATATATAAATGGAGGTTTCTAGCTGGGAAAATCATCTATGTCTATGGGCCATCTATACCATGGCTATGTTAGTCATAACCAGTAATGGTTTTCATACCGTTAATAGTACCATGATTTTTGTTGCACCACTTGCCACTGGATTCACCGACTTTAGCAAGCACCAACGATAGCAGTACTTAAGGAGTACATAAGTATCCTCATATTGTTCATGATACCCTCTGGTAAACTAACATAACTATGGAAAAGCACCATTTTTAATGGAACAACTCACTATTTCAATGGCCATTTTCAATAGCTATGTCAAATTACCAGAGGGTAATCAATCCTCATATTCAATGGATTGGTTTGTTTGGGAAAATCTGAAAACCGGAAACCAGAGTGATTTTCCCATGAAATATGGGGCTTTCCTGTAAAATTTGCCGGAAGAAAAACAATCCATTGACTTATATCCCAGTTACTCCCCATGATCTCCCCATATTCGATCCTGCTTTTGGACATTTTTTTCCCGTGAAATTTCGCCAGGAATGGCAACAGTGGTCTTGAGACCAGCGTCGGGCCCCGCGGCAGCCGCCTTTCTGGAGGGCAGAAGCAGCGCGTGGCCATCTGCCGCGCCCTGCTGCGCGACCCCAAAGTCATGTTGCTGGACGAGGCGCCGATAAAAGATGGCGGCTGGACTTGACGAGTTCACAGCGGTTGTTTAAGATGGTGAAAAAGATGCTGTTTTTTGTGATTTTACCAAGATGGTGATTTTTGTCCAAAGAACAACAAAAATGGGATATTTTATTGTAATCTAATGGAGATAGTGCGGAAGAATCTCCTATGTTGGTGAAATGATACCCTCTGGTTATGTCAAAATAGCATAAGATAGCTAATTATTGAAAATGGCCATTGAAATAGTGGATTTTCCCATTAACAATGGTGGATCTTTCCATAGTTTTTCGTTAGCCCGTTTACCATGTCGGGTAACCGACTAGCTCCAAAATCGGGCCTGGGCATGTCGGGATGTCGAAGGGATGATGACCATCCGTAACAATCGAGGTTTTGATCATCAAACAAATGGGAATACTCGACCATGTTTAACCAGCAACAGTTGTTATATATGTATAATATATATATAATTAGAATACATGCACATATATACGTGATTTTGGGGTGGAAAAGTTTTTTTTTGCAACCGCAACAGGGGATGTGACATTTCACGTCCCCCCCCCCAAAAAAAAAACAACAACCCGATGGATGTGGCGGAACTGGAGTCACCCGATGATTTGATGAGAAAATTAAACCGGTCAACATGTGGCTATGAAATTTTGGGATACCCAATGGATCTGGCCATGATTGTTCAGTCTTGATATTTCCCAGCCCACTTTGAGTAACAAGAAGTGCAGCCACCAGATGATTTAACCAAAAACTGGCGAGGGTTGAAGCAGAACAAGAACGATCCAAGCCATAAATGACGGGGATAAGCGTTAACTATTGTAAATGATATGGCAAATGGTAAGAAAGCTGGAGCATTGGCAGAGGACAGCTGATTGGTAGTTTCAACATGTTTGACCTGTTCTTCAATGCTGGTGAAGCCAAGAATTCATCTCCGATCATTTAATGAACCATCCGATGGAACGTGGAATGATAAGAGCTGGTATGATTTATTTCCGCTTTACCATGTTTTACCAAAATCTAGTTCCATCCTAATTTTTGACCATTCTCTTACCAACGAAATCGTGCGATACGCAAGATTGTTTTTAATTTCTAAAACAATTTGTTTTCGAAAAGAAAAACAAAAACAAACACCAGGGTACAGAGAACAGTTACTGTAACAGACTTTTGACCCGTATTTTTTTGCTTCGAAGGTTCCATTTCTGTCGAAGAGTTGCCAGGCCACTAGCGCGCTGGACACGCAAAGCGAAGCGATTGTCCAGAAGGCTGGGATTCGTCTTATCGCTGGTTCAAAAAGGTGGGACTACGATGGGAAATTCATAGGGAAATTGGGAGTATCATGGGAAACCCCTAGTCAAAATAGAGGTTTTAATATGTTTTACTTGGAATCATGAACAAATATGGGAAAAAATAAAGAAAAATCATAGCAGGAAACATCCTGTTGGTTGAGAAAAGAAGGGGTGATTGCATTCGACAGGGTCGTAGCAAGATAATTTGGGGATCTTTGGGGATTATCGGAATCCATGATGGGAAAAAAAAACCATGTGGTTGTTGATTACTGTAGTGGGGATTTTGAGCAGCCAGTACACTGCTCATCATGATGGAAGCTCAAAATCCCCATGGCGTCTCGGCGGATGATCAGTTTCCCTCGGCGTTTTCGGAATTTCGGGTATCCCTTTTTTTGAGACAAAGTCTTGCATGATCTTCCATGTTTGTGATCCCTATTCTTGATGGTTAAAAGTTAAAACCATGTTTGATCGTTAATTCAATCCCCATGTCTGTTTTTTTTCATACTCAGTTGTTGGCTAGTTAAATCATCTTAACAATCCATCAACGGGTCGCCTCGTGCCCATTCGTGCCCTGTCATCCACTTCTTCCATTTCCGTACCCACATTTTCCCATGATTTGCCCTGTAACACCTATTAAAACATATTGAAATCTCCATTTTGAGGGGGGATTTCCCGGATTTTCCCATCATATTCCCATGGTCTTCCCACCTTGGTGGGGCCCCATATTCAGGTTATGAGTTGGATTAGAACCTCATCGAACTATGGAGATATTTTAATCTATCTTCTATAAAGCCACCCATGATATTCCCACATTTTCCCCGTTTTTTTCCCACAGGAAATCCGATAGTTTTCCGGTCTTCCCATCGGTCCGGCTATGTCGAGGCCCTTGAAGCGGCGTTGCAAGGGCGGACCTCCTTTGCCATCGCCCACCGCTTGTCCACGATCCAAGGTGCCACGAAAGTCTTCGTCGAAACGTGGGGTGAGAGGATGAATTAAGGACTTAAAACATGCTCGAGTACAAGAGTAGCAGTAGTAGCAGTAGTAGCAGTAGTAGCAGCAGTAGAAGCAGTAGCAGCAGTAGCAGCAGTAGCAGTAGCAGCAGTAGCAGCAGTAGCAGCAGTAGCAGTAGTAGCAGAAGTAGCAGCAGCAGCAGTAGCAGCAGTAGCAGCAGTAGTAGTAGTAGCAGTAGTAGCAGTAGTAGCAGTAGTAGCAGAAGTAGCAGCAGCAGCAGTAGTAGTAGTAGCAGTAGTAGCAGTAGTAGCAGTAGTAGCAGCAGTAGCAGCAGTAGCAGCAGTAGCAGCAGTAGCAGCAGTAGCAGCAGTAGCAGCAGTAGCAGCAGTAGCAGCAGTAGCAGCAGTAGCAGCAGTAGCAGCAGTAGCAGTAGTAGCAGAAGTAGCAGCAGCAGCAGTAGTAGTAGCAGTAGTAGCAGTAGTAGCAGTAGTAGCAGTAGTAGCAGTAGTAGCAGTAGTAGCAGCAGTAGCAGCAGTAGCAGCAGTAGCAGCAGTAGCAGCAGTAGCAGCAGTAGCAGCAGTAGCATAGAGCGTAGCAGGTAAGTAGCAGTAGTAGGTAGCAGTAGTAAATAGCAGTAGTAAGTAGCAGTAGTAAGTAGCAGTAGTAAGTAGCAGTAGTAAGTAGCAGTAGTAAGTAGCAGTAGTAAGTAGCAGTAGTAAGTAGCAGTAGTAAGTAGCAGTAGTAAGTAGCAGTAGTAAGTAGCAGTAGCAGTAGCAGTAGTAAGTAGCAGTAGTAAGTAGCAGTAGTAAGTAGCAGTAGTAAGTAGCAGTAGTAGGTAGCAGTAGTAAATAGCAGTAGTAAGTAGCAGTAGTAAGTAGCAGTAGTAAGTAGCAGTAGCAAGTAGCAGTAGTAAATAGCAGTAGTAAGTAGCAGTAGTAAGTAGCAGTAGTAAGTAGCAGTAGTAAGTAGCAGTAGTAAGTAGCAGTAGTAGTAGCAGTAGTAGTAGTAGCAGTAGTAAGTAGCAGTAGTAAATAGCAGTAGTAAGTAGCAGTAGTAAGTAGCAGTAGTAAGTAGCAGTAGTAAGCAGTAGCAGTAGTAAGTAGCAGTAGTAAGTAGCAGTAGTAAGTAGCAGTAGTAACTAGCAGTAGTAACTAGCAGTAGTAGCAGTAGGAGCAGTAGTAGCAGTAGTAGCAGTAGTAGCAGTAGTAGCAGTAGTAAGTAGCAGTAGTAAGTAGCAGTAGTAAGTAGCAGTAGTAGGTAGCAGTAGTAAATAGCAGTAGTAAGTAGCAGTAGTAAGTAGCAGTAGTAAGTAGCAGTAGTAAGTAGCAGTAGTAAGTAGCAGTAGTAAGTAGCAGTAGTAAGTAGCAGTAGTAAGTAGCAGTAGTAAGTAGCAATAGTAAGTAGCAGTAGTAAGTAGCAGTAGTAAGTAGCAGTAGTAGCAGTAGCAGTAGCAGTATTACATAGTATTACTATGATTCTTAGAATACATTTATTATTGTTTTTATTGTGCATACATTTCGATTATGATTTCTATCATTATGCCATTGTTTTGCTGTGGGACGTAAGGAGCAACACAACGGGGGATGGAGTGAATGTGAACACACACAGGGGATATCTGAGGGGTCACCAACCAAGCATCTCTGACAGGTGATTTTGATGCGTAGGTGCACCAAACACCTGGGGTTCAACAACTAAGACCCAACAGAGAGGATTGGACCCAGCTTCTAAGGAGACTTGTCTATATTGACAGCCTTCTGATTCTAATTGGATCTCCTCCCCATTCTTTTTTGTTTCACTTCCCTTTAAGCTTGGTCCCGTTGCTGACAAAACCATCCAAGTTTGGAGGGTGTCCCTTGTTGTTTTTCAAAGCACCATTTGTGTTGGTGAAATATGACCAGATGACTATGTGACAATGTTTTACTCCATGTCCACGGTTGTTCAGCACTTAACAGCTGTGATGATCAACTACCCCATGATGCTGACCACTTGTTTGGATCTGAGATTGAAGAATCCTAGATCTTTGAGCAAAACCAAACATGAGCAGGCATAGAAAAACATCCTAGGTTGGGGTTGAACAGGACCCAAAACTGTGACTAGCCAACCACTTCTAAATTGCCTTGCAATACCTTATTTGGTCAATAGTTTCAAACTTATTTTATGCTACCATATCTAGAATGATGCCTCGAAATAGCTATACAGATCTGTTTCAAGGGGGTTGTAAACCACCTAGGGTTCATAGCCCAGTCACCAACTATTTACATAATCCCTTCTCCCCCAAAAAAAACCGTGAGAAGAGACCATGGGTTTGTTACTTCCTTTTTCCCCATATACCCTCTGGAAATTTACCATAGTTCTAAAATAAACCACCATTCTTAATGGGTAAATCATTTCATAAACCATAAAAACAACAATTTTCCGTGGAAACTCACCTTTTCTCATGGCTAGATCCTCTTTTTTATGGCTCATTGTCCTCTTTTTCTCACTTCGCAACGAAGGCTGCGATGTGATCCTCGTGAACGCCGATGGTCGGGTGGTCGAATCTGGAAACCATGCCCAGCTCATGGCACTGAAAGGCGCGGGGACCAGGGGGACCTGGGGGACCTGGAGGACCTGGGGGACCTGGGGGACCTGGCACCAAGAAATCCCAGCATTTTGATGGCTTGAATTCATCCCCGGCATTGGGGAAACTGCCATAGGTTTGAAACATGATCTAAGCCAAACAGAAAGGAAAAACAACAAAAGACATTCAGATTCATCAAAAAACTTTCCAGATGTAATGATGTATGAGTCAAAGTGGATCGAAATAGGGTCGCATCAATCGCCACATCTCATGGCCGTCACGTGGCCCCCATGGAACCCGGGTCTGTACTGAGAGATATGGGGCTGGGTTTTTATTGGTGTGAAGGGTGGCATCATGTATCATCAGATTTCTAATGATGTGAACATACAGTGGTATCATATCGACTTCATATCCTGGCTGATATAACTGATATAACTGATATAACTTATTAACTTGCCCTTTCTTGATATATTCATACATTGACACGATACATGCATAATATACAATATATATATATATACGTATATATACTAATTACTCCTATCCACAGCAAAAAGTTGCTGTTACTGTGTCAGATCGCCGCGGGGATCCACATCGGCAGGTGTGTACTACAAGCTGCAGACGCAGTCCCAAAAGTGAGCGAGCGACCCGAGCGACTGCTCGAGGGACGTTCAGCTGACGCTGGACCTGTCCCCTTTTTTGGCTGGAACTGGGTGGAACCGTTCCAGGCTCTCCCGAGGACCTCCTGGAGACCTGCTGGAGACCTCTTGGAGGTGTCCCAGAGCTGAGAGAGCTGCTGAAGATGGGGTAAACGAGCTCTAGATGCACCTCAGTTTGCATCTCACCCATTTTTTCTATGTTTTTTGTCATATTTCCAAGTTGATTTTCAAGTATTTTCAAATACAAGTCCGACATGATTAGCACATGCAAACTTTGAGAACCTCTCTCTTTTCTCTGGCCCTCCATGCCAACTTGATCTGTCGATTCATTGCGGGTTGTGGTGAGTGTAGACAGTTCGAGTCCTCAGCGACCGCCATCGCATCTGAGTGGGTTCGGCCGGTCTTCGGATTGTCGAGCGGTCACTTAACTCAGGGCGAGGCGAGACGTGCCGTATAGATTTTCTCTGATTGGTGGCTCAACATTCACATTCTGAATATATACAGTATATTATACACATACATATATATACACATAGATAAGCTAATTAGATAGGAATGCTGATCCCATAATTGACGTTTTAAGCCACCAATCCGTCCATCTCCAGCGCGACTTTCCTTGGAGAAGCGGTTCCCCTGGGTGCAGTTGAGAACGGCGCGCCGTCTGAGACACCAAGGTGGTGTTTTCTCAGGGCGATTCACCGATGAAAGTGGTGATTTCACCAATGAAAGTTGTGATTTAACCAATGAAAGTGGTGATTTCACCAATCAAAGTGGTAATTGAAACAAGAAGAAATCAGTTTTTTTTTGCAAACATGGTGGTAGGATTTCAATGTCATGGGATATCATGGGATGTCGAGCGGGATATGAATCAATTAATATCTCACACATGTTTGAATTTCAGGGTAAAGTATGGCAAACATGACCAAAAAGGGCAATCCCACATTATAGTTCAGTTCTAGTTCACTGAAAAATCTGAAAACATTCTGAAAACGTCCTTCGATTCAATAGATGGCTACACCCAGTTCAAGGATAAAATCACTTGGGGGGGAACTTAGACAGTGAACTAGATCATACTAGATCTGAACAATGAGTGAATATTGCCATGAAGATCATATCCCCTTACCATGAAGATCAGTGAACTGTTGCCGTTGGAAAGAACCTATGGTGGATCTGCCTGGAAGCCCAAAAATCGTTGCCATGTTCACGTAAACCCATGAATCCATGATTCAAATGCGGGATTTGACTTATGTACATATTATATGTACATATTATATATGTAATTATATATATAATCATATTATATGATTGGTGGTTTTTATTTTCCTTTTTTAGATCATCATGTCGAACTGTTCGTAAAACAACGAACGTTTTGTTACCCTCTGGTTATTTAACAGTTCGCCATGGAAAATGGCCCATTTATAGATGGTTTACCTGGGTTTACCTATTAAAACTGGTGATTTTCCATGGCACTGCGCTGTCTGGAATGTTGTGGGTCGACTTTCTGCTGGATGGGAGTTCTTCATGAATTCCTGGGAGGCAGTACTCGTATTATAAGATATAATAGCCTCTGGTAAATTCACATAGACCCTGCCATGAATTTCGGGCTTGGAAGATGAGTTTCCATGAAAAACTCGTGATGTTCAGGGTCTATGTTAATTTACCAGGTGGTCATATATATATATATTAATGATGTGGGTAAACAATCCCCCAAATCCTCATAAATAGGTGGTGTAAACCATTCCCAGTCATGGGTGGTTTATGACATTGTTTTACCCACATTATAAGTATATTTTTTTCCCTTTTACGACCACTGAGGCTCAAATGTACTCAACTGCTGCTCCATGCTGTTGTTTTCATGCGGCCCTCGACCAAGTTGAGTTGGCACCTCAGCCCCGATCCGGGGCACAGAGGCACAGACGTGCCGTCAGCGTCAGCGCTGTACCAATCTGAGAACCCACTGATGTCACGTTCGCGGCTGTTCTAGAAGCTAGGGGAATCTTAGACAGTGAACTCAGTGAACTAGATCTGAAGAATCCGTGAATATTGCCATGAAGATCATGTCCCTAGAAGCTATGAAGACTTATGAAGATTTCAGTCGTCGCCTGTAGCGTGTGACTTGTGGGAACCCACTGATGTCGCTGAACACCACCCGTGGTTCGTCCACAGTGGTTTCTGTAGGTTTCTGGGCCTTCCTTCGGTTTGTCGAAGGACAAGCCAATATATAACCCAATGAGCCGTCTCGCGACAGGGGTCCCCAAACTGTTGGACAAACTGCTGTTGAGAGGTTTTGCTCATTTTTTGCCAACAAAAAGCGTCACAGCAACAAAAATCGCAGTGCTTGGAGTGGGATGATCGGGCCCTGGGCTCATCCCCACAACCGATTGTAGAGCTTCAGCTATAGCTTTGATTCATGCTTTTGACCAACACCGGTATGGGTCAACATATAGCTATATCATGCTATATCCACATCCCACACATAAAGATAATAGTGACATATATAATCATATGTATACATATGTGACATATAGTATCATATAGTGAGTGACTATCTGAGCAACTGGGTGATAATTTACTGTCCCCCAAGTACCAAGACGACGCCATCCAACTTTTGTTTAATGGGGGTGATAAGGAACCCTCAAGTTGGATCAAACCATTCTCAGGATCAAACTTTTAAATTCAAATATTAGATATTACAATCATTATCCCATTATTATATACACCATGATCATCCCATTATTCTCCCAAATTACATCATTCTTATCCCTTTATATCAGAAATATTGAGAAATCCTATGGGTTTCTGATTCCTTTGTTACACCATGACTATCCTAGTATTATCTTAATACTACTGTGGATGGAAGAAATCCTGCACCACCTTGGATGATTGAAACATATTGAAAGCCTGTAAATAAAGGGATCAATCACCTATCAGACCTATCAGCTGCTGGTGCAGGATTTCGCAATCATCCACAGTATCCAGGGGTTGGTAACTGTCCCATTTTGGGAATATTGGACATCACCTTACAGTAGCCATTATAGACCATATATCTAATGGTTGGGTGATGTTCAATGGGGACATTTAATGACCCATGGTATCAGTTGGTTCTCAGGACACATTTCCTCAGGTAACCTGAGACCTCCGCAGGTGGCTCTTCGACACATCGACAACTTGGCGCGGGAGTTGCGTAGCGAGGCGTGCGCAGACCTGAAAAAAGACACGGCGATCGCCGGGTAGAACGTCACCAAAATTTTATCAAAGAGATAGGAATGTGATGAATATCACTAATTAGTGATACTAGTGTATTTTTTTTTAAAATGGATTTTACGACATTATATCAGATTATATCTTGGTGGGGCTTGCAAGAACTTATAGATATAAAATGATATAAATGGGGTTCCGCCCAGGATTTTCCAGAATTTAAAGGACTTACAGAATGAAGCATGGTTATTATAAGCAGTGATGGATGAGGGGAGTTACAACCCAATTCTAAATGGTGTAACCCAGGGGTTTATGAATCTGGGCTCAAACATTGAACATTGCATATTTCCACCACCGAGCATGAGGTTTTAGTGATTTGTTCTGCCTTGGGTGTGGCCAGGGAGGGTTTGATTATCATGGAGGAGATCACCCAGTGGTTCATCATCATTTTCCTCAAGAAACATGGTCACAACTGTTTTTTTCTTCCATGGGTACTCAGAATATCAGACAGCCAGACAGCCATGTAGTGACCAGGGCGTTGTCAGAGATGGTGATCTGGAGCAGATCTGGAGCACCTTTTTTCTGTTTTTTTCCTAAACCCCTCTGGATGTGTGTCTAAAGATGAGGTTTTTATAGCATCAGTTCACCCCAAATGGCAATGGCCAGGGCCTAAAACCAGGAGATTTTGGCGACGTCCTGGCTGTCCTCCCCGGTGCAGTCTCTTGTGGAATGTTTGTTACAGTTTGTTGATTAAATCCCATTAAATCTCAATCTTTGTTCTTAAGATGTTGGTTAGTTCACTCACTTCATGATCTAAATCTCTAAAACATTCTAAAGCAATCCTACGAACTGGGGAGCCCCATGTTAGCAACTAAGAGTTTCCCAAGCCCATGATAGTAGTCCTAATCTCATTATATAGTCCTCAATGGGTCTTAACATGTTGGTCTGTTAACTCATTGGTTGATGATTGGCTAGTTAACTCATTGCTTAGTCAACAGGTTGCTTCACGAAAAATATCCCAAAACAACTCATTAAATTCACATGTTGAGTATTGTTGAGTGGTTTTTTCAGCACCAGAGATCCGTTTGGTCGATGGGTTCGTCAACTTAAGCAATCTAGATTAGATTTAATCTAGATTCAATCTAGTGCTTGGTTTTTCCATTAAGAATCCATGAAAAAAAGTCATATTTTGCTTGGTCAACTGCAGGTCCTTGCGCAGACCTCTGCGGCCGCGGCGCAAACGGCGCAGTTGGAGGAGACTTTGGGATAAAATGGGCGGTACTTCATGGTGATCTCATGGTGATTCAATGGGTGACTGTACCCTCTGGTAAACTAACATAGCTATTGAAAATGGCCATTTATAGTGGATTTTCCCATGAAAAATGGTGATTTTCCATAGCTATGTTAGTTTACCAGAGGGTAATTTTTGGTGATTTATAATGGGATTTTAATGGGACTTCATGGGGATTCAATGGAGTCTAATGGGACTGCGGAATGCGGATTGAATGGACTTTACTGGTGATTTAACGGTGTTGAATGGTGATTTAATGGTGTTTCATTGGATTTTAATGGGGATATAATCGGGAATTAATGGAATTTAATGGTGATTTAATGTGAAAACCAACCATTTAATATGGGAATATGTAATTTTCCAATGGAAAAACCATGTGTTTAATGGGATTTTAGTAGTGGTCTGATAGGGAAACCAACCATCCAATCTAGTAAAAACCAGGGTGTCCCAGCAAATTTCCTTTGACATATCCATTGACTCAGCTATTTGCATGATCCCAAGCTTTTCTTGTCCGCCATGTTTTTGGTGTCACGTAAACTGCAGCGCAACGGTCTACCTTTGGTTTGGTCGGGTGGTTGGGTGGGGGCATGCTAATCATGTTCATGTGTAAGAGTACGCATACAGACTTGACTGTCATGTTAGCTTTTCATACCTCTTCACTGTGTTCGCACGCTTCTCTCATCATACATTTTATGTTATTGGGGGGTGGTTGAGGGGCCAATCAGGTTTGCCACCAGTAAGATCCTTGGCAGTTGTGCAAAAAAGGAACAAAAAACCAGATGGATGCCTGGACTGGAAGGCGAGAATTCCTCCCACACAAGCGCAACTCTTTTGCTTCCGTGACCCATTCACGGTCTCAATGGACAAGTTGTGTTGGCTCAGTGAAACGGGTTTTCATCAAATCTCCGGAACACTTTTGTTTTGGACAGTACAGCCGGATGTGGATGAAAAAATACCCTCTGGTAAACTAACAGTTTGCTATTGAAAATGGCCATTTATAGTTGATTTACCCATTAAAAATGGTGATTTTCTATAGTTATGTTAGTTTACCAGGGTCTCAGAGGGTATCATTCCAGACAGCCTGAAGAATCGAGGTCCACTTCAATCTGATCCATGATCAACCCGCGGCTCTTGGAATATCTGAAAAATATTGGTAAAGCAATAGGATCCACCATCCCCTATTTTTTACTGTACCTAATTTTTATGGATGGGATTGGAACCATCAAAATATGGGTGGTTTATGACATTGCTTTACGAACATGCACAATTTGGAGGTTTCCTAAGATAGGCCTTAGGGTTACCCCAGAAAATCATCCATTGTCATAGGATTTTCCCTCGCTGCCTGGGCAGTAGGAGTTTTCGAAGGCTGCGATGTTCTCCCCTCAGCGAAGGATTGAAGACCAATAATCAATACCATCTGGTAATTTTTCAATTAACATATGGAAAATCACAATGTTTATAGATTTACGATGATTTACGTAAATCATCGAACAAAATCGGCCATTTTCGAAGGGTTAGCCTATTTGTGTGCCTTCGCCGTGGCTCAGTCGCAGGGCAACTTCAATGGAGATCTGAAGCGCATGGGTGGCATTTTGGCCGACTGTGTCTCTCAAGTGAAGGGCATTCAGGCCGGGTGTCCCATGGTGTGCCGGGGTCTACTGGATGGGTACTTGGTGGCTCATCCCACTTAGTAAGTGGGTTATAACATGTTATAACCCCAGTTGTAAGTGGATTAACCCTACTTATCCCATTTATAAGTGGGCTTATAACCCACTTACTAAGTGGGATGAGCCACCAAGTAGATTTAGTACATCTCGAGGGGGAGATGAGTCGAGCTTGGCGTCTCTGATGGCTTGAGACCACTGACTTGTTGCTTCTGATCCGTTTACGAACTCGGTAAATTAGCACACACACATTATATATATACATATATATATACACATAATAATCATATATATATATATATATTAATATATATATAGAGTTATAATATATATATATAGATAGATAGATGGCCGATTCATAGATAATTTGTCCGGAAAAAAAAACAATGATGATTTTCCATGGCTATATCTACCAGAGGGTACCATCTAGTGTTCATGAACTGCGAAGGCTGTTTCCAACGGAAGATCCACGACGGGTGACATCCCCGGCCATCCACTACTTCGTCATCATTTTCCTTCTGAAAACTGCACTTTGCTGATATTTCTTGTAGCAAAAACACCATGTTTTGGACACTCCCCGGCCATCCAATCTGATTTGTTTGGATCACACTTTTTGTTGCTGAGATACAGTATACGCTTGTTGATGAAATCCCAAGTTTTCGACCGGTGGAGATTTTTCGGTTTCGACCGTCTACTGGTGGTCCAATCCATCCTTTGACACGAGTGCACACCTTCACATTTGATGTAAGGTGTGTACACGTATTTTTGATGTACTTTTTAGGTTAAAACCAAAAGCATTTTTATTGCTTGAACCAGAGCAACTTCCATTCATCATATTCATCATATATTCATCATATACCCTCTGGTAAACTAACATAATTATAGAAAATCACCATTTTAAATGGGAAAATCCACTATAAATGGCCATGTTCAATAACTATGTTAAATTACCAGAGGGTAATTCTTAATCTCAGTCATTGGTGAAATTCTGATGTTTGATTCTTCAATTGGCTCCCAACCATGCTGCTGGCACTGCCTGGCACTGCTGCTCCATGTTTTTTCCTGGATCCCAACCGAGTGTGAATGATGGATAATGACTATAACAGTTAGTATAACTATAAGTAGTTATTATATATTTTTTATGATCTTTATAATTTTAATATGAGTATAAGTATTTATAGATACATATCACTGTCATTTCATACTGACTGTTGAATTACCGCCATTCTCTTGGATGTATATATATATATAATATCCTGGAGTAGAAAAATCATGGCGATTAAAACAAATCACCGAAGTGGAACTATGTTTGAACATTCCATATTCTACCTATTTCATGATGATGTGGGAAACCCAATACTGGTCAGCATCCCCAATTTTGGTTTATGAAATTGGGTATACTAGCCCTAGAAATAGGATTTATTTGGGGGTTACTATATGTTACTAATCCATACTAATACTACATATATATCCATATAGTCCAAATACGTAAGCAACTATGTATGTTACTATCCAGATAGTACACCTTATTCATCAACCTTAAAACTGTTACATATAACCATATTTATCCACCTGACTACATGGGTTTATCTGAAAATGGTGTACCCCCTGAAAACCATTGGTTAATCAGGACTATTAAATGTTAATTTTTATGGGTGTACCTTTTTTTTTGCTCGGCCTTTTAGGTCTAGCCTGTGGATATATATGTATATGTATACATATATCTCTACATATATGTATATGTATATATATATATATGTATATATATGTCTACATATATGTAATGTATATATATATTTATATACACATATATGTAGATATATATACATATATACCATCTCTTCTCCAGGTGGAGCTCTCCAAACTGACCCTGTCAAAATTTGAGTCGCGCCTCTCTTCCGTGGAACTGGGCCTGGTGCGCCGCACGTGGTGAGGGAGCGGAGAACGGGGGGCCCCTCCAAGACTCATAACCTGGGCTAAGAACCAACAAAACCAGTAGAAAAATATGGGAAAGCATGTGATTTACTGTAACCATGGCATTTCATGGGACTTCTAATCAGAAATATGGGTATGGGTCAATACCTATAGATACATTTTTAGTGGGATGAACATCCATTTACCAGCTATTTTGGGGTTCACTAGGTACCAGGGTTTTGACACATCCCCATATCATACAATAGAAAATAGGACGTTTGATGACGTTGGATGACGGCAGGATAACCAACAAAACCGGAGATTTCACCAAGAGAACATGGACATGGAAGCAACAGGCATGTGGGTTTTAGCCAAGACAAATGGGGACTTTTGCTCAACGAGTCCCGGGGGACCAAACACAGTTTTGGACTGAAGCTTTTGGACATGATCCGCGGAAAACCGGGAGATTTTACGAGGAAAAGGGTGGCTTTCGTTTGTTTTTTTTTTGGGCTTCATGGAGTCCAGCAACCACTCAATGGGTACCCTCTGGTAAACTAACACTATGGAAAATCACCATTTTCAATGGGAAAATCCACTATAAATGGTGATTTTCAATAGCTATGTTAAATTACCAGAGGGTAAAGGTGAGCAAAGACTTTCCACAAAGTCGGACTTTCCGTCGATCTCTTCGGCGTCCATGTTGATTACGGTTGCTTTTCAGTTCAAGAACTTTGGTGGTCAACTTTATTGACATGGTTGCCTGGTGACTTGGGGTTGGTTGATTGGGTTGCCCACATTTATGGGGATATAACTGATTGATATGATATTCATCTGGTTGGTGGTTTCAAAGATGAATTTTATTTTCCATCATATATGGGATGTCATCCTTCCCATTGACAAACTCATATTTTTCAAGATGGTTATTGCACCACCAACCAGTTATTGACATGGTTTCAAATTTCAATTTGAATGGTGTATGCAAGTAGCATTTTGTTGATGGTATCAAATGCGATACTTTCAACCTTGATCCACCCTACAAAAGGGATACCGTAGTTCGTTATGTTTCGGAACCAGTTACTGGATTCCGAAGCTACCTTCGCCTGGATCTTCAGATAGATCAAAGAGGGGTAAAGTCCCACTGAAGAGTGACACCAATTGAGAATGAGAAAACAACAAGGCTATACTAGACATGTTGATAATATATATATATATATTTGTATACTTGTAAATTATGACGACCTCATTTCGACCATAACTGGAATAGTGGTAAGTAAGGGGACATATTCCCAAATCACCCCTTTTCAGGTTAGAAAAAAATCTATAATTTGCCCATACACATAAATATAAATATAAATATAAATATAAATATATATATATATAAATAAATATATATATATATATATACAAATATCCTATAATATATACATATGTATATATAGATCTTATAATAATTAGATACAGATATCATATTATATACATATGTAGATCTTATAAATTTATAATATATGTATATGTAATACATCTATACACCTTTTTTGTATGGCCGGGCTCAACCACCTTTGTTACAGACCACAGCCCGCTCGTGACCCGCAGTCGAAGTTGGGCGCCATGCAGGACCTGGCAGTCTGGCAGTTCATAAACTGTTTTATCTACAATGTTTTATGAGGATTTAACCACTAATTATCCCTGTGACAGTGATTCATCTAATTGTTTTATGAGGATTTCAGCGAAAATTACTTCTATAGATTAGATTCTGTGATTTGGGATTTCACCAGTTATCTAAGATGTATTGGGGGTTTTCAGAGTTTTGTAGCTAGTTCTTTGGGGATTTTTGAAATGTATCGTTGATTGATCAACGATGGTTGGGGATAACGATCCAGATTCTAGGGAGAGCTATACGACCTCATTTCTTGGGGGATTATGATAGCCCCAGATCGGTAAAGCTATCAAGAAGTCCAACGAGATGGGAGAGGGCTATTTTTGTTTTCCCCAGATCGGTTTGCCTGAAAGGTACCCCCAAACGCCAATGGGTTTATCATCATTTTCCCCACGAAATAGCCGCTAAACCATGGGGATCCACATCCCATTGATGCCATAGGAATGGGTTTAAGGCCAACACGGTGGATGTCAACTCGGGGGATTGTCCATGATTCGTTTTTTATAGCAGTCAAAAGACGGAAATGCTATTGAAAATTGCCATTTATAGTGAGTTTTCCCATCAAAAATGGTGATTTCCCATAGTTATGTTAAATTACCAGAGGGTATATCTATATCTATATCTTACTGTAGATGATCTGAATGTAGAATTTCACTGGAAAAATCCACACATGATGGTCTTGTTCACCTAGCAGGGCCTAGCCATGTTTGACTTTGTTGCTAAAAACTGAACTTAGCAACGTTTGATCTGTTTTTTGGTTGCTCTACATGTATTTTGTTACCAAAAAACGAAGGGTCAGAGAATCGACTGTGAGGATGAGATCAGCGAGTCTGGAATCTCAGAATCTTCCCGCGCGTTTGTCCGGAGGGTTTTATATAGACCGTCCCCGTTTGGGAGATTGGACCGTCCCAGAAAACATCTGGATTTTAGCTCTCAGGTAATCTTCAGGTAATCTTCAGGTAATCTCAGGTAATCTCAAGCATTGATTTAGCTAATGATTTAGCTAACATCGGACTTCAGCATCGCAGGAAGTCAGCCATGATTTTTTGTTGGTGACGTGATACAAAAACACCGAGCAGAGATACGCAGAGATATATGGACTGGAGGACTGGTTGTAGACTATCACAGAAATGGCTTAAAAATGACCAGAACGAGTTGACCACCCTGGGGCATGGCTTAGTGCTGAGTCCAAAATGAATCCTTCTGCAGTGCTGAAATCATCAATTTTAGTGTGGATCCCTTGAATACAGCAATTTGGGGAGTCGTGATGTTCTGACGTTCTTTTCAGCAAGCACAATAGCAGTCAACAACAATTTAGTCTTGGTGGATGAGTTGCGTGTCACTATTGGGAGTTGTCCACGGCCAGCTTCAATTACCAGAGGGTGAACGTCCGACAGCAGTGGACATCCCAAGAATGAACGCGGAATTGACTTCTTGCATGTGCATACCAGTTACCGTTCATGGGCAATAACCATATTAAACCCGGTAAAAATTGATGTACCATACCCCAAAAAATATATGGGTCATTAAGTGCAAGTTTTTTTAATTCAGAACTGGGGTTCCCCTTTATCCTATTGCTTTCCCCATGAACAAAAAAAGACATATATTACATAACATATGCAATTACAGTAATTAATACATATGGCAAACAATAATTATTGTGTATGGTTTAATATAGTAGTAACAGATTTGTAACCAACATGTATTGTGCACATGGTTTTGTGTTCAGAAAATCATGATCAATATCTAATGTTAGTTATCCTGAAAGCCATGAAACTCTGTCCTTTGCAGGTCAACGGATACCGGAAAATCGAGGTGCGGACCCTCATGTTCCCCATTGAAATAGCATGAAATAGCCATAAACTGGGGTCTCCAGCATCACAAAAACATCTTGGAGGGTTGATGGATCGGCCGTTGATGATATTTTACAATCATTAGTTAAAGCAACTGAAAACACTCAAGTATCATGTTTTTGAAGTACAGTAACCACCCACAAAAAGGCAGAACAAGTTTGCCCCTACAAAAATAGTGTGATGCATCACTAAAATCTATCTTTTTGATTGAAGCATAGTGACCATTGCCAGGTCACCGACGGAAACCTCTTCAGACCAGGTGTGGGGACCCAGATAGATCTGCCAATGACAACTAGTAATTATGTATTCATAATACAGTAGCAACAAGAAGCAATAACAATGCTTTTGCGATAATATTATGGTTTCATGTTTGATAATAAATATTATCATGGTTTGTAGTTTTATGATTGTTATTATGGTTTCGTAGTAATAAACACATCACTAACCATACTGGTTGGTGGTTTGGAACATTTTCTATTTTTCCATATATCATATATTGGGAATTTCATCATCCGAACTGACTTTCACTCCATCATTTTTCAGAGGGGTAGGGCTCAACCACCAACCAGATTATTATTAACCATCACCATATAATAACCATATATTAACCACATAGTAACCATATATTAACAGTATATTAAGGGGTAGGTCAACCACCAGCCAGTCATCATCATCATCGTCATCAGATCACCCAATCTCTCGACCGAGGGCATGAAATGGCTGAACACTCTGACGAAGGCCTCTGCAGTCGTTCAGACATCACAGAAGCGGATGATTGGTGTAAGCAGGTTATGGCAACATGCGTGAATATTACATATATATATATTAATATATGTACTATACATATTAATACATATATGTATAGCTATATATATATATGTACTTATACAATCTTATACATCATATATATATATATATCACAACTTATACAACTATAACTCTATATATATATACACATCACCCTGTACCATATTTATAAGTAGATATTACCCATTTGGGTGATGCAAAAAACTGGGTGATTTTTCAGATGGCTGGCGAGATTGCGCCAGGGATAAGTGATGGTGAAATGACAAAAAGTTTGGCTGAACGGCCATACATACTGGTTGGTGGTTGGTGGTTTCAAACATTTTTTATTTTTCCATAATATATGGGAATAATACTCCCATTTGACTTTCATATTTTTCAGAGGGGTAGGTATGCCACCAGTATAAAATGGCTTGTAGAAGCTCCAATCTTCTGGAGAAAGCCGTGTTTTACGGTGGAATGCCTATATCTAAGGATTATAATGTGGGGCCCCCCAGTTATAAGTTGGTTTATAAACCCCCATAACTATAGTTATAAGCACGATAAACCATAGTTATTGGAGTTATAAACCAACTTAGCTATCTTGGGGGCTCCACATTGTATAATGCCAATCTCCATGGTTTGCTGTAGATTTCCCCATAAACCAATGCTCAATCCACTGATGAAGCCCTATTTTGCGTGAGCATTCCATAGCTGATACATTCCATGGCGTCGGTTTTGACCCAAATCTCATGGGTTTGTCAGTCTACAATGAGGATATACCAAACTTGTTATTTTCAGAGGGAAAATCGATGGGAATTCCAGGATCCTAAAATGGAGGTACTGTACCATATTCCCTTACATAGGCCTTATATAGGCCTTGTTTATGGTAGGTACCTCCAATCAATCGGTTCCTGAGTCATGGCCATTGAGAATTTAGGATTTCGCTGGATTTTGGGGACCCAATTTTCAGATGCTGATGGCCATCAATTCATCCCCAAGTCACCATAGGTTTCAAGACTCAAACCGAATGACTTGGATGATATGGGGCTACCCCCTAAGGGATTGGAACATCTGCAGCGAACCGTTTTAACCCCCGGATCCAACGGAAATCCAACGGGAGTTGGGCTTGAAGATCTAAGAGCCAACGCAGCTTTACCAGAAGGACCATACAATTTACTACTCGGACATCGTCATTTTGGCTTTTGAACTTTAGTCTATATCAAATCATTCTAAATCATTCTAATGTTGTCGACTGATTAGTGTGAGGGCCCCCCCCCCTAAACAATTTTAGTCTACTCAATAACAGACCATTTTTTTGCGCCCCCCCACCTTCAACAATTTTTTTGAATTGATTTCAATTTACTTTCAATTGAAATCAATTTACTTTCAATTGATTTCAATTTACTTTTAATTAATTAATTAATTTCAATTTACTTTCAATTGATTTCAATTGATTTCAATTTACTTTCAATTTACTTTCAATTTACTTTCAATTGATTTCAATTTACTTTCAATTGATTTCAATTTGCTTTCAATTGATTTCAATTTACTTTCAATTGATTTCAATTTACTTTCAATTGATTTCAATTTACTTTCAATTGATTTCAATTTACTTTCAATTGATTTCAATTTACTTTCAATTTACTTTCAATTTACTTTCAATTTACTCTCAATTTACTTTCAATTTACTTTCAATTTACTTTCAATTTACTTTCAATTTACTTTCAATTGATTTCAATTTACTTTCAATTGATTTCAATTGATTTCAATTTACTTTCAATTGATTTCAATTTACTTTCAATTGATTTCAATTTACTTTCAATTGATTTCAATTGATTTCAATTTACTTTCAATTGATTTCAATTTACTTTCAATTGATTTCAATTTACTTTCAATTGATTTCAATTTACTTTCAATTGATTGCAATTTACTTTCAATTTACTTTCAATTGATTTCAATTTACTTTCAAGGGTTTTTGTTTTTTTTCAACCCCAAAAGTTGCTTGGCACAATAGAGTACCATCCAAACATTCATATTATTGAGTAACTGAGCCACTCATGAGGTACCCCTTGAAAAATTGTCTGGATGCTGTTTTTTAATAAGGGTTTAATAAGGCATCTAATTATTTGGAAAACCTTGCATTTTAAAAGCTTTAACACAAATATCTATTCTAAAACAAATGGACCAGCTTTACTCAAAGAAAGGTGGAGAAAGGGTTTTTGTTTTTTTTTTCAACCCCAAAAGTTGTTGGGCACAATAGAGTACCATCCAAACATTCATATTATTGAGTAACTCAGCCACTCATGGGGTACCACCTTGAAAAATTGTCTGGATGCTGTTTTTTAATAAGGGTTTAATAAGGCATCTAATTATTTGGAAAACCTTGCATTTTAAAGCTTTATCACAAATATGGTTTCCTAAAGTAAATGGACCAGCTTTACTCAAAGAAAGGTGGAGAAAGGGTTTTTGTTTTTTTTCAACACCAAAAATTGTTGGGCACAATAGAGTACCATCCAAACATTCATATTATTGAGTAACTCAGCCATTCATGGTTTTTTCAGACATCTAATTATTTGGAACAGGTTGGATCTTCAAGCTTTAACACAATTATGGCTTTCTAAAGTAAATGGACCAGCTTTACTCAAAGAAAGGTGGAGAAATGGTTTTGGATTTTTTTCAACCCCAAAAGTTGTTGGGCACAATAGGGTACCATCCAAACATTCATATTATTGAGTAACTTAGCCACTCATGGGGTACCACCTTGAAAAATTGTTTGGGTGCTGTTTTTTAATAAGGGTTTAATAAGGTATCTAATTATTTGGAAAACCTTGCACATTTTAAAGCTTTATCACAAATATTGCTTTCTAAAACAAATGGACCAGCTTTACTCAAGGAAAGGTGGAGAAAGGGTTTTTGTTTTTTTTTCAACCCCAAAAGTTGTTGGGCACAATAGAGTACCATCCAAACATTCATATTATTGAGTAACTCAGCCACTCATGGGGTACCACCTTGAAAAATTGTCTGGGTGCTGTTTTTTAATAAGGGTTTAATAAGGCATCTAATTAATTATTTGGAAAACCTTGCGTTTTAAAGCTTTATCACAAATATGGTTTCCTAAAGTAAATGGACCAGCTTTACTCAAAGAAAGGTGGAGAAAGGGTTTTTGTTTTTTTTTCAACACCAAAAGTTGTTGGGCACAATAGAGTACCATCCAAACATTCATATTATTGAGTAACTCAGCCACTCATGGGGTACCACCTTGAAAAATTGTCTGGGTGCTGTTTTTTAATAAGGGTTTAATAAGGCATCTAATTATTTGGAAAACCTTGCATTTTAAAGCTTTATCACAAATATGGTTTCCTAAAGTAAATGGACCAGCTTTACTCAAAGAAAGGTGGAGAAAGGGTTTTTGTTTTTTTTTCAACACCAAAAATTGTTGGGCACAATAGAGTACCATCCAAACATTCATATTATTGAGTAACTCAGCCATTCATGGTTTTTTCAGACATCTAATTATTTGGAACAGGTTGGATCTTCAAGCTTTAACACAATTATTGGCTTTCTAAAGTAAATGGACCAGCTTTACTCAAAGAAAGGTGGAGAAATGGTTTTGGATTTTTTTCAACCCCAGAAGTTGTTGGGCACAATAGAGTACCATCCAAACATTCATATTATTGAGTAACTCAGCCACTCATGGGGTACCACCTTGAAAAATTGTCTGGATGCTGTTTTTTAATAAGGGTTTAATAAGGCATCTAATTATTTGGAAAACCTTGCATTTTAAAAGCTTTAACACAAATATTGCTTTCTAAAGTAAATGGACCAGCTTTACTCAAAGAAAGGTGGAGAAAGGGTTTTTGTTTTTTTTTCAACCCCAAAAGTTGTTGGGCACAATAGAGTACCATCCAAACATTCATATTATTGAGTAACTCAGCCACTCATGGGGTACCACCTTGAAAAATTGTCTGGATGCTGTTTTTTAATAAGGGTTTAATAAGGCATCTAATTATTTGGAAAACCTTGCATTTTAAAAGCTTTAACACAAATATTGCTTTCTAAAGTAAATGGACCAGCTTTACTCAAAGAAAGGTGGAGAAAGGGTTTTTGTTTTTTTTCAACCCCAAAAGTTGTTGGGCACAATAGAGTACCATCCAAACATTCATATTATTGAGTAACTCAGCCACTCATGGTACCACCTTGAAAAATTGTCTAGATGCTGTTTTTTAATAAGGGTTTAATAAGGCATCTAATTATTTGGAAAACCTTGCATTTTAAAGCTTTAATATAAAAAAAATGAAAAACATAAAAACATTTTTTAAGGATTTAATTAACTAATTTAAAAATAAATTCAAAAAATAATTAATTAATTAGGAACATTTTTTTTAAACAAAAAAAAATCTGGAAAAACATTTGCCACAATACAGGCCCCCCCCCACCAAACAGCAGGTTACTGAATAAGGAGGAAACTTTTTGCCACAATAGAGTACCATGCTACTAATCAGGTGCCAACATTAATCCCAATGCTCCGAATCTGGTTGGTGGTTTGGAACATTTCCTATTTTTCCATATATTGGGAATTTCATCATCCCAACTGACTTTCATATTTTTCAGAGGGGTAGGTTCAAACCACCAACCAGAAATTTTTCCATCATTCTAAAACCAGCTCACCAGATTATTAACCATCATCAACCATCATCAATAACCATTAATCTTAGCCACATAGTAAACATTTTTTTCAACAGTATATGGTATAAACATATGGTAATAATATATGGTTACTATTAACCATCATTAACCATCATTAACCATATAATAACCATATATTAACCACATATATTAAGGGGTAGGTCAACCACCAGCCGTCCGTCGCGGCCCGTCATCGCTGGGATCGCAGGTTCAACTGGCCTGTGGCCCATCCGGCCCTGGCCCCGTGTCGGGTGTCGCCACACCACTGGCGAACAATAGCAGGCGACCGAGAACGTGGTGGAGATATAATATATGTATATAATATATTATACTATAGTGGATTATATATAATACCCTATAATGTACAGTATATATATATACCCTAGTCCGTGGTGGATATATTATACTATACATTTTATAGTATATAGTGGATTTTTTGTGGGATACAAGGGGATATCACGGGATATACAGTATATAATTATATATATGTAAGGTTTTATAAGGTGCTAGAATGATATGTTAGGGTGCATATTTGGATACAATGCAATATCATGGGATATAACTCCACTCCATGACCAAGCCAGACTGGGTGAAGCCACTGGAAGAATTCATAACCTCTGGTAGTGACAAGGGCAGTTTGCTGTGGACAACTGCCCTTGTTATGGATCATTTACATTCATTTACCTGGTTGGTGGTTTGGAAAATTTTTTATTTTCCACAATATATGGGATAATCCTTCCCATTGACTAATATTTTTCAACATGGTTAAAACCACCAACCAGCTTACCTATTCAAAATGGCTGACTTTCCATAGCCGATAGCCTAAAGTTACCAGATGTTTTTTTTTCAGAAGGTAGCCTCTGATAAAATCAAGTTTGTGGCCTGGCAAATCACCCATTTACCCTCTGGTTATGACTAACACAGCTATTGAAAATGGCCATTTATAGTGGATTTACCTATTGAAAATGGTGATTTTCCATAGCTATGTGGTTTGGAACATGAATTTTATTTTCCATAATATATGGGAATCATACTCCCAACTGACGAAGTCATATTTTTCAGAGGGGTAGGTTCAAACCACCAGTTTATGTATTTGTCATATATTCCCATTGAAACCTCCACGGCTCGCTCGGGGATTTCCAGCCCCAGAAAAACCGGGCTGACCCTAATATCACAGGATGAAATTCTAAGGCACTGCGACGTCGCAAACGATGGTGAATAGGAGTAATCAATATGAATTAATGTCAACCCCGGATTAATAAACCATGGTTTATTAATTGGGGGGGTACTCCTCCAATAGTCCAATAGTCATTATTTGATACTTAAACGGTACCCTCCCAATTAAACAGCCGTTTGGGGTTTATTAATCCAGGGTTTTTAAATTAAACACTTAACTATCTCCAAAAGTCCAAAAATTTCAGTTGAATCTCATAATTTTACCCAGACCCACAGATTTCTATTTTCGAGTCAGTTTAGGCTTCCCGACCACAAAAACCGCGAAAAAACTGCCCAGGGGCTCCTCGCGGGACGCGCGGGGACCCTTGCGTCAAGGTTTGAAGGACGTTTCACGAACCGGTCACTGGTTTTTCCACATGGGGAAGCCGACTGAGAATAGCAGGAATATAACTGATATAACTGGTTAAAACATGGTAAAACATGGTAAAACATGGCAAAACATGGCAAAACATGGGAAAACATGGGATATCATGAAACTTTGAAGAGCTGATCCTATAAAAAAATCACTCACGGAGAGCCTGTGACATCGCTTTTTTCCGTCGATCGTGAAGGGAATGCTATGGCTTTTTATGGATCAATAGCAAGGATGAACATCCATAACTAATCATAACTATACTATACCAGAATATAGCAGATATTTTGATGTTTACCAGGCGATTCCATGGGTCTAAATTTTTAGACCCGTGGGGGCTTATGTAAAGGACCGTTTGCACGGCATCCACAGTTCCATTTACCAGGCAGGGAAGTGGCTTTCGTGGCTTTTGAGATGTTTCGAGTCTGCCTCTTGCCAAGGGAAAAACCAAAGGACCAAAAAAACTGGTTAGCTGGTTGGTGGTTTGGACCATTTTTTATTTTCCCATATATTCGGAATAATCATCCCAACTGACTTTCATATTTTTCAGAGGGGTAGGTATACCACCAACGGACCAACAAAACTGCTGAGTGGTGTCAGATACCACATCCCTACAAGGTTTGATGATCCCACGTGGCGAAAAACATGTTTTTGGGATCATGGCCCATGCTTTCCAGAGGCATGTGTAACGTCTTGTTTTCTACTAGCCTTACTAGCCCCAGGACTACTACAGAAATTGCTGAGTTAACTTAGTGGAACTGAGATTTACTGGATTTTAGTGGTTTTAACCGGTACTGCACCGGCAACATACTGCAACATACTGCGACATACTGCGACATACTGCGACATCCTGCGACATACTGCGACATACTGCGACATACTGCGACATACTGCGACATACTGCAACTACAGCTACTACAACCGTATGAGCAATTCAGGATATTTTTTGGACATGCCACAGCCCGATTTGATGTTTTTGATGCAAATCTTGGATACTTCCCCACTGGAGGATATGACAGATATGAAGCATCTGCCATGATCCCATTGCCTACTATACATAGCCTATAGAATATGACACAGCCCATGGTCCCAGTGATTTCTTCGCCTATGAAAAAAACCATGGGTTTCTGGTGTGAAACAATGTGAACGGGAGGGATGATTCACAACCTTGTTGGATTGGTTTACGGTTAAGATGTTCCCCAAACAATCCAGGAAGGCTGGGGGAAAAACACAACAAGTCGGGGTTTTCCTGTAGATTTTCCTTTGGTAATCAAACATGATCGAAAATTCAATCATTTATATAATTTATGTATAGCTGAGTTTCCGATGAAAACCCTCCATTGATTGGGGTTTGTCCATTGCCACGTTTGATTACCAGAGGGTAAACAGGTAAACAAACTCTGGGATATCAATGGAGCATTCACCTGGATCAATGAATTTCTATAGTGTAATACTTGGTTTCCCCATGAAATCCCCACATCAAACCCATATATATATATATATATATAGGTGTTTCCGAAAAAATGGGGAAAAACCACCCAGTTTCCATCCATTTTTGGGTATCCCGGATCCGAATCTATGGAAACCTCCATATCTTTGATAAATCCCATGGATCTCAGAGATATTGCAGGTCCTAGGTGTTCTCGAAAGCTACGGGGTGGACGAGGACTCCACAGTGCCTTGGCGCTTTTTGAATGGTGGTTTCATGGGGTTAGAAATGGAGATACGGTGAAGAAATCCGATAAACCACCTAAATAATGGTTGAAAGCCTATAAATAATGGGATATTGCCAACCTATCAACTGGTGATTCGGATTTCTTCCATCCACAGTATGAATGGGATAAACAGCCTCTGGTTATTTCACGACATTGAAAATCATTGAAGCCATGGAGCCATGGCCCATTCATAGATAGAAGTGATCATGTAATTTACCTGTGGGTAAAACAAATATCAACAAATCCCCAGTCATCACCATTTTTATAGGTGGTATGTTTACCATGCCCAGTCATGGGTGGTTTATGACATTGTTTTACCCACATTAATGATCATTAGTGGGAATCAATCTTGGTGAATTGCTCATCTTTGAGTCTGGAATAACAAACATGTTACCCTCAAACATGGCTGGAAATTCCCCACTTATTATAGTTAATGATGTTGATGTTCCCAGTTATAAACCTCAACTTATAGGGCCTTTTCTAGCTAGCTACGTTTGATTACCAGAGGGTAATGGGAATTTAATTGCACTTAGATGTGATTTAGCCAACAAAAAAGGGATCATACTATTTAATCCCCTGGTGATGTCTGTTGCGAACTGGTATAGATGGCCCATTGAGAACTGATTTGTCGTGTTCAAGACGGTGATTTTCCATAGCCTATGTGAGTTTATCAGAGAGTAAACACAACCACATGGCACGTTCTTTTCGCTTTGTCCAGAAAAGGTGGATACCCTAATTATACCTAATTTATGCAATTTGTGGCAAAACGAGTGGGACATAAATGATCAACCATGAGATTTTCGTGGTACAGTCCCATATTTTCATTCTATGATCTGGGCCCCGGAATGGGCGTGACAATGCGTGATGAGACCTTGGGCCCTTGGGATCCCTTGGGATGGGGCGTCCTGATGTGCCATGGTAGTGCCATCGATAGAAATTTCGGAAAGTCCATTGAAAATTCAGAATGTCCATATGATAGACATATTCCATTTGATATTCCATATAGAATTCCAGGAATGATCGAAAAGTCCGGTTGTGATCTGATGATTCGTTTCTGTTCATCGGATTTTCCAGTGCCACGCCAGGTCTTGTCCAGCAACGATGGAGGTTGGATGTAGATGAACCAAAAGGGAACTGGGCATGGGGAAAACCATGGCGGAAATTTTAAGGGTCAAAAAATCTGGGTCAATAGCCATAGCATCATGATGCATCATGGAACCATGGGTTGGAACCATAGGACCTGAAGTTGATCAGCTCTGCAGGTGGCTCAATGTGTGGATCCTCAGAAAAACGCGTGGCAAAGAGACGCAACGCGTGGAGGATGAGATGCGCAGAGCTGGGTGGGAAAATTTTCGGACATCGTCGGGGATGCCGTGAATCAAAATCGACTTAACACCCCCAAAATTGGGTTCAAACAAAAACCCAAATACAAAAGGTAAAAATCATCATTTTCCCCATGACACCGCGAAAAAAAGTTCTTTTTGGTGCATCATTTGGGGCAGACATTCTGGTTGGTCCGAGATGATCCAAAAAATTGACTGTTTAGTCAATATTTTTAGTCATTTGAATGGTACAATCTCAAACTGTACATAAAAATCCATAAAATTGGTGGATATCATAAAACTGTACATAAAAATGGAATATGTATTAAACTCACCATTTTTATGTACATATCATTTTGTGTATCATTTTTATGTACATATCACATGGTGAGTTTCCCCGAATCACCATTGCAATCTCCTGCTGACAGAAGCTGACACAAAACTAAAAACTTGGAAACTTGGAGTTTTTGGAGCACTTACGTGACATTTTGGGCCCCAGAAGTGTTGTACATAGCAACACAGAATAATCCAGGAATATTTCATCATTGGAGTACAAACGGCCAGATTTGTACGAATGTTGGCAATGTTGGTCAGTGGAAATCTCAACAAATAGACCTTACCAGGTATAGTTGGTATAATTATGGTTAGTTGAGATTTCCAGCAACTCGTATAATTATGGTTAGTTGGTATAATTATGGTTAGTTGAGTGGCATCTCAATAATTATGGTTCCCCAGCAACTCGTCGCCGGACCATTCCCCAGCAGTTACCGTTTCGCAAACTCCCAACGAAAACCTCCATTTCTTGGGGATTCCGCCGCAAGGTCGGTGCCTCTGCCCTTTCGACCCGAAGGCGCCGGTGTAGCTTGACGTAGCCTCTGGTATGGAAAATCACCATCTTTAAGAACGGTAAATCAACGAACTAAATGGGCAATTTTCAATAGCTACCAAATTATCAGAGGCTAAATCATCTATTATCATGGACCATGGCTTCCAGTTCTTAAACTGTTAGTCATAACCAGGTACATAAAGCACACCGGTTAATGTTTCGTCCCGATTAGTGTGAGCCCCCCCCAATAGCTATACCCTCTTTAGAGTTGTGCGCAAAAAAGGCGGTTCCCCAGGAAAAACAAAATCTACACTTAAGTAAGGATTTCAATTGGCTACAATTGAAATCTATTTACTGCATTTTTTTTGCCGATGAACTTGTGATATTTGTAGTACTTGTAGTATTTGTAGTGAGTGGGGTTCAGCATGTTGATTGCGTTACCTTTTTCACCTTAAGTTTTTCCTTATTGGAACATGCAACGAGAGAAAGAGAAAGAGAGAGAAAGGAAGAGGAAGAGGAAGAGCAAGAGAACGAGAAAAAGAGAGAAAAAGAAAAGGTTGCTTTTGTAAAAGGATGTAAAAGGCTGTTCTTTCTTCTCTTGGCTGCAGGATCAGCTCTGGAAAAGTTTGCTGCAATTGTGAGCCCTGAGAACAAACCTACTAAAGTGAATTGGACCCTCTCATGGCCCAGTGCCTTAGAAATTTGTGGAAAAACTGTTCTTTAATCGAAGGAAGTCAAAATTCCGACAATATGGACAGATGAAAAAGCAGAGGTGGGAAGAGTCAGAGAAGAGAAGAGAAAAAGCCAAGCCAGAAGACAGAAGATGCAGGTGCGCGAAAAGGTAGAAAAGTCGCGAAACACTATGTTTTTCCAATGATTTGTGGCTCCGGAGGGTCGAAAAGTAGGCTCGCTAAAGCGGCGGGTGCGGAGCCGTCTGGGGAGATGAGAGATGAACAATTGCACGCCGTTGTGGCACGAAACACATTTGGAAGTCAAAATGTGCAAAGCACACCAGGTTCGGACCACTTTTGGAAGTTGAGATGTCGAAAAAGTGCATGCCGTTGTTGCGCGAAGCACATTTCCAAGTCAAAATGTTGAAAGCACCTCATGTTCGGACCACTTTTGAGGGTTCAGATGTGGTTTGCGCGGCAGGCGCAAGGGATTCTGCACGTTGCCAAAAGTGAGCAAAACGCGCGGGTTTTGTAGCATTTCCAAAGACTCTGGCAGGCGTGGGACATTTGAAGAGGATCCGCAAAGATGCATGTGGCGTGGCAGGCGCAGTACAATGACATATGGAGTGGACAAATCGCACAACTTATTGGTACGAGGCCGTCAGCTCTGCACTCACCTTTCCATTTTTGAAGGAAGTCTCCGAGAATTGCTTCGTTTTTGATGTTGTCAACTTCGATACTTGAGGAAGTCTCGCAGACTTGTTTCGTTTTTGACGTTGTCAAGTTCGAAAATGGAGGGAGCCTTGAAGAATTGCTTCGTTTTTGACGTTGTCAACTTCGAACATTGATGGGGTCTCGCAGAATTATCAGAATTGCTTTGTTTTCAAGATAGATAGATAGATAGATAGATAAATAAATAGATAGTTAGACAGATAAATAGACAGATAGAGAGACAACCAGATAGAGAAATAAACAGATAGACAGATAGATAGACAATTACACCTACACGACACTACATTACAACTACAACTACCATTGCACTACAACTACAATTTCAACTTCAACTTCAACTTCAACTCTAATCTTTACCTCAGCTACACGACAGCTACAACTACCACCACCACCACCACAGCTACAACTACAATTTCAATTGAAACTTAAGCTACACTACAACTACAACTAAAACTACCACAACACTACACTACAACTACCATTACCACCACGGCTACAACCACAACTGCAACTACAACTGCACTATACAACTACAGCTACAACCACAACTACAACTACCACTAACCTACACTACTATACACTACAACCACAACTACAAGCGCAACTGTAACTACAACTACACTGAACAACACTACAACTACAGCTACAACCACTACAGCTACAACTACCACTACGCTACAGCTACAACTACAACTACCACTACGCTACAGCTACAGCTACAAACTACAAACTACGAACTACACCCCGCACCACACCACACTACATTCAGCAGTTGTGGGTGAGGTGACCACTGCAACCACTCCAAAAAGCACAAATCCGACCACGTATCGGTCCATCAGTGGATTCGCCCTGCCATCCATGCATCACAACAACTCACCTCTCCTGTAGTTTCCTATCTTTGAAACTTCTGCCACCGCCTTGTTCGGCACGACTGGTAGGGGTTTAATAAGCGGTCTGATTCTTTTGGGAAAAGGTTTGGGCTTTGAACTTGGCAATTGCTTTTGGAAAAGGCCTACCTTTCTTCTCTTGACTTCAGGATCAGCTCTGGAAAAGTTTGCTGCAATTGTGAACCCTGAGAACAAACCTACTAAAGTGAATTGGACCCTCTCATGGCCCAGTGCCTTGGAAATTTGTGGAAAAACTGAGCGACAAGCACGATTTTTTCCAGAAAATATGTCATTTTTTCACTCAAACATTTTTGGTTAAAAAAAATATGGTATGCCAAAAAATCTTGTCACAATAGTGAACCTTCCAAACATTGCTGGGGCACTGAATAATTTGGGAAATGTTTGGTACAACAGCGAACCTAGCTACTAATCATGATACAGCATTTGCCATGACATTGTCCTCCTACACTTGGCAGGGACCTTCGAGAAACAGCTTCGTGAATCGCTTGGGCCCCAGCATAGCCGCCTAGATTTACCCAACAGCCAGACATTTTGGGGCAATGAAGTTCCAATCACCTTCGTCTTAAACCGTGAAACTTCAGATTTTCGCAAGACTTGCTCATTGATCTTTGATTTTTCAGAAGAGGACCGGATTCCAAGGTGGGTTTCTCCTTTCCAAATCTTATCGGATGGACAGTGTCCAAGCAATTTTTTAAATAGATGTTTAGGGACCCTGGATTATTTAGATGGGGTTGCGGCACTTTAAATTTCACTAAAAAAATAACTAGCAAGGATTAGTTCGCCATTTGGGGTTTGAATGGGTGGCCCCTAAATCATCCAACAATTTTAATTTTCAATGAAGAAACCAATGGTTGTGGGGTGCCACATTTTTGAGAAACACATGTTACACTTACTGTACATATATATGATCAAATTTACATTGGTATACAATATAATTTATATAATATATACATATGTATTGCTACACATATACTCTACACATCATCACATCCCAAACTCATTCCATGGTGCTTACGCTGGCTGGGATGAGGATGCCTAGAGAATCCAGAAAGACTCTCGCCCAATTGGGGCTATCTTCTTTCTTTGAAAAGCAGTGGCTATAAATACAAAAACCCATCTAAACTCGACTCAATCTTAGTTAATCCCAATTCTTCATGGCTTCTAAGATCCCAAGGGTTTTTTCCCCCAAACAGTGTGCCCACACTGACAGGTTCTTATGGTAGTTGTAAAGGCCAGTGCTTGATCAGGGTGATCCAGCTGGGCCGCGGCATTTTTCTTGTAATTTTCCGTATAAAGTTGTTCTTGTGAAATGATGAAATGCATTTCGACTGCGCAGGCTCCCACAAAGTGCGGGTCCCGCTTCTGTGACCCAGCTGGGCCGCAGCATGCTACCATATTTTGCTAGTAATTTTCCGTAAAAAGTGGCTCTTGTGAATGATGACATGCATTTCAACTGCGCAGGCTCACACAAAGTGCTGGTCCCGCTTCTGTGATCCAACTGGGCCGCAGCATTTTACCTGTAAATTTCCGTATAAAGTGGCCCTTCTGACATGTTGACCTGCATTTCGAGTACGCGGGCTCGCACAAAGTGTGTGTCTGCTTACTGGGCTCTTTCTGTTCTGCGGCATTTTACCTGTGAATTCCTGTATAAAGTGGCTCTTCTGAAATGTTGACGTGCATTTCGACTACGCGGGCTCACACAAAGTGTGTGTCTGCGTTCTGGGCTCATTCTGGTCTGCGGCATTTTACCTGTAAATTTCTGTATAAAGTGGCTCTGTGCATTTCGACTGCGCAGGCTCGCACAAAGTGTGGGTCCCGTCTTGGGATCGGTCTTCCTCCTCAACATCATCATCTTCCTCCTTCCCTACATCATAATCCTCCACCTTTTCATCCTCCACTTCATCTTCCGCATATCATCCTCATCTTCATCTTCGTCGTCATCATCATCATCAGCATCATTGAGTCATCATCACCATCATCATCATCACCACCATCATCATCATCATCCACGTTACCATACATTATCCTTCCACCCCTCCACACTGTTTGGGGTCTCTTGCCGGGATAATTTTTAACCACCAAATTGGGTTCCTAAAATGCACTCGTTGGCCGCTCTGAAAATTCCAGTCGCCCCAGCTATGCCAAGGGGCCACCAATGGGAACCACCAGGGAAACTTGAAAAATCGGCCTTGGCTTTGACACTGAACATGGTAGAGATATTGAATGATATTGACATACTGCTTAATTCATCTAATTTCCATAAACCCCAAAATCATGCATGGGAGTGTAAAAAATGTTCCGATGATCGAGTCCGATTCCTGCCAAGGAAAGGTATGGCGCCCGAGAAGGCGCGCTCTTCGTGTGAACATCACCGCAGTTGGTCAAACATGGTTGACCCCTCATACAAAAGCCGGCAATAACTCGCCATTGTACCACTATTAGAAGACTCATCAATGTGGATTATCAAAAGCACTATACGACAATCAATTTGTAGACTAGGGATTTCTGCAATGTTGTTTGCAACTGTTCATGAGCCAGATGTGGCGAGGCAAGGGGAGTCCATGTCACAGGTCTTGCCCCATGAAATTCAGAAACCTGGGGATGAAACAACTCATGCGGAGTAAATCTGGTTGTGGATCGAGTCGAGCCTAAAGACTTCAAAATTGGATGCTAATTGTGTATATATTAAAACCCCTACCTCTACGAAATTAATCCAGGTGGACCGTTGGTTATCCAATTAATTTTTTTCAATTAATTTTGATTTGGGCGGTTTTTTTCGAGAATTCTATTATTCGAGGATGAATTTAGATTCGGGGTGCCCAAAACAATTTAGTCTGAATGCTTGAGAATGAAAGTGGGGCCACCTCGAATTAGTTTGGCAATGTTTCGTCAAGCAGCTCATGCCAGCTCAATCAAACTGGGATTATCAATGATGCTAAATCTACCTGGATGGCATTTACCAGGAAGAAAATGCGTTTGGAAAAGAATCTTAACTGATTGTTTTGCAAATGATTTTGAAAAGTTTTTTCAAAACCATTGCGAGCAAAGAAGCATGCAATCTATTTCTCATATCGCCAACCATTGCTTTCCTTCCTCCCAGCTTGCGTGGACGCGCATAAATTAATTTGGGGGTGGGTGTACTAGCACAGGACTCAATAATTGTAATGACACTAAATCTAACTGGGTGGCATTTACAAGTAAGAAGATGCGTTTGGAACAGAATCTTATTGATTGTGTGCAATGAGAATTGAAAACCCAGTTTCAAAACTTCACGAACAAATACGCACCCAATTTATTTTCTTTTTGCGCCAACGAAGTTTTTTCTTTTTCCCAGCTCGCATGGCCACGCGTAAAATTAATTTGGGGGTGGGTGTGCTAGTACAGGACCCAATGATTGTTGTAATGACGCTAAATCTAATTGGGTGGCATTTACAAGTAAGAAGATGCGTTTGGAACAGAATCTTATTGCTTGCGTGCAATGAGAATTGAACACCCATTAAAAAACATCACGAATAAACACGCAATCCGTTTCTTTTTGCGCCAACAAAGTTTTTCCTTTTTCCCAGCTCGCGTGGCCACGCGTAAAACTAATTTGGGGGTGGGTGTGCTGGTTTGGGACCCCACGGTTTGAATTTGATGAGACTGCCTTAATTTCTTGCATCCAGTGCCTCCTTCGGCTGCCGCTTTTTGCCGGACGTGTTGAATCATGCGTATGGGTTTGGCTGGCCTCGTTGGAGGCCATATGTTCCTGAAACTTTGGATCCCTTCACCCTTGCCTCGAATAATTTAGCTAAGCTAACCACACCCCAACTAATTAGAAGAAATTATTTGGGGTCTGCTTAACCCAAGAAGAAATGGCAGCCCCCCCACTCTTGAATAATTTTGCCTGAAATTAATTTAGGTGGTGAGAAGAGAACCATATATTACACCTAGGTGGGGGGAGGTGCCGCCGAACAAATTAATAGAGGTACCTTGAAGAAGCAAAGACCCTTGGATTAATACTTTTATTAATGTAGGTGGGGGACCACTCTGTATATTTATATCCATTATCTGTGCTATCATTCATGCCTGTCTTGAATTCACATTGATGTGGCTGTTTCCCGGGTTTTTCTGAGTTGTTTGCAGATCCCCATGGGCAGGGCCCACGTTTGAGTGCCGTGAATGAGATGAGAGCAAGTGGCTTTGGTCGCAGATGTCACCCCAATGAGTTGTTAATGGCGGATGGTCATCCCCATCCCCTTACAAACAAGTTTGGAGGGGAAATTTGGCGAAAACCAAGATTTTCTAATGTTGTTTTATCAGTGAGATGTACTAGATATATGGTATTGTTTTGGGATATCAGATGGGATTTTCTCAAAAACCATTTGTTTTTCTAGATTTTCTCGCCATACTTTTCTTATCTGATATACCCTCTGGTAATCAGTCACATGGTTTGCTGGAAAATGCCTCAAGTTGAGTTCGATGAAGATTTCAGGGAATTTCGCAGGCCATGTTGGACCAGAGGGGTTAGGGGTTGGAA
Organism: Cladocopium goreaui; assembly: GCA_947184155.2. Lineage (NCBI taxonomy): Eukaryota > Dinophyceae > Suessiales > Symbiodiniaceae > Cladocopium > Cladocopium goreaui. Next base: position 196,415 of record CAMXCT020004935.1, on the reverse strand, counting down.
CTTCTTGGGTGACTTTCCCCCGGATGGGGATGATCTTAATTTCTGGGAGACTTTCAAGGTCGTGTTGTCCCGATTTGCCCAGAATTGGGGGATGTGCCATGGCATGCCATGGCAATCTTGGGGCGGGAAAAATTATGGCCAAGGTACCCAATAGGTACCCCAGTTTAGAACAAACCCAAATGCGATTTAATAAACAAACCTTACTGCTTCAGCACCGAACATGCGTACCAACTGAGATAGCAAAACAGCTTCAGATCCCAAAATGTTTCCCGATTTTGGAAAGTTTCGACATTTCTCAGGAGCCCCCAAATTCTGCAAGATACCCTGGTTTTGTGAGGGGTTCTTTGAGGGATTGTGGACATGTAATCACAGACTGTACCCATGTGTACATTTGTAAGTAGTCACTTTCACCTAGCCCCAAAAATTGTCTTCCCCAATCTTACATAGTAGGTTCCCCAATCTTCATCGATTTTCTCCTTGTCTTCGTTGATGAACAATGACATCCACGTCGCATAATTTTATTTGAAAGGAACATGTGCTGGGTTTCCACCTCTATGTTATATATTTACTGTATATGTTGTTACATGTATATTATTGATGATAGGTAATTGTACGCAATCATGTTTACTTATATTTTTAATGTATGTACAGTAAGTATATATATATATATGTAATTAACATGCAATTACAATTACATGTAATTATACGTAATTACATATATGTGATGTATTATGCAATCATATATATATATATCATATTAGGCTAAACAACTACGGTATCCGGTGTAGATTTTCCCGAACACACCAGCTGCTACCCAGCCTGCAGCTTCAGGTCACGACAACCTGCACTTCTCGGCGGGGAACTCGGTTGAAGTCCCTCTGGTGATTGGGGATGGTCCCACTGGTAAACTCACATCAATCACCATTCATGGGAAAATCCACTATTTCAATGGCAAATTTCAATAGCAAACTGTGAGTCAGAACCAGGCCGGGGAACTGGTTTTTCTCGGAGATGTCCATCTTTTTGAGAAGTCCAAAGGAGATTTTCCATATGGTTGGATGGTTGGATAAGTACATGTTTTTTTCCATAGGTTTTCCATTGTCTCAAAGGAGGGCTCGGAGCTACAGGAGAAGCGCGACAGTTTCATTGGACTGGCGCAGACCACGATGAATTCGCCACGGAACGACAGCTTCGGAGCAGGGCCGGTGGCCGAAGTTTCGGGGAAGATGGGGAAATGGAGATGGATATCTCTCTCTATATATATATATATACATAATATAATATAATATATATATACACGATATGATATATATATATACACATGATTTATACATATATACATATATATATATACATATCCTAATTTTGTATATTACTATATATTGCATCTATACAGAGTATACAGCCAATATTCGCTGAGCCATGATTTTACAACAACAGGCGTAGCGAACAAAAACATGTGCAGATCATGCGATACCATCAATGTTTGTTCCTATTCAGGGTACTGTGGAGGATAGGATGCGCTCCTCCGCCATGTTAATTTAAAAATGCAAAGTAACATCAGCAAATAAAGGCGTAGCCATCCAAAGATAGTATCGATATCGATAACTGGGGTGGGTCAACATCCATTTGCTAAAACAGTTTGTTTTGTTTGATATTTTCTGTAGGGAGTGGCGTTTCTCAAATTTTATTTCCACCCAGCCCCTATCTGCGATGGCCAAAAAATTATTTGTGGATTCCACTGATATTTCAGGGCTTCAAACTGGTTACCATCTGGTTATGACTAACATAGCCATGGAAAATCACCATTTTTAATAGGTAAATCATCTACTATAAATGGGCCATCTATAAATGGGCCATCTATAATCTGCTAAAGTCGTCTCTTTTTGTGTTGTTTTCTTGCGAAATCAGCTGCGGAAGAGTGTCTTTTTTAGAAGTCGTCTCTTTTTGGCTTCCCGCAAGCTGCAGGATTTGTGATGATGTTGGAAACATGGGGGAAACCATCAAAGGGATGACTTAGGGATGACTTCTTGGAAACAGCGTTGACAATGGGGAAAACCCAAAAGGGACAGTGCGGGATGACTTTCACTTCTACCTGTATTTAACATAGCCATGGAAAATGGCCCATTTATAGATGATTTACCTATTAAAAATGGTGATTTTCCATGGCTATGTTAAATAACCAGAGGGTACATCGGTTACATCCCTAGATTGGAAATTGAAACCAAATATAGCTGGCTCCTTCAACTATTGCTATCCTGTTGGTTTTCTAGCTTTGCTGCAGGGCCCCGTTTGAAACCTCACAACAAATTATAGTTTACATAGAGTTCAGTTTGACTCACTAGCCGACCTGACAAAAAAAAATTGGCAGACTGGGAAAACCAACCAAAATTGGTTTGGTTCTTATTTGGTAGTATGCGGGCATTACTCAGATATTTGCTCAGGTATCTGGGATTTTCCAATTGTAACACTCAGATAATATAGCTGGTGTTTGTTGATGGTATAGCTAAAGCTGACTGGTCACTAGTGTCCTTGGCCATTCTTTATGTTCAAATCATTCTCGTTGCAAAACGTAGCCCTCATCGCAATATTCTCAACATATCATCTGGTTATTTAACATAGCCATGGAAAATCACCATTTTTAATAGGTAAACCATCTATTTCTATGGGCCATCTATACCATGGCTATGTTAGTCATAACCAGAGGGTAACTTGATTTGGAGGTCACATTACCATCCCATCGCTTTCTCCCATCGCTTTCTATGCCGGGTGTGACCGGGGTCAGGTTTGGAAACGAGCGATCGGCCAGAAACCCGGTTTGGCGGGTGGATTTCAGGGTCGAGTGAAGACGCGTTTTTTTGGGGGGCATAGCCAGGTGACTGGTTGATACTCTGGTTGGTGGTTTCAAACAGTATGGGGTGATGATGCTTAATGATGGTTAATCATGGTTAATGATGGTTAATCATGGTTAATGATGGTTCATAATCTCTGGTGGTTTCAAACATCTGGATTATTTTCCATAATATATATGGGATGTCATCCTTCCCATTGACTTTCATATTTTTCAAGATGGTTATTGCACCACTAACCAGTACTGCTCGGTGGTTTCAGTTTCAAATTTCGATTTTTGCCCATCAATCGATATTTTTTGGGGTGAAATTTAGGGTGCCTCTAAGCAAGGGATTGAGGTGTGTGTGCTTTGGAGCCTGGCTGCCTTCGTTTGGTTGGTTTGTTTGCATTGTCTTGATTCCTGTAAAATGAGCATTATTTTCAATCAAGTAACAGCATTTGTGTTTTTACATGTTTTGCTTTCGTGCGCTGCATGTGACAAGCTGAGCCTTTGCACATATTGATCCAGAGAATCCACCTCTGCATCTAGTGAGTTGAAAGTGTAGCAGTGTAGCCCAAGTCCAACAGATTCTGTCCATTTCTGTCCAACACTTGCAAAGAGCGAATTCTGGATGAAGAACTTGCCTAGAATTGCGGCATGTTGAAAATTTGACTGGACAACTGGTAACTAGACTCGACCACCAAGAGCTGGCGGATAAAGAAGTTGCCGGGTATGCTACTATTTACAACAGAACAAGTGAGAGATATCACCGACAAAAGTTTGGATTTCCATGTAGTACTATCAAGTGGCACTGCAAAAAATAAGTTTCATAGGCACATCATCTGCAAACGGAGCATTTTCCATAAGTTTCATTTCACCTGGCAATGGAAGATTGGCACTGAACTGGCCAGCTGCTTTGGTATTGAGGCACCTTGCGGCCTTGCGGTAGGCACCTTTGGTCAGTGAAATTTGCCACAGGGCCAGAACGCTGGGGCCATCCGAGATGAGCAAGACTCGATGCTTTCTGGGAGCCTCTCACCGGCCCCGCGGCGCTCTCTTTTGAAATAAATTACGTCTAACTAGAAATTGCAATTTTTGAGATAACCCAACCAATTCTTGAGCAAACCCAAATATCATCGTAAGTTGGTCATAGCTTTCAGTGATGTTCCAGTATGATATATTATATCCCAACTATTGTTGGGTGTAACATTTTTCTCTCCAATTCGATGATTCCTTGATTAAATGCCAACGTTTGATGGTTACATAGATTCCTAACTAGTGAACTCTTTATATTCTAAACCCATGTTTTCCAGACTTGGATGAAGGGACACTATGCTGGACACTCATATTCTAGATGGCAAAAACTGTGATTCAACGGGTTCCCGCCTAATTTTCCCTTAAACAAACCCATGTTATGTATGTATATATATATAAGAATAATAGTAGTAATAATAATAATGATGATGATAATAATAGTAATGATAATAATGACAATAATGATAATAATGATAATAATAATGATAATAATAATAATATATATTAATAATTAATAGTAATGATAATAATAAATATATATATATATATACATACTATATACAAATATTTATAATCATATATATATATATTATATATGTATAAATATTCCTGTTATACACCATTAGATCCTATTATATAGATCCCTAAAAGTCATAAATCACCCCAAACATGAGTGGTCCGTCTCTACGCTTTTGTAAAGAGTTTGATCGCAACTTCCCCCTTCAACCACGCTATATAGTGCCATCTTCTGAACTGAGAACATTTACAGAACTCCTTATATTTAGATGGGTAAACACCCGAATTTCCTGCAGATTTTCCCTCATAACAATCTCATTGAATCCCAATCCCCATCGAATCTTCATAAAATCCATCAAGTCCCGATAAAACATGTTGGTCGGCAATTAGCAGCCCCGTAATTTTGTATGGATACATCTCATCTATGGTTAATCTATGGTTGCTACGGTTAATTCATGGTAAATATCCCAGTATTATCCCACCATTATCCCCTTATCCGGGATTAAATGTTGGTTATTCAGTTATTATCCCCATAATTTTGCATGGGTTGGTTAATGTTAGTTAATGTGAATGTTAACGTTAGTTAATGTTAATGTTAATGTTAGTTAATGTTAATTTTGTATGGCTTGGTTAATGTTAATCATTCATACTAAGCTGAAATTAACTAACATTCATTGGTTAAGTTGATACACATTAATGTTAGTTAATGTTCATACCAATGTATTAACAACATTAACATTAATTAACATTCATACTAACATTCATTAGGATTATTACCAGATGATACATCCAATGAACCCACCAATTTTCTGAGACCTGCCGAAATGCTTCGCTGCTTCGCTCAGCCATCGCCTTCGGCTCTGTCGCGCTCACATCACGCCCCGCAGGGGCCCACAGAGCCCACAGATGGGGCGCCATGGAATGGGTGAAAAATCCATGGATTTTTAGGTTTTTCTTATGCGGGATATGCTGGAATATATATATATATAATTTAATATAATATTATATTATATTATGTTATATTATATTATATTATATTTTAGAATGGGATATACAACTGCCCCATGGATCCAAGTATACCTTCTGAGCGAATAGTTGGGCTATGATTTATGGGGTTAAGTAGTGTTAAGCACCTTGTCAGGAAGTATTTGGATCCATAGGGCTGGAACATAATGCGATTTGAAATATGATATTTTGGTTAAACGGAAAATTTCACCAACCATTTGTTATGGGGGTTAGAGTGTCAAAAAGTGGGTGTTTGACACTATTTTACCAATGAATCATGGATTTGGGTTTGTCCAAAGAGAGGCTATGCCATGGATTTTGGAACTCAATTTACTTTGTTGGTATCTGGATTCTTTAGATAGACGTACCCCACCATTGTTTGAAGATACCCCACCAGAGTCTTGTTATCCATCAGGGTTTCAGAAGCGTTAGATCCATATCGGTTTGTGTGGAAAGGGGGGGGAATACAAAAGTGTTTTGTTTTCTGACAAACAACCATGGTTTCCAAGTTTTGAGACAGCCCGAAAATAGATAGACCACTTGGAAACCTTGCAATTGTGATGTATATAAATAGCATCTATTTTCCATCTTGGAAGGACTCTCCTATCTATTCAGGGATCCTTGCGTTGGAAATTCAGTGTTGGCCAAATATTGGTCCTTTCAACTACCACGGTGGACGGTTTGTGCCTTGTTTGGGTACATGTTTTCTCCATCAACATTGAACCTTCCAGAGGGTAGTTCATGCAAAGCTGGGTCGTTGCTTTCCAAGGACATACATACATGGACAGCTAGATGATGATATTTAGATAGCATTAAGTCAGTTTGGATATGATTGGTTCATATAGATTCATATAGATCATATCGATAAATAAATATATATATAGATTGACTGTATAGTTCTGATCAGGTAGATAAATAGATAGCTACAAGATCTTAGTCACATCACTTGGGTTTATTTGAAACACAGATTCCGCCAGACCCATGGTCGAGAATCCAGAACCTCATTTTCCCCAATCTTAAATGGTGATTTTATGGTTGGATCCGACCCACTTGTCAGACACACCCGAATAACAGGCTGTGAGATATTGTTAGTTGATGTTCGTTGTATATCCCAAAAGATATCCCGACCATCTCATTATTTTTTCCCAGGCAAGTCCCCAATTTTGATGGTAAATCCATCATACGTTTCTACATGTTTCTGTACTATGTTTGCATAAGACGCTTGGCTTCCCCATGACATCTGCCCGTAAGAATTCCAGCATGTGTTCATGCTTGACCCCCCCATTGTTTGTTGGTTAGATAACCTCATCATTAAAACCCCCAAAAAACATCATATCTAGTTGATTCATGTTGATTATATCATATCCATTAAGCAAACATTAAAACAACCAGTCGAACAATAAGAACCATTACACCAGCAAGAGACCCCAAACAGTGTGGGGAAGGGGACCGTGTGGTAGTGTGGTAAGGAAACAGTAGGCATGCAGGTCACACAGCGGAGAAGCTGAGAAGCGGAAAGCGAAGCGTCATGCCGTGGCTTCTTGCATTGGGCTGCAGGAGCAGCCATTGAATGCGGACAGACAAAAGGTCCTATGATCACCAAAAAAGTTTCACACAAGAAGAAGTTACACACACACACAAGAAGGAGCACAGAAGAAGCCAGCAGGATCTTCACAACATCCTCTCACAAGCACATCTACAAGATCTTGATCCTGCGCTTGCCATGAAAAATGAGCCCAAGGCGAAGGAAGTTAGGATCGCACTTTGTGCGATTATCCCCAGCCTTAACACCTACCGTAAGAACCCCTCAGTATGGACACACTGTTTGGTGATTCAAACAAATGCCTAAAATTCCATCAAAAAACAATTAGAACAACCCATAGAACAAAAACTAATATTCCATCTGTCTTTCACTTCCCCCTTCCAAGGTCTATGCATGGCCTGGTGAACGCTGCCACGGGCCCCCCACGTGTGGTGCCGGGATGCCGAGTGAGCGCTGAATTGCCATTTCTCGGTTCGTTAAGGGGATTTAACATGATTTAACCATCAGTTATAGGGTTTGAGACATTGAAACATGTGGGGATGTAGTTGTTAAATGATGGTTGGTTGATGTTTTGTTGGGGGATTGTGCTAACCAATACATTAGAGACAATCACAATCCATGAAACGGGAAATTCGTTCTTAACCAACCAGTATAATGAAATGACATAAGGCAACTGGATTTTTTCATGATTAACATAATTAACTTGTTCTCCTGATTTTCTCGTTATGATAACAAGAATATAACTTAATTTATAACTGAATAGTTGGAGATGAAACATCAAAACAAGTTTTTGTTGCGAAATTATGCTATATACAGTTTTTGAATGTTTTTGGTATCTTGATCATCTTGATCTGAACGAGACGTTGTTCTTTGTTGGTGAGTTCTTTTGCTCCAAAATGGTTTGTGACATCAGTGACCTTTCCAAGGGGGGAAAAATCAAGTTCGGTGAAGTGGTGGAAATCTCTATACTATAGATCCCAAAATCTTTGAGCACCCTCTGGTTTTTGTACTTAACAGTTTGCTATATAGATGGCCCATTTATAGGTGATTCATCGATGAGTTAGAAATGATTTACTATTTTTAAAATGGTGATCTTCCATGGTAAATGAAAGCGGGATTCTCCATGGGCCACCAGCCCAAATCTCCAACCCACCTCCACTCTACGCCCGTTTGTGTTTTGGAGAATCAAACAAATGTTTAACCAATACCTAAAATAGAGAGAGAGAGAGAGTAAAGATTTGAATCTTGAGTTTGGGCAAACATGGACTCAACAGATATATATATATATATATGCATATGAGAGAGAGATATTAATATATATATATATTATATAGATACACATGACATAATATACATATGACATACATATACTGTAATATATATATAATTACACATACTACATATATACTGGTTGGTGGTTTGGAACATTTTTTATTTTCCATAATATATGGGATGTCATCCTTCCGACTGACTTTCATATTTTCCAAGATGGTTATTGCACCACCAACCAGAATATATATATACACACATACTACATAAATATGTACTGTATAATCCACATATAGATGTTTGATTCCCCGAGAATCCCGAAGCACTGCACCAAGGACCAAAGGCTTCACTGCACCGCCTTCCACTGGGCACGCTTTGGGGTTGTTTTGGGTCTGTCTGAAATGAAGGATTTCATCCGCTTTTCTGGGCATGAGTCAAAATTTATGGTTGGTGGTGACTGGAACATTGGTTTAATATGGGATAATGATGGTTAATGATGGTTAATAATGGTTAGTAATCACTGGTTGGTGGTTTGGAACCATGGAATTTTATGACTTTCCATAGATTGGGCATGTCATCATGCCAACTGTTACTCACTCCATGATTTTTCAGAGGGGTAGGTCAACCACCAGCCAGATATGTTAACCCATATTATTTACCATCCACTAGGGAATTTATATTCATATTATTGTTATGATCATGATTAATCCAAATGGGTATGAACCATCCAATTTAGCTATTTCAATGACTCTCCAGTGGTTAGGAGGGAGCGATTCGGAGCGGTTGGGGTAACCATATTCCCTATTAAATGAGGAGCCAAGGAGCTATCAAGAGTTTCTCAACCACAGTAAAGATGATTAGCTTGTCAAGAAATATAGGATAGCGGATTTATTGCATTTTTGATAGGGATATTGATGACTAGCCAGTGGGTTTTAGTGAACCCTATTTCCAGAAACCGATTTAAGCCAAGTTGATTTTGGGGAGTTCTATGTGAGCTGTTAAGTTCCATGAGCAGTCTTACTGCGGGTGGAGTTAGGTAGAAACAAATTCGGTGACTAGCTCTGCAGGGGAAGATTCACTGACTGCTATCTTAGGAATGCTTAGACTATTCACCTTACCAACATTCAGCGGTTTCGCCTTCTATTCTCCATTAAGATGGTTTAATACACCATTTACACCATTTTAAATATAACTGGAAACAATTAACATCCCTTCGCCCAAAATATTGAATACCTCCCTTAGAACCGCTGGCCTTAGCACATCGAATTCAACCAATCCCCCTGAGTTGATCGGGGTCACCGCACGGCGTGGCTTGATCGGGGGTATTGGTCACGGTCGATTCCCCTATGATTACTACTATGAGTATCATTAGCAGTACGTATTGTTAGTGTTGTTTCGTGTTTATTACTAATCATTACTAATTATTATTAATTATTGTTAATTATTACTAATTATTACAAATTATTACTAATTATTACAAATTATTACTAATTATTACAAATTATTACTAATTATTACAAAATATTACTAATTATTACAAATTATTACTAATTATTGCTAATTATTACTAATTATTACTAGTTATTACTAATTACTACTACTTATAATGATCAATAGTAACAATCACTATAATATGTATATATATATATATATCATTGTCATTATATATCATTCTATATTATCATTGATTATTATCTCATCATCATTTTCAGCATTGTTTCAATATACATATACACACATATATATATATAAGTTATAAGCATTGTTCTGACTACGTACTACTTCCCTTGCACCATTCTAAGTGTGTGTGCGTGTGTGTTGTTTGTACCAAGTCTCGATCAACCTCTAAAAAGGCTGGCATATACAAAAGTGATGCACAAGGAAATTTTGTTGGTGATTTCAACATTTTTTCATTATCATAGGTGACATGTTGGTATATTTATCTATATACCTGTTGGTATATTTATTGATGACATTGCGTAACCTTGTTAAATATCATGAAGAATCACAACGGGTTTTATACCTATGGCAGCTGCTTGATATACCAAAGTGTCAGCTCTGACCTTCTGCAAAAAAAACAATGCTGTATTATCTAACCTTGGTTACATATTATCTCCAATAATACACCATTAGGATATAGTTACATAGCTTACATTATCCAGGTATTGTCTCCAATAATACACCATTAGGTAATACCACAAGCCAATCAAACAAATCCTACCAGGATCTCGAGTAATACACCATTGTCACATTGTATTATGATCGAATTGGCTTAATTGGCTTATGATATTTACCGAACGTGACCTATATCTAACCACGGCGTCCAGGGCCTCACGTGAACTCTCTCCCACCAGAGGGCCAGGCACGCTTCGGGAAAGCCATGGGGGTAGCATAGCTGGAGAGTTTTGGAACGGAACATACCCCCAAAAAAGTGGATGGGATGGGGGTACCACCATGACCGTTCGGAAAACCTAGGAAAACCACCATGACTTTGATGTGTAGCTCTGCGTTTAATTAAGGCCCAATGTGTTGAAACTGTGTCTTTTGAAGAAATCACACCCTAGATGCATGACTCCTGAAGGTGCTCTAAAGACAGCACATGTCTGATGTGGGCACGATTCACGATAGCCACAGAAATTGCACACATCATGTATGCAAGAATGTGGCGAGTGAGTGAACGCTCCTTTCAGTCTCAATCACTTGTTTGTGCTGGGTTCAGTTGGCAAGACAGCGACCCACTCGGTCACTTACATTCTGATGCATGATTGTTCGATCCCCTCTTGCATGGAATTGCTTCGTGCGAAGGGGGCCCTCTTGAGCTCAAGAACCTACGTGTAGAAAATGTGCGGCAATGGCGTCGCTTGTGCTTTAGCGTGATTCATTCTCTTCAGATCCACTTGGCACAACAGATTGGTGCCGCGGAGCCTTCAAGATGAGTGGACCTAAGGGTATGGCATCTACTAGTGACTCCGGCCAACCTGGAGGACGTATCCCATTTTGGGATGGCCAACCACAAACTTTCCACCACTACATTGTCGAGGTGAAATGGTTGCTGGCTGGCACAAAGACTTCAGAACGTCCATATGCAGCTGCCCGCCTTGTCAGGCGACTGCTGGAATCCGATTATCCTGCTCTCAAGACTCTTATGTACAAGCTGGACCCTGATGAATTCCGTGATGAAAATTCTGTGCAGCAGTTTTTGCGATTCCTGGAAAGTAGTCCCATGAACCGGCAGCCCATTCCAGACGCAGGGGCGAAACTGGCTGCATACTATAGAAAGTTGTCACGGAAAGGTGGTGAAAGCATTCCCCAGTTCTTGATTCGTGAAGACACGGTGTATGATGAGATGTGGAGATCATTGCAGCGTCTTCTTAGAGAAAAGGAGTTGGATTTCAGCAAGTTTGACACTACTCTGGAAGATCTTCGTGTGTTTTGTGGCATGGATCCCAATAGGTCTGTGTTCCATCCTGATGATTTGGAAGAGGAAGACGCAGCTTCAGTTCGTCGACCGACTCCTCCGACTTCAGCGGCTGCTGAGGCTGATGATGATGAGGAGGTGGGGTCATCGAGAACGGCAACTCCTGTTGGTGCTGCGCCTGCTCCTTCGAGGATCCGGAAGAAACCCAAGGATTTGATTGAGAGATTAATGGAAAAGGGTCTTATCCCCCTAGCCGCTTTAGATATAATCCGAGGCTGGTTGGTCCTTGAAATGTCTAGTTCATCAGATATGGATAGAGCATTGGTCAAAGCATCAGCACAAAATGAGCTTGGCTATGATAGAATCAAAGCGTCTTTGTTAGCTCTTCACGAAGATCGAGGAAGGCTTCAGCAGCCCCAGAAAGGATCCTGGAAGGGTGGTCGGGTGTTTTTGTCAGAAGAACACTCTGAAGATCAGTCCTGGTTTGGAGAAACCGCTGATGGTGGCGAAGAAACCTGGTCGGGTGAATATCCCGAAGACTATGGCGCATGGTTTCAAGATCCATACCATGATGATGACTGGTCCTGGCAAGAGTGGCATGAAGATTCATATTGGCAAGAACAACCTCCTCCCTATGGACATGAAGTCAACGCGGTTGCAGCAGATGAGTCTCCTGAAGCAGACCCAGAATCTCAGAAATTGTTCCTCCAGCTGCAGGAAGAGGAGCGCGAACTTCAGGCCATGATGGCCGAGACTCAACGGAACCTTGAGCAAGCTCGACAGGCTGTGGCGGCCTCTCGGAAAGATCGTGGCTGGAATCACGCATCAAAAGGTGCACGAGACACCAGTACAGTGATGCGTTCCAAGGGCTTCCCAAAAGGGAAACGCGAGATGCAGTTTGCCCAATACGCTCCCCGAGCTCTATGGCCACAGAAAGGATTCAAGGGCAAAGGGTTTGGAAAGATTACTGGCAAGACTGGCAAGGGCTTCCCATCTTCGTCAAGCAACTTCTCACGGAAGGGATCAGCCTACTACATGCCATCTGTCCCTGAGAAGATGTATACTCTCTGCCCCTTGGATGTGCATGCTTTTGATGAGACCCCGTCTTCAACTTTGGAGATGGCCATGAACATGAATTCGTCACCAAGTCACTTGATGCAAGCTGAGACCATGCCTGAAGAGTCAGTAATTGACACAGGAGCTACCGTTTCAGCTGGTGGCCGCAAGGCGGTCAATGACTTAGTTTCAAGTCTTGCAAAAGCAAGATCAGACTTGAACGTGCAGATCTTCAGTGGTGATCGCCCGTATTTTAGGTACGGTTCCGGGGATTGGGGCCGAGCACTTTTTCGAGTTCGCCTGATGTTTTCGTCCTTCTCTCTGGATATATATATGCTTTACCATCTCCAGGAGTTCCAGTGTTGCTAGGTATGCGTGAGCTATCAGCATTACAGTGTGTCTTGAACTTGTCGAATGGTCGTGCAATCATTGCAGGTTCACAGGTGAAGCTTCGCACCACACATAAACGTCACCTTGTGTTGAATATGATTAGAGATCTCCCTGGAGGAAGCCAAAGCAAACTTCCCACTGAAGATAAAGTGAATTTTTCAGATCGCCAGTCCACAACCTATCCTCAAGGGAAAGGTACTGGCGAGCAGTTTTCGGGAATGTTGGAGCTTTTGACCATGCGCGATGATTTTCCTTCCTTTTCCAATCAGCATGATTCTCTGTACTTGGATGCAAGGGCTCATGAGCATATAAATCTTTCTCCTTGTGATTTTTCATTTCTGCTCGGTCACCGTAGCAGTGATCCAAGCACTTCCGCGTTTCCGGAGACTTCTCAGTCACCTACTCCAGTGCCACGACATGTCGACCGAGCCAAAGGATGTCAAGGCCATGATCAAGGAAGCGGTGCAACAAGCCCTGGCAGAAGAAAAGCAGAAGACCAAGGGCACGTCATCCACTTCGGAGAAGACGTCAAGCAAGAAGGAGAAGACGACAACCTTCGACGAGTCTCGTCGATCAGGGATGCATCTGCAGGACCCCCGGGCCGAGAAGACTCAATGGCCATGTTTCGGAGAACATCACGAGACTCGGGGGAGCAACCGCTTCGGAATGTGGAGCGATTGCCGGAAGTGTGGAATTCGAATGATGTATACTCCAGCTGTGGGCAGTCCGGCCACCTCAGTGCATCAAGATCTTCCTGCAACGGTCACCGAGGCATTGGCCAATCTTCGCAGCGACGGTTACCAACCTCAAGAGGTGGATCACAAGCTGGTGAAATATGCGATCAAGTTGGTGACGGCCGAGAAGGTGATGAAAGGCCGACCTCCAAAGAACCAGACAAAAGCCAAAGCAAAGGGCTATCCCTCGCCGCCGGAGACACCACAGCCAACAGCGGCAGAGGTCCATGTGATGACCGACTCCGACACAGAGGGTTTCCAATCTGTGCAGCCCAAGAGCAAGAAGTGATCGAGTTTGCCGAGGAAGAGTCCGACCTCCAGTCAGAGACTCGCAAGATGGTCCAAGAAGTGATTCAATCACACAACCAGTTTGGTGTTGCTGCGGAACTTCGGCAGCTGAGAGCTACAGCTGTGAAGGATGTAGTGTGGGAGTTATGTTGTGGTCCCAAGTCGACACTGACCTCAGAAGCCGAGCGGCAAGGTATGCAGGCTCACAGGTTAACTTTAGAAAATGGGTTTGATTTTGATGATCCCAATAGTGTTGCTCAAGCAAAGCTGAAGATAAAAACTGAAAGGCCCACCAAACTTTGGGCTTCACCAAAATGCAATCCCTGGACAAACACACAAAATCTCGACCAGAGAACTTTTGAGCAGTGTCGAAATTTGAGACGTATGAGACTGCGAAGTCGCCGTCAGGTGCGACACATTCTCGACATTTTCAGGGCAGCGATTTCACGTGATCCAAAAAATGTGCATGTCTACTTTGAGTGGCCACGGGATGCAGTGGACGGCTGGCGCATTCAAGAGTTTCAGCGTTTTGAGCGATGGCTTCACTCAACCTTTGGCATCCAACTTTTCCGCACGCACATTCATGGTTGCATGTTTGGGGTGCGTGCTCCATCGGGAGAACTCTTGAACAAGCCCTGGGTGATTTTGACCACTGATGAGTTCTTTTTCAAGCATGCCACCACCAAGTGTGACGGATCACATGAGCACCGTCCTGGCGGAATGTTGGGAATGGGATCAAAACATGTCAATGCTACCGCATTTTACCCCACATCAATGGCACGTCGAATAGTACAAGTTTGGAAGAAAGGAAAGTTCCAGGACAATGACATGTTTGTCCTCAATCAACTCCACACAGCAGCGCATTCATATGAAGATCCAGTAGCATCAAATCCATTCACACTGCAAGAGCTTCAAGAAGATTTACCAGAACTAGATGAGACCGCATATGCAGCATCAAAACGCAAACCACGAACACAAGATCCAGATGATGCAGACCCAGACCAAGATCAGCATGAATTTGTTGATGACACCCAACGAGAGCGGTGCCGTGCCATGCTTCACCGACTGCATCGATCGGCTGGTCATCCCAGCAATCGAAATTTGGCGAGGCTGATTCGGGACAGAGGCTTACCAAGGTGGATGGTAGAAGAAGCAGCAAATCTCAAGTGCCAAGCATGTGTTGAGAACCAGAGGGGAAATCAGTTGATCCCCCACAAGAGCATTGGAGTGCAACCTCAACCTTGGCAATTTGTAGGTATGGATGTGTTTGAAGTGCCCTTCCCGAAGCAGCAGTGCAAAGTTCGTTATTTGGTGATGGCAGATCTGTGTATGCAGTTTGTATCACTTCAAGTTCTCCATGTTGGTTCACTCTCTGATTCTGGCACTGATGGAGGTGACAAATTGGTGGCAGCCTTCTGCAATGGATGGCTCATCCACCGACCGAGGCCGGAATGGGTGCTTGTAGATTCCCAAACAAGTTTGTGCTATGGGGCTATGTCAGATTTTCTTTCCATGGCTGGTATTGGACTTTCAGTAATTGCGGGAGAAGCTCACTGGCAACATGGAAAAACAGAAAGCATGGTCCGGATCACCAAGGGGATCATCAGAAGACTTCGCAATGAGAATCCAGAGATTGATCCAGCAGCAGCAGCATATTTAGCGTGTATTGCCTCAAACAACACTTGGAAGTCTAATGGTTTTAGTCCAG
This sequence comes from Cladocopium goreaui, assembly GCA_947184155.2. Taxonomy (NCBI): domain Eukaryota; class Dinophyceae; order Suessiales; family Symbiodiniaceae; genus Cladocopium; species Cladocopium goreaui. The sequence continues at coordinate 180,623 of CAMXCT020004935.1, read as the reverse complement.
TTCAATGGGCCTATGGGTGCGATCCAGATTTCAAACGAGATGTTGAGCCAGACCCACTGGAGGCAAATAAACGTTTTGGTATAGGTCCTAAAATTTTTGCAGAACTTCAGCAACATCGTGATCGGGCAAGAGCTATTTGTGCAGAAGAGATTGCAAAAGAGACTATGACCCGGTTGTGGAATTCCTCTTCTCGTCCAGTTTCTTCCTTTCAGGTTGGCGATTTTGTTTTCGTGTGGCGATCAGCTACACTAAAGGCAAGGAAGAGAGATGCTACATATAACCCAGAACCAAGATTCATTGGGCCAGGCCGCGTAGTGTTGATTGAACCAAGTCTATTGGAAGATCGGAGACAAGGGGTCATCTGGGTATTGCTAGGAGCAACTATGTATAGATGTGCGCCAGAACAGCTTCGCCATGCTACACCACAAGAAATTCAATTAGAACTGTTGGCATCCGGCGAATCTCTTGTCATACCCAAGGAGGAGATGATTCGAAAGCTTCGATCCTATGTAGATGTTTCTCAGGAATTACCTCTTATTCCCCCAGATCATCCACAATTTGTTCCACGAGGTAACCAAGCGGCTTCAGCTTCAACCGCCGAACCTTCAAGCCCACAGCAGTGGACAGAAGAGGTGCGTAGTGGAAGACCAACCCGATCACGGAGTAGAGAGCCAAAACTTTCTGTGGATGAATTGCAGCGGCGATGGAACCAACTGATTTCTGTAAATGACAATCGCCGACGTGAGGGACTTCCGCCATTAATGCAGTTGCCTAGTTATGATGTACCTATGTATTCTTTGAATGATGATGATGTTCCAGAAGAGAAATCCATGGGAGTAAAGAATATTGAACAAGTTTTGCAAGCTTATCAAATTTCAGATCCGGAGGTTCAACAGCTTGTCCGGGACAAGATTTTTCAGTTGGAAATTCAGCAGAAACAAGAAGAATCACTTCAACTTTTGCGTGATCAGATTGAGAAAGAGAAGGAAGATGAGTCATTTTTGCTGTCGTACATTTCCTCTTCATGTACATCCTCTCAGCCTTTGGATTGCTATCGCGTAGAGTTTGATATCCTGGATGCAGATGCATTCACTTCCAACCCTATTTTGTATGTGAAGCGAGTTTTGGAGTCAAAGGGAACAGAAGTAACGTATTCTAAACTTCTCCCTGAAGAGCAGCCATTATTTGATGAGGCGAAAGCTCGAGAAGTAGCAGAAGTGGTTTCATCAATGGCTTTACGCAAGATTTTGGAAGCCACTGAGCAGAAGGAAGCAGAGGAGAATCCAGGTCGCCATCTTCCCATGCGATGGGTTTTAACTTGGAAACCAATCATTCCACCAAATCCTCCTAAACCTGGGGAACCTACTCCCGTACACAAATCTGGTACAAAGAAAGCAAAAGCGAGAGTAGTTCTGCTGGGGTTTAAACATCCTGATCTTATCAAGCGGGACCCTATCACTGGTAGACCTGAACTTTTGACTTCATCCCCGACTATATCAAGAACTGGTCGTAATCTATTGTTACAATCTATGGCTTTGGATGGGCATGTCATGGAATCATCAGACGCGAAAAGTGCCTTTTTACAGGCAGACAACTCAGAGGAAAAACGGCGACTGTGGACACGTGCGGTGCCAGAGTTGGCTCATGCGTTGGGAGTAGTGCCTGGGGAACTCTTACGTATAGTGGGTGCTATTTATGGTCTCACTAATGCCCCGCGTATCTTTTGGAAAGATGCAGATCAGAAATTGCGACAGCTCGGTGCACGTTCACATCCCATAGATCGATGTATTTGGATAGTTGTCAACCCCTCAACTGGTAAAGTCTGCGGTCGTATTGGTTCACAGGTTGATGATTTCCTTTTTGGCGGTGATCCTCATGATTCTTATTGGCAGCAATTTCGCAAGAATATGAAGGAGATGTATGTCTGGTCGCCATGGGAACAGGGGGATTTTATCTATGCTGGGTGTAGACTTCGTCAACTATCCACAGGTACAATTCATGTTTCTCAAGAAGATTTTTGTAATTCTTTGCAACCCGTGGAAATTTTTGGAGACAAATCTAGGTCAGATTCAGATTTGATGACTGACAGCGAAGTATCACAGTGCAGAGCATTGCTGATGAAGGCACAGTGGCGCGCACTCCAAACAGCACCACAATACGCAGCGCGTATTGGTTTAGCGTCATCTGCTATGAGTGACAAGCGCTTGGCAAATTTGAGAGAAGCCAATAGCATTTTGAAAGAATTGAAAAAGACTGCAAAAGAAGATATCGTTTTTCACAATTTCAATTTGGGGAGACAGGAGAAACTTTCGTATTCAGATCTTGTTTTCTGTCACTGGGGCGATGCGGCCCAAAAGAATCGCCCAGGGAAAGGAAGTACTGGTGGGTACATCACAGGACTCACCACCACAGAAGTGTTGCGGGGGAAAGAATGTTTGATTTCTCTCATTGATTGGCGTAGCTGGAGATTGCGAAGAGTAATAGCTGGATCTAACAGTGCAGAAGGCCAAGCAATTGCAGAATGTGAGAATAAAGGTTGGAGAACTCGAGTTTTTTGGTTTTTGGTCGTTGATGTACAACAATAAACTGACCAGAACCAATGCAGAGAGTCTGGCGGCTTCATGTTTGAGTCTGCTGATCATGGATTCCCGAGGATGCTATGACGCATTGGTCACCAACGAGTCTCTGGGCACCTCCATTGATGATGCGAGGGCATCCATCGACATGATTGGGGTGCAGCAAGGGACAGCTCCTGAAACTATGTGTCATCCGACCTGGGTGCCTTCTGATCTTAACTTAGCGAACTCATTGACCAAGTGTAGTGTTGAGGCATACCGTGAAATGGCACTGTTTCATTCCCGTAAAGCTTGAATCGTAAGATTCAATACTGAATTCGTTTCAGCACGGAAAGCTCAGCGTCTTAGACGCGCTAAGCAGCAAGAAGAAGAGAAAAATAATCTTCATTTTTGTCATATCCCAGAAAACTGGGACGAAGACAGTTGGGCGTCACTCTTTGGAATTTTACCAGAGCGTAAAGATCTTGAGTGATTTTTCCCATACCTTCCAGAATGCATCTAGGGTTGAGAATGTTGTCTCTTTGGTGTGTCTTTTGAAGAAATCACACCCTAGATGCATGACTCCTGAAGGTGCTCTAAAGACAGCACATGTCTGATGTGGGCACGATTCACGATAGCCACAGAAATTGCACACATCATGTATGCAAGAATGTGGCGAGTGAGTGAACGCTCCTTTCAGTCTCAATCACTTGTTTGTGCTGGGTTCAGTTGGCAAGACAGCGACCCACTCGGTCACTTACATTCTGATGCATGATTGTTCGATCCCCTCTTGCATGGAATTGCTTCGTGCGAAGGGGGCCCTCTTGAGCTCAAGAACCTACGTGTAGAAAATGTGCGGCAATGGCGTCGCTTGTGCTTTAGCGTGATTCATTCTCTTCAGATCCACTTGGCACAACAGAGAAACCATCTTGTTTTGTCCAGTAGACACAATGAACATGATGCAAAACAGGTGAAATCTGCTGAAATCACCCTTGTCGGTTTCATACAATGGGACATTCCCAAAGTGAAACCCAGCTCACATCGAATCTAAACCACTCAGGAGCAAAAACTCTCTGAGCTACTCACTGCTTACTGGTTTACTGGTCATTTAACTCTAGCTATGGAAACAATGACCATGTTTCATGTGAATCACTTTAGCTATGGCAAATCACCCATTTTTTATAGGTGAATCAAGTGCTCCAGGCTCTGCACGGCCCGGCTCCAGTATGTGCGGAGCCTCAAACCAAGGGGGACCCAATGGGTTTGGGGAGGACTTGGATGATAGAATGGTGCATAATGCTAGCAGAATGCTAGTTTTATTTCATGGTATACTTTTTTAATCTTTTTCAATAATTCATGCTATATACATTATATATATAATATGATATTTGCATTTTTTTGATGAATTTTGATGGGTATTTGTTTGGTGTAGAATCGATATAATCCGTGGGGTATAGTCGATGACCACCAGACAATGGGGATTCTTGGTCCAATGAATCTCACATGTGGTTTCACACATTTTCCATATTCGATGATCGCCCCAATGACTCAAGCTATTTTTTAATGGGTTTACACCACCGGACAATTTTTTGGCAACATTTTGATGGGGATACACCAGCTTGTTCTTCAAGGGTTGCCCCAGATGGGGCATGGATGAACATCCAGAACCAGTTGGTGGTTTAAAGTTACCCTCTGGTAAACTAACATAGCTATTGAAAATTGCCATTTATAGTGGATTTACCCATTAAAAATGGTGATTGTCCATAGTTAGGTTGGTTTACCAGAGGGTAAGGCTGCAAGGGTGAACTGGCCCAGTTCGCCATCTGTGATTATTTCACCAGCAAGGAATTGGGGGATAAATGGGATCAAAAATGCCCAAAGATGTTGATTCTAGATGGTGTAAAATGAGGATAGAACTACGAAATGCTGGAATACACCCAGTGGTGAAGGGTAGTTTAAAGAGTTCTGTTCTTGACGTTTTGATGGGGATATATAAATATTTATATCGTGCCTACACACACATATATATAATTATATAAAATGTATAGCAATAATAATAATGTATGTAATATATATATAAACATATATATATATATAAACATTATAATTATATGGTATATTATATATACTACCCAGACAGAACTGTTCAGTTTTTGCAGAGTCACATTATCCATAAACATCTCCCCAGGCATGAGTGTTTACATGTATCATTGGAATAAAACTAACGGCAAACATCGCAGATATATCGAAGTTGGACGTCATGTCATGGGGATTTAAGCCAAATTACCCCCCAAAGGTGAACCCCGGGCTCATGGGACAGGGCTCATCTTTTGGGCTTTTAATCACCAAGAACCACGTTCACCTTGGGCTTGGCTTCCCCATGATGGTTGCTGTTACCCGGACCCCTGGTTCTATGCATCGATGATGTGAATCCCGTTACCCGGAAGTGGTTCAAAAGAATTGTTGCAAGCCAGATGTGCAACTATGGATATCCCCATTGTATATACCCTCTGGTTATGACTAACATTGCCATGGAAAATCACCATGCTATTAATAGGTAAACCATCTATAAATGATGTTAAATAACCAGAGGGTATATATATAATGTTTCATTTTATATCCCATGCAGTTAAACTATCGATTATACCATAGTTTCTGGATATAAACTTGTAAGTGGGATATCATCCATAGCAAGTGGTTTGCAAGTCCCAGTTACAGCTGGACGAACTCTACTTACCCTACTTGCAACTGGTGTCAAAACCTACTTACTAGCTGGGGTAAAGTACCAAGTGGCTTATTTTCCTATATCTTCCATGATATTTTCCCATAATCTTCCGATATTTTCGGATGATATAACCCGATGATTGGTGCTTCAGTCCAAGCAATTTTCCCGGTGTTCCCAGTACCCTCTGGTAAACTAACATAGCTATAGAAAATCACCATCTTTGATAGGTAAATCAACTATAAATGGGCAATTTTCAATAGCTGGGTATTCCTGGACCACATCTCTTCAGGAACCTGAGGCTGGGGTGCCTAGGGCCGTGAGTGTCAGGTGCCTGTTGGGTCAGATGATGAATGTACTGAGGTTCTTGTTTTTTTCTTCAAACAAACATAGGGTTTTTGGTGATTACAACTATACTGTATGGTAACTATAGTAACTATATTAGGTTTTAGTTCTTTTTTAACTAGGGATTACCAGAGGGTAGATGTTTCTTTGAGTTGATCGATTTGGAAAGAAAACACATCCGTTTGAACAAGTCCTGGATGCTAATTCCTGGAAAATGTGCGTGTATATGTGTGTATATGTATATTCTGTATATGAAATATTGATATCTAGGTCCTGAAATCCAGCTGTTTTTGAGCAATCTATACAGATACTGCCTGTTTTTTAACCGGCAGCGTTTGCTTTTTTCGGCAGGTCTGGGTCAAGTGGTGAATGCTGGATTGTTGGTTACATTGATGGAGGACGCTTTCATGTCTTGAGAAAAAACACATCAGTATATAGATTGCTGGGCACCTAAGGTTCAAGTTTAGGGGTTTAGGGTATTGTGAAACTGACCCAACTTTGGCTTCCGTACAAAAAACAAACTGTGATTCCTTATGATTTTGTCCTGGGTCACTAAGTTTTGCATATCGGTGCTTTGAAGATCTTCCCACGCACAAAAGCGAGATAAGCAGTGCAAAACCTTGTTGTTTGATGATCAGTTCGGGGATTATACTGTCCAATATATTGGGTATTATCAACATCCATGAACGGGGGGATCCCATTCTCAAAACACAGTAGTACTCTTCAGCAGTCTTACTGTTACAACCAGTGCTATGTTAGGGGATGTTAGTCTTATCTTAACCAACCAACGTAATGCTGGTAAAGCAATGTCATAAACCGCCAATATGATCAATATGTTGATCCAGGCCCTGTCCATTTTCCCGTGTTCCGGAGATGTTAGGTTTCCATGTCACTTTTCAATGGATTGGTTGAAGGGAAAATTGATGAAAATTGGAACCGGAAAGCCCCTCTTTTTTAATGGGAAAATCGATGGTTTCAGATTTTCCCACCAATCCGTTTCACTTTACAAGACTTTGAACAAGACATGAATGAAACATAATGAGGCTTTACCAACATGAATGAAAGGACAGAGGGTTTTCTGGTTGGTGGTTTGGCTCATTTTTTATTTTTCCATATATTGGGAATTTCATCATCCCAATTGACTTTCATATGTTTCAAGATGGTTAAAACCACCAACCATATTATTATTAATCATCATGAACCATATAATAACCACATATTAACCATAATTAATCATCATTAACCAACCAGTTTTGACATGTTTTGAACGGCCGTGCTCCCATCAAGGCCCAGTCTGGTGGAACGCCCATCACAGGCCGGGCTCAGCAATGATAGACCCTATGGTTTCATGGAATTTGTCATATATAAGATTTCTTCGGATCGAATTTCATGGGATATGGGTCTTCTTCGGATTGAGTGGGATTGATTGGGATTGTTTGAAACATGGGGATGAACAAACTCTGCTTTTACATAGCTATGAAACGGCCCATTTGTAGACGATTTACCTATGCCAAAGGGTAAACACAGGGACTTTCCTTTTTCTCATAGAACAACAGCGAAATGAGTTTCTATTCATGAAACATATGAAACATCACCACATTGATATCTTATATGTAATGATACGCTACGGCTTTCTTCTATATGTTATATCACCTACTACGTGATTGCCTTATTCTTACTGATATATATATATATGTAACAATTATATACACATGATAATATGTATATATATACACTATATTTTAATATATGTTATATATATATACACATCGTATATCATATGTGTACATATCATGTATATATCATTATATATCAGGTATATATCATGTATATATTATGTATATATCATGTATATATCGCCATATTCATCTCTTATATGTCATGCTACGCTACCGCTTTCTCCTATATGTTATATCACAACTGCGCTACAGCTTTGGACAGTTCACCGCTTGAGGATTCAGTGGTTGACACCGAGAAACCATGCTTTGGCAATCAATTTACACATGTGACCGTTCACAGGGCGTTTCATATAAGGGGGATAGGCCGATTTTTGAATCTTTGAGATGTTTTCCGAGGCACTACATCGGTACATTTATTGATTATTTTCTATGGGATTATTTCAGAAACTTGTAGACAAAACCACCCGGTTTCAAAACCAATGTGGTCGTGAAAGATACCATCGTGACGACTGACACACGCCGTAGTAGAAGTGGTTTGCCCCAACACGGCCTTTGGTAAGGACTGGGACTGATCAGAACTGATCTAGATTTCGCTCATTGGCTTTGAAACTGCCATGGCATTGTATGGCATTGTCGCATTCTTCAGTTTACCACATTAAACCTAGCAATGGAAAGTCCAACGTTTTCCTCCATTCATGGGCCCCAGTAGGTCGCTTGTGCATCAACAACTGCAAAAAACACAACAAAATTCTCTTCCATTTTCCTCCCTTTGGGTTTGTCTGACAGTAGGGTACCCCTAAATCAATTGGTTACCCTCTGGTAAACTAACATAACTATGGAAAATCACAATTTTTCATGGGAAAATTCACTATAAATGGTGATTTTCAATAGCTATGTTAAATTACCAGAGGGTAATCACCATTTTCCCATGGTACCATTGCTATTTCTTGGGGGACTTCATTGTTCAGACACAACCATTCTTCGTTATTTAGAAACATCATACTCACATAAAATTGAAATGGTTGGTGTCTTCATTAAACAAAACCACCATTATCCAACTAAACACCCGCTTACCGGTGGTTATATCCCCAAAAAATGCTGCTGAAAGCAGTTGAATCCCATAAAATCCAATACTTAAATACATATATATATATATTATATATATATCATATATATATAAATTGGTGATATTCCCAATGAATTTTGCCATGAATTCCACATTGACCACTGCTTCTCTGGCGCGCCCTGAATTTCAGGGCGCGCCACGCCTTAGCAACGGTGGCCCTGGCGCTGGTCCGGGCAACCCTGGAGCTGCAGCTGCAGGCGTCTCGTTGGTAGGTGGCATGTCCCAATTTTTTTCATGTTGGTTGAAACAATGCCATAGACCAATTTGGGGGATGATTTATTGTTGTTTTACCATGTTTTACCCACATGATCTCCCATTATAAAAATAGTGTTTGAAGCATCCTTTTGGTCCGGAGTTCGTAACCATCCACTGTATCACCAGCAAAGAATGGAGGGTTCATTGATGCTTTTCCAAGCAAAGATGATTGTAATATGTTGTAATATATCATAATTGTAATACGTGATTAGTAATCCAACTTAACTTGGTTTAGCCATCCAAAAATTGGTGGCACTAATCTGGTTCAATCATCCTGTAGAGCATGCATATTCCCGATACGAAACGCTGCAGCAGGGTTTCGTTTGAGGAGTACTTATAGGGAGAAGGGATATGTGGCAAGATAAAGGAGGTCCTACTCGGAATGGATTTTCGTGGATGGGAAGCCGCCAGAGCAGATCCGAAACTCTGCACCACCTGCCGTCTGTCCGCGGATACGCTTGATGCACTCGTCGTGGAAGGACCTTTTTCCTCGCGACCATGCCGGAAATACTCAGGAGAAGGGATGAGTAAAGTAACAATTTGATCATCAATCATTTTGAGCCACCCCCAAATGATTGTGACATGATGTTTAGATTTAGATGATGTTTGACGATGGTGAATTGTGTGAATTGTGGTGAATTAAAACAAAATCACCAGGACATCACCATAGATGAAGGTCAGTTAGAGGACATTATCCCCCAAACCCCAAACAATTTGATTCTGAGTATATAGGGACTTGGAATGATTCTGGGTAAATTGCAACGCACTGGAATAATGGTTAGTAAGGGTAAGTATCCCCAAATGGCCTTTATTCAGATTGGGAACAGGCTCCTTTTGGAAGGAAAGGGGCCTTCATTCAGATTAGTGAAATTTAGTGAATTACTATACGGTAACGACATTTAAATATGTGAAATTTAAAGTACCATGAGTGAAATTTAGTGAATTACTACTAGTGAAATTTAAAGTACCTGTTCGTATATTTCAAAGTCCGTATATTTCAATGCAGTTACTGTAACTGGTTGGTGGTTTGAAACATTTTTTATTTTTCCATATATTAGGAATAATCATCCCAACTGACTTTCATATTTTTCAAGATGGGTAGGTATACCACCAACCAGAAATGTAGTTACTATAATTTGTCCAGATCATTTGGATATTCACCCCGCTTCGCGTGGGGTGGCCGCCCACACCGCAGGTTTATTTAGGTCCGTGAGAGGGGCTAAGGGTGGTTTTCCCCCGTGGGGGCTCCCCAAGCTAAGAATTTTAACTTTCCCCCCCCGTGGGGGCTCCCCAAGCTAGGGAATTTTCACTTTTCCCCCCCGTGGGGGCTCCCCAAGCTAGGGAATTTTCACTTTTCCCCCCCGTGGGGGCTCCCCAAGCTAGGGAATTTTCACTTTTCCCCCCCGTGGGGGCTCCCCAAGCTAGGGAATTTTCACTTTTCCCCCCCGTGGGGGCTCCCCAAGCTAGGGAATTTTCACTTTTCCCCCCCGTGGGGGCTTCCCAAGCTAGGGAATTTTCACTTTTCCCCGCCGTGACAGCTTCCCAAGCTATGGAATTTTCACTTTTCCCTCCCTTGGAGGCTCTCCAAGCTGCGGAATTTCAAATAGCTAGACAACGACGCCTAGATAGTCCCCCAAATCCCGTGTTCTTTGAATGTGTTTCCATGTTTTTGCAATGGTTTCCTTCAAAGCACGGTACTTTACACTTTTGTCGCCATAAAACCGGTCGAAAACATCATGTTCGACAATGCTTCCAATTCCCTTATCTCCCCAACCGTTGAAAATACCGCTATTTACAGTGTTTTCTTCAATTTTTCCATGTTCCAATGCCGGTAGCCAACTCCAACATATATATAAGAAATCCTTCCAAAACATTGTTTTTGACAGTGTTTTTCCAATGTTTCCAGTCAAACAGACGGTAATTTACACGTTTTTTGCCATAAAGGCAGTAAATCCTTCCAAAACATTGCTTTTGACAGTGTTTTTGTAATGTTTCCAGTCAAGCATACGGTAATTTACACGTTTTTTGCTATAACGTCAGTCCAAAACACTTGTTTTTGCAGTGTTTTCAATGCTCTGGCATCCAAAAACCCTGCAAAATCTTGCTATGTACAATGTTTTTTTCATTTTTGGCCGTTTTTCCATTGCCGGAAAGCTACCAAAATGACCCAAAATTCCATTTCAATACCCTCTTGCGCTCAGACACCCAAAAATCCTCGAAAAATGTCGAAAACACCACCGTATTCTGGTCTCGGTGCGAAACCGTTTTTGGGCCCCCCCCGCCCCCCAGCTAAAGCTGATATAGCGACTGCTATATTAACAAATGTCATTGAGCATTTAGTGTTGCTGTTTTGCCCCCCAATAAGCACGCCTTCACCGCCAAAGCGGTGTGGGCGGATTTTTTGGGTGCCAAAATATGGTTCAACGATGGCTGACGGTGATCAAGTGACAGGTTTTCATATCATGATGCTGCCAGAATTGGCCTGGCATCATGTGATACGTACTCCAAATGATATACCATCTGGTTATTTAACATAGCCATGGAAAATCACCATTTTTAATAGGTAAACCATCTATACATGGGCCATTTTCCATGGCTATGTTAAATAACCAGAGGGTAAGTACTACTACGGTAAAAACCCTCAGTTTGCCCGCGCCGACGCCGACGACGTGTCCGAACATCAAAAAACACTGTGTTTTGTGGGACAACATGCACATGTCCATGATCATGGCTTTCATCTTGCAACGCACAGCTTAGCTACCTGTGCGTTGAATGTTACAACAACATCGTCATCATCATCATCATCATCATCAAACCCTTATTGAAGATCTTCAATGAATGTAGAAGTTTAACGGGGCTGGGAGAATTAGACCCTCATTGAAGATCGTCAATGAATGTAGAAGTTTAACGGGGCTGGGAGGAATTAAACCCTCATTGAAGATCTTCAATGAATGTAGAAGTTTCACGGGGGTGGGGAGGATTAAACCCTCATTGAAGATCGTCACTGAATGTAGAAGTTTAACGGGGCTGGGGAGAATTAAACCCCCATTGAAGATCGTCAATGAATGTAGAAGTTTAACGGGGGTGGGAGGATTAAACCCTTATTGAAGATCTTCAATGCATGTAGAAGTTTAACGGGGGTGGGAGAATTAAACCCTTATTGAAGATCTTCAATGAATGTAGAAGTTTAACGGGGGTGGGACTGCAATATTCCCTATTACCTTTGTTGATCTTCCCAATTGAATGTAAAGTTTAACGGGGGTGGGAATTTATATTCCTAATACCCTTGTTGATCTTCCCAATTGAATGTAAAGTTTAACGGGGGTCTGAATGGATTCCTTCAAAATCCCTAAGAAGTTGTGTGGGCGAACTGGGGGGTTTGCGCGTACTATTACTTTGGGAGGAGAGATATCATGATATATTATTTATCAAGAGCGATTCCATCATATTCTATAATGCTCCGTGTCACCCATGTCATGTATGGTGCATTTGCTTGCATTTGGATCATAGAAAAAGGGACCATGCTACTAAATGAAACATATAAATGAAACAAACACAAACCAACGATAAATGGGTCACCCATCACCAAGGTTGAAACTCGATACAGGTGTTCCCCTGCTGTCACACTTTGCTACCACGCTGTTGGGGATACAACCTAGGCTTATTCACTTGTGTTGCCTCTTCTGACATAAATCATCCAAGTCACCCAATAAACTCCTCTCTCCAATTCGGTAAATTCATCCACATCAGCAAAAATCACCTCCAACTCCATCCAAATCATTGAGCAAATAAAATAGATCCCTCCATCACCCCACAATCATCCCTCCATCATCTCCAACTTATCCCAAAATCTTGCAAGTCAGAATATCCCATTCAAGTGCATCCAAATCATACCCTCTGGTAAACTAACAGTTTGCTATTGAAAATGGCCATAGAAATAGCGGATTTACCCATTAAAAATGGTGATGTTCAATAGTTTTTTGTATGTTTACCAGAGGGTATGTCTAAAAATCAAACCTCAAGGTTCACCCTAGTTGTCCTAGAAATACATAGAGATACATCATATCCAACTACCACTTGGTCATCAAACATGGCGATGGAAATTTCATGAATTTTCCCCGTGTATATATATATAATATTATATATAGATGATTTTCCCAGCTATAAATGATAAACATCAATTTTTGTATGTTCCCATTGTTTCCCCATGATTTCCCATTCGAAGCTCGACATCGCAGGCTACCGCCCTGGTGCACCTGGTGCCCCGTGCGCCGGTGCAACTGGCGCCATGCGACCAAGTTGCGGCCGGGGGACCATGGGTCGTGGCGGTGTGGCGTGGCGGTTGTTCAAAAAATACATGGGGGTTGAACCAGTTGTTTAATGATATGAACATTATAATATATATATATATATGGAGGTTTCCTAAAATGTTGGTACCTCCAAATCATTCAAAACTAGACTGTTTTAGCATTGGAATCCATGGTTTTGGGGTACCTCCATTTTAGGAAACCCCCAGATGTTGATGATCGTACATGATCATACATGATGATACGTGTTTGATGGAGAGGACATTTGTTTATGGATATAGTAGCTCCCAAAAGGATGTGTTTTTGTTTTTGCGTTAACCACTGGTAGGATTTGATCTTCGTATCTTTCGGGGGTTATGAATTAATTGTTGGGGTTGGTTGGTTTCCAAATCAACGAAGCAACGCAGGAGTTTTGGGGGATTTGACAGATTTTGGTATGTTTTTTCAGCAACAAAGAGGGATGTTGACTAACATAGTCAGGGATATTGAGCAAACAAATTGCTGTCAATTTTTGGAGTACCCTTTGGTAATCAAACGTGGCAATGGAAAGTACCCGAATATAATCCTATAAATGGAGGTTTAAATGAAAAATTCGTCTATAAATCATATATAAATTGTAGATTTTCAATTGCCACGTTTGATTACCGGAGAGTATTATGTTCACAGTCCCGGTTGAAAAAAAAAAAGTTAATTTTCCTCTTTGACGCTGATGTGCGAAACCCAATACTACGCCCTACATCGCCCTACTTGAGTTTAAACCGTAAAGGTTTATGTATGATACACATGGTTTATTGTTCGGTCTACCACAGTCGAAACCTCAAAAATGGGGGCTAATACTCCACCATCCCCAACTAATAGTCGACAAAAAATGTGGGACATGATTAGCAACTGCCAATAATCCCTTGCCCTAAGATTCAAGACCTGTCAGAAACTATGGCTGGGACCGTTGATGTAGGGGGTGTTTAGTCTTAGGGGGATGGGAGAAACAACAACTATAAACATCGGGCATATACCATCATATACCATCATATACCATCATATACCATCATATACCATCATAGACCATCATAGACCATCATAGACCATCATAGACCCGTGTTCAAACATGTGTTTGGCTAAAACTGGGGGTATGATTTCAGACACTCCCTGAATCATCCTGAATCCTATATGAAGCATATGGACCATGGGGTACTTTTCCAGTGAAGATGGACACCTCCAGTAGTGAAGTATGAAACAGACAGTCTGTCCTTTCTATTTTTACCATGTGCTTTCAAACTTGGAGACCACCCATGGGTTTGGCTGAAACTAGGCTACCCCAAAATCTTCCAAAATCAATTGGTTAATCCTCATTTGTTTTCCAATAAAGTGGCAATTCGGGTGGTACAATTTTGGGGCAAACCACCTTGCCAAATATATGAAAGATGGAATTGCACGTGCTCAAACTCTTTGAAGCGGATGAATAGACGAAGTGGATCCTGCATCACAACTGGACCCATCCATGTTTAACATTGTTTAACATCGCAAATCGTGAGAGAAGACCTAACATCAACAAGTGAGATTGAACCAACAGCATATGGCAATATACTGGGACATTTTACGGAATATACACCCTATGGTGTCATTATTGCCGCTGGAAAATCTCGCAGCAAGAGTTCGAAGATTTTCCATTTCAATTCACCATCCCCCAAATTCACATAGACCCTGCCAAAGAATAAGGGGGATGAGTCATGAATGACCATGACTTAGTATTCAAACCCATCGTGACTTACAATGTGGGGCCCCCAGTAACTATAGTTATAAGTACCATAAACCATAGTTATTGGAGTTATAAACCAACTTAGCTATCTTGGGGGCCTCAAATTGTAGGGTACCCCCAGTTTAGGAACCCCCCAATTTGTGAACGTTCAGCGATCGCCCGGGGCCAGGCTACGTGCAGGCGTCGCCACAGAAGCAGGCTGCGTCGCCGCAAGTGCCAAATCGACACCTCCAGTGGCAGTTTGGGGGGCTCAGATCTGGCGTTTTTCACCGCAGATGTTTGATAAGTCTTGGTAAATGGAGGTGTAAGGGTCCCAGGGTGGTTTAATGATGTTTAATGATGATATCTCGGAACATCATGAGATTTTTGCAACTAATCCTGGCTGGTGTTGTGAAAACGTGGCTGGGGAAGCCCTGAACTAAATGGAGCCTGAACTAAGGACAAAATCAATAAAAATCATCTGTAAATATCCCACCAAATGTTAAATGGGGACGGATCAGAAGCCAGGAACCCTCCTGTAATTTTTCACATAGCCATGGTAAAATCGCCATTGTGAAAATTGGGGAGTTTCTCACTTTTTATCAGAGGGTACCCTCGCTGAGGGGATGAACATCCATAAATCTCAGCTATTTGAACAGAAGGGGATTTGAAAATGGGGGGATGACCCATATCCCATCCGTCACTTGACCTTGGCTTCATGGATTTCTGCAATGGGGGAAGATCAGCCACGCTATCCGTATCCTCATGGATGAAGAATGATGAGGTATGTCGGATAGGTGGATGAAGAGGTCTCCAACTAGATAGCCTCGGTTGGAGATTGATATAACATGATATAAAGCTTTGCTAGAAATCGCAGAAAGGTACCTTTGCGAACATCCATCAAGTTGAAACATGATGAAATGTCTATGAAGGGGGTTGCAACAACTTACGTAGTTCTTGTGCAGCAAACATGTTTAAAACGAGCAAAAACAAATCAGAGCTGACCATTCTGGATTTTCTCCAGATTGGAAGACATTTTGGTTGAGCACCGTGGGAGAATGGTCAAGATCGCCTAGCCTTCCAACTTCATTTTCAATCTCGGCAGAAGCAGATGAAGCCCTGCTAGTCTTCAGAGGTTGCTGGAATTCGTTGGTGTTTCGTCATCCCATGTCCACAGAAGCGTGAGAATCCTAGATTTCAACGTGCTGCACCCCAGTGACACACATTTTTTTTTGGCTATGTTTGGCAAATGTTAACCCATGTTGACCCATTGTATATAAGATATAGATATATCATGATGTATCATGATATATCTATTATTGTATATAACAGATATATCTATTGATACCATTAAAATATATGTACATGGAAAATTTACAATGGGTATCAATAGATATATCTGTTATAGATATAGATAATATATCTATTGAATATCTATTGATAGCATTAAAAAAAAACCCAAGCGAATTCATCAACTCAAGCGACTGCAACTCAGGTCTCCTGCAGCCCGGGGGCCCAAGATGACATCTGGAAATGTTGATATATTAAGCCCCAGAAAAACTATAGTTAACATAGTTATAAGATGTTATAAGCCCCATCATCATCGATTTTATGGGGACCCCAAGGGGCCCATCTTGGAATCTTGGCCCGTTCTGAATGTTTGGAACCGATCCACAGTTCATCGCCAAGCATCGAAGATTCGCCTTTGATGCTCGTTGTGTATCGTTGTGTCCCATTGATGAACTGCACAATGGACACTGACGAGTAAATCAGAGTAATTCCCAGTTGTTTCTGAAATGAAAAGATGGTGAAATTAGATTGAATCCCTAATTTTTGGATGTTTGATGATGTTTGGATGGATCCCGTGTTTAAACATGCACAGCAGAATCAACATATCCAATTCTGATGGTTATCATTTAACATGCCTTTCTTGATTATTCAATCAGATTCAATCCCATCTTTGATGTTAACATAGCACGTAGCTATTGAAAAACACAGTTTTTGCGACAAAAATCGGGTAAATCTGACCCTTTTCCATAGCAAACTGTTGAATTACTAGAGAAATTGTTGGTTGAATTCCATGAAATCCCATTGAATCATATTAAATCCAACTAGTCACCATAGGGTCAACCATAGGCTGTGAACAGCCGAAATCTCTGACAGCGAATTAGGCACGACCCCAGCTGGGTCCAGTCCGGCAGCAGGTATGGATCTGGGAAGGGAGCTGTAAGAACCGGTAACTATTAAAAAAGCAAAAAAACATGTAATTAATTGGAATGATTCATGGGTAATATTTATTATAACCCCTTAATGGGGAATGATATATTTGAAGATATATGTGCAAACTTACATTTTAATGGGTTCAGTTTATCTAATTTCAAGAGGAATGAAACCCACCGTACTGTACCCACCGTACCCACCGTACCGTACCCCCACTGTACCCACCGTACCGTACCCACCGTACCCACCGTACCCACCGTACCCACCGTACCGTACCCACCGTACCCACCGTACCCACCGTACCGTACCGTACCCACCGTACCCACCGTACCGTACCCACGTACCCACCGTACCGTACCCACCGTACCCACCGTACCGTACCCACTGTACCCACCGTACCGTACCACCGTACCCAACGTACCGCACCCTTCACCGTACCATCATTTTTGAGGACCGTACCCCCCCACAGAGCATTACTCTTGAAATTTGATAAGGTTCAGTGCATTATTGCAATCTAGTCATGGATGATTTTTTTACATGGATGACATAGGCATAGGATGAGATAGATAAATGGTGAGTCCTGGATGAGACATCACCATAGCTTTTGGGCAAAGAAATGGGAATAATGGATGAGATGATTATTGCTGGTTGGTGGTTTGGAACATGAATTTTATTTTTCCATATATTGGGAATGTCATCATCCCAACTGACGAAGTCATATTTTTCAGAGGTGTTGAAACCACCAACCAGATTGGATAATGAAAGTGGATAGTTAATGGATGATCCAAAATCAGGATTGATTATTGGTACTCGCGGTGATCGCCCCCGTGACGTTTGCTTAATTTTTGGTGTCCTTTTTAGCCCCAGTCACGAGATCTAGTGAAGAAATCCCATTGTTAACCTCAACTGAACCAATACTAGACAATTATGGAGCAACACCTTTTACCATCCCCCAATACTTTGACCCATTTAGGTGTCAATTTCGGAAACTAGTCTTCCAACCATGGCAAGGCTATCATACTAGTTGGATGGTAAGGCCATCCCAATGATGGCCTTTTAAGCAACAAGAGTGGGGATTGACACTAATATAAGATTGGTTTGATCAACAAACCTGGGGAATTAATTATTATCATTTACATTCATTTACGAACAAAAAAAGGAAGTTGCAATGGTTACCTGAATCCAATGCCGCGGTTTTAAGGTACAGGTGCAGTATGGTGCAGTACATTTGAGCCAGGCTAAGACATACCAGCACCATGTATGATGTGAGAACAGCTTTCCATATCCGAAGGGATCAGCCACGAAGTACAGCTTTCCACAAGTGATATGGTGATGGGTCCAGAGTCCAAAGCAAAGTCGGGTTTTATCACCATTCTTCATAGGATAATATAGGATAATCATCTATTAACATAGCCATTTTCCATCGCTCTGTTAAACGTTATCTTTAAGGGGCCGGATGCAGATCCAAGGGTGTCCCCTGCGATTTTCATGTGAACACCTGTTGGGGATTCCACGGGTTTCGGTGCAGTTCCACTTAAGAAGATCTAATAAGTGGTTATATAGTTATACCCTCTGGCTATGACTAACATAGCCATGCTATAGATGGCCCATAGAAATAGATGGTTTACCTATTGAACATGGTGATTTTCCATGGCTATGTGAAATAACCAGAGGGTATATCCATAACTTTTGTGGGCTTAAATCCGATGGTTATACGGTTATACCCATAGATAACCCCTGGCCTGGCCAAGAAGAGATTCCAGACGACAACGCAAAAATCAATGTGTTGGGCTGCAGCCTGCGCGGCCGAATCACCCCTTCTGTCTTTGGGTATGCTTTTAGAGACCCATCCCCTTCAAATCAAAAGGTAGTAATTGGCTAAATGGGGTTTGATTATTTCATGTCATCTATTCTTAGCTCTTGCCGTTAAAAATGCCATGAAACTGGATGCCAAGACCCAAAGCGCTAATTTCTACAAGGTGTTTTCCTGGCAATGCCACCGTTGGCGGTTTCTCAACCATAGAGCTGATAATCCTCAGTGAAATATCCACTGTGTACCCCTGTGTACCCAATGGTTTTGCTGATCATTATCCCGTTTTTAAAAATTGCTATTTCATTGGGAATATACCTAACATTTTCAGATAAACCCATATCCACTCACTCAGTTCACTCTGACATTTCTGGATGAATCTGGATGAATCTCCCCAGATACCCTCTGGTAATTTAACATAACTATGGAACATTACCATTTTTAATGGGTAAATCAACTATAGATTGCCATTTTCCATAGCTATGTTAGTTTACGAGAGGGTACCATTCTTCTCCGTTTTTGGCGAGATCTCATGATCTCCCCATTTTTGGTCGTTGATGGTCGTTGAACTGCCGCCATGGTGAGCCAGGTTTCTACCCGCCGAGCCCTTTAAAGCGACGCCCTGCTGTTTTAAGCGACGCGGAAAGCGACCCCCTCCCAGTGAATGGAGCGGTTTGGGAGCTATGGAAATCCTATGGAAATCCTTGTTTCCGAAAAATCAGATGTTAGATTGGGTTGTTACGACTTGAGTTTCCCACATGATAATTTAATTTGTTTTCAACTGGGAGGGCCTCATTGTGCAGTTTCGTGAGCCCTGGTGGCTGCATAGGACGCTGAAGTGACAGAGTGTCAAAGGTTAAATTTGGATCTGTGTCTTTCCTCTTCGTCATGAAGCGGCATGCACGTGAATTTGGCAATTCCCTGCTTGAGCACCAGCGAATCTGCTGGTTTGCGTTAGGGTTTCGTGCATATCCATGTTCAGACAATCCTCCGTTCCTAGCATGTAGTCAAACGCTTGCTACATCATACTACATCCTCTATGAAGTGCGTTTCTGAGTGGGCCTTTGAATTAGATTCATACACAATCAAATAACTATATATATATTATATAATATATTAATCATATATATATACAGTATGTATGATGTATTGAAGCGGTTGGACAAATGGCATCCGTCCTCGGAAAGTGGATCGATGTCGTGACAAACCCAATGGCAGTACTGCCCCTGGAGACCGTAGACCGTCCCCCACACGACGCCCCCTGGGACACACCTGCGGTGGTGCCCCATACTTAGCTAAATTGGTTTAAACATGTTTAACCCTACATTCTATAACTAGGGTTTTTAAGGATGTTTTTGGTGATTGCAACTATAGTGAAACATGGATATATAACTTAAGTAATAAACTATATATAACTTATAGGGAAAATCACCTTGCAAGTTCTGGGCAACCATAAAAAGTCTTGGAGATTCGAGCCGGCAAAGAGTCCCACGAGGTGCGTCCTGGTTGAATGGTGCAGACACAACTGTATATATACCCTCTGGTAATTTAACATAGCTATTGAAAATGACCATTTATAGTGGATTTTCCGATTAAAAATGGTGATTTTCCATAGTTGATGTATGTTTACCAGAGGGTACTTTCTCTGGCAATTGAACATGGTAACATGGCTGTGTAAATAGATTATTTACCAAATGGTTATGCGGATTATGCAATGTCAAACTACCAAAAGGCCATTTTATGTTTAATTATTATGGTATATCATATCATGGTATTGTTAAACAAGGAGACCTTTCAAGTGTTTGCGTTTGTTTTTTTGTTCCGTAGTTTTTCGGGTACACCAAACGTGGATGTGCACGTGGAACAATCGATATCACTCTCCGTTGGTGGTTTCAGCCCTGTCAGATGTTCTTTCCACACAGATGATGACGCAAATCAAAGCACATGAAGAGATGAGGAGGATAACCCCTAATGTTTCCCGTATCATTTGGTGGTCCGTTGAAACCGCCACCATCAAAACTCGATGGCGTTCGCTGCCAAAGCACTGGTTGCAGCGATGAAGAAAGCACCACATGCCCCGGGTTGATGGGATTTTTTGCAGGAAATGATGGTGTTATAACATTTCGTTGTTCTTGAACCATCATGTGGGCATGTTTGAAACAAGGGTACCTATCATCATTTTCGAAATAAACTGCTATTTTAGGGCTATCCCTCTTTTCAGACACCCACAAAATATATACACACCGTGCTAAACCCAACGCCATACACCATACCCCATAGGAGGGGTATTGGAAACCAGGGCACCAAAAAAGGGGAGTTTATTCAACGGTTTATGGCATTAGGGTCAAATCGACAGTATGAGTCCTGCAATGTCAAGACTAGATTAAGATTTACCCTTGGGTGATAAATGGGTAACAATTTGAATAGTATATAATTATTTATAATTTATCACTGCTTTGGGGACCACCTCAATTATATAATCACCCGGGGTTTATGAATGACCCATTTGCAGCTGGTTTACCTATTATGTCCATTGCAATTTTCCATCATTTTCTGGGGCTATGTTTGATTAGCAGAGGGTACTTGGGCGTGCAGTGGGGTTACTAATAGGCGTATACTGTATACTTGATTATAATTGTGGTGATAAATTCCATAAGGCGGGATATGACCCCTACAACTATGTACACATATTCCACAAAAATCGTGGATCTGTACCCCAAAGTACTTCAATTCAGGCAGGTTGACAAGTTGACATTTTCCCTTCAACCCGTCAAGCCCCATGGCTGCTGCCGCTGGGCGAAAAAAAGGGCCCCTCTTCCAGGTGCTGGGCGAGCCGCCCCCGATTTAGCTAAACACCAGAGACTTTTTGGATCTTATAGGAAAATAGATGTCTAAATATTGATGCACGCCGTTGTGGCGCAAAGCACGTTTCGAAGTCAAAATGTACAAAACACACCATTGTCGCACCACTTTTGGAAGTTGAGATGTCGAAAAAGTGCACGCCGTTGTGGCGCGAAGCACATTTCGAAGTGAATATGTACAAAGCACACCATTCTCGGACCACTATTGGAAGTCGAGATGTCCAAAAAGTGCACGCCGTTGTGGCGCGAAGCACATTTCCAAGTCAAAATGTACAAAGCACACCAGCTCCGGACCACTTTTGGAAGTTGAGATGTCGAAAAAGTGCACGCCGTTGTGGCGCGAAGCACATTTCGAAGTCAAAATGTTAAAAACACCAGGGGTTCGGGTCACTTTTGGAGGTTCAGATGTCGCTTCGCTTCACTACACTACATTACACTACACTACACTACACTCCACTACTGCACTGCACTACACTACACTACATTACACAACACTACAACTACAACTACAACTACACAACTACACTCCACTGCACTCCACTACACTCCACCACACTAAATCACACTACACTACTACACTACACTACATTACACTACACTACACTCCACTACGCTACACTACACTACATTACACTACACTACACTACCGTCCACTACACTTCACTACATTACACTACACTACACTCCACTACACTACAACTACAACTACACAACTACACTCCACTACAATGCAGTCCACTACACGAAATTACACTACACTACATTACACTACACTACACTCCACTACACTACACTACATTACACTACACTACACTACCTTGAACTACACTTCACGGCATTACACTACACTACACTCCACTACGCTACAACTACAACTACGAATACACAACTACACTCCACTACACTAAATTACACTACACCACACTACATTACACTACACTACACTACATTACACTACACTCCACTACACTACACTATATTACACTACACTACATTACACTGAATGACACTGCACCACAGATAGACAGGTCGACAGATAGACAGACAGATAGATAGATGGATGGATAGACAGGTAGACAGCTAGACAGATAGACAGATGAAAGAGAGAGAGAGAGAGATAGATTAGATAGATAGATAGATAGATAGATAGATAGATAGCTAGCTAGGTAGGTAGGTAGGTAGATAGATAGGTAGCTAGCTAGGTAGGTAGGTAGATAGATAGGTAGGTAGGTAGATGGATAGATGGATAGATGGATAGATGGATGGATGGATGGATAGATAGGTAATTAGATGAGAGAGAGAGAGAGATCGATAGATCGATAGATCGATCGATCGATCGATAGATAGATAGATAGAAGATAGGTTGGTTGGTGGGTAGATAGTCAGAGAAAGAGAGAGAATGAGAGAAGACCTCAAGCACTTTTCGGTCCATCAATGGATTCGCTCTGCCATCCCTGATTCACAACAACCAATCTCTCCTATAGGTTTCCTATTTTTGAAACTTCCGCCACCGCCTTGTGCGGTACTACTGGTATTGATATTATATAGGTCATTATTTTATTTTGTCAAATAGATTCCATATTGTATTGAACATATGTCTAAAATGGATGAACATGGCCCAAAAATGCGGCCAAGATTGGGTGCTGGGTTTCAGATGGCATCAGACGTGTGAACGCGTCCTTGCTTTTGGTTACGTGAGAAAGTCCCAAGCATGAACCATCATGAACCATCATTCTACATGATACCCGAATTTGGATACATGGACTTGTACTCTCGCGAACTGGCATGGCCCAATGGCACTGGGACTCCGAACGTTTAAAAAAATCATTGCAGATATAGTGTTCATTTCCGACGAGCCTTGCGGGTCCTGTCAGTGCAACTTTTCCCTAGCGATTTCCAGCATGTTCTGTCTCATAACTTGGATGGGTCATGATGGGTCTCTGATTTTGATCCTTTAATCCAACCATGTATTACTTGCAAGGGGGAGGCTCAGTGTTCAGCAGCTCGTGATAGTTTTGTGATGCCTTGCACAGTCGAAGTGCCGAAAAAGTTTGAACCTCGGTTGGGTAGTTCAAAGCTTGACATTTTTTTTGCCACGAAAAGGGATATATTTACTTAGCAGCTAGGAATTTAATAGTTTGTAGGTTTGTAGGGTATCTACAGATTGGCCATGAACGGATGACACCCAAAATTGCACGGGTGAACTCCCAGTAAGATTTTGCCAATGTTTACTGTACCAGCAAACTTCACAGCCTTGAAAAAACTTTTTTTTTTTGAAACCCAGACATCAGGTGGTTGAATTAATATTTTGCCCCTAATGTTACCCTCACCCTCAAGAGGACACGCTGGTGGGGTGTCCATTCTGGGGAAGGGATCACCGGAATGTACAATTATTGGATCGGATTCGTTGACTTTTCATGAAAATCCAAGGGTACCCAAAGGTCACACTCCAGCAACTATAGCAAATTATAGCAATATTTTTGAGGCTATTGACCTTCAATCAACCAATTTGATCCTGGCCTTCCAGATCCACAGGCGGATGGTAATTCTCGACCTGCAGTTTTGAGCGACATCGGTGATGATGTCGCGGTGTTTGGAGTATTTGATGATTGCCATTTGGTTGGTGGCTTTAAACTTTTTGTTCAACTGTTTTTTTTGCAAATTTTGCATCATTTTGCGAATTTCATGTTTACTCCCTGTGGAACGTGATGTTCATGGGATTTCATTGATTGTCTTCTTTGAGCCACCAGCCATGGTTGTGGTTGCAGTAGCTGCTTTTTTCATCCGTGCTTTCTCGACAAGCTCTTTGAGGAAAAAAGGCCGCACCTACCACCTGCAAGAGTATATAAATCTTGGCCTAGTACGTCAATGGGATCATGAATTTGAAAATGAAGGATGCTATTCTGCTGATATTTTTGTGTGCTTTATTGCAGAGTTTTTAAGGAGGTATCTACACCATGTTTGAGGTGTCACAGACCTTTCTTCCTCCTGTTGTGGTTGTGGTTGTGGTTCTTGTAGTAGTAGTCGTAGTAGTCGTAGTAGTCGTAGTAGTCGTAGTAGGCGTCGTAGTAGTAGTAGTAGTAGTAGTAATAGTAGTAGTAGTAGTCGTGGTGGTGGTAGTAGTAGTAGTAGTAGTAATAGTAGTAGTAGTAGTAGTAGTTGTAGTAGTAGTAGTAGTAGTGGTAGTTGTTGTTGTTGTTGTTCTTGTTGTTCTTGTTGTATGTAGTAGTAGTAGTAGTAGTAGTAGTAGTAGTAGTAGTAGTAGTAGTAGTAGTAGTAGTAGTAGTAGTAGTAGTAGTAGTAGTAGTAGTGGTAGTAGTGGTAGTAGTAGGTAGTAGTGGTAGTAGTGGTGTAGTGGTAGTAGTGGTAGTAGTGGTAGTAGTGGTAGTAGTGGTAGTGGTAGTGGTAGTGGTAGTGGTAGTGGGAGTGGGAGTGGTAGTGGTAGTGGTAGTGGTGGTGGTGGTGGTGGTGGTGGTGGTAGTAGTTGTTGTTGTTGTTGTTGTTGTTGTTCTTGTTCTTGTTCTTGTTCTTGTTATTGTACGTGTTGTTCTTGTTCTTGTTGTTCTTGTTCTTGGTGTTCTTCTTGTTCTTGTTGTTTTTTTTGTTCTTGTTGTTATTGTTGTTATTGTTGTTCTTTTTGTTCTTGTTGTTTGTTGTTTGTTGTTTGTTGTTTGTTGTTTGTTGTTTGTTGTTGTTGCTGCTGCTGCTGCTGCTGGTGTTGTTGTTGTTGTTGCTGTTGCTGTTGCTGTTGTTGTTGTTGTTGGTTGTTGTCGTTGTCGTTGTCGTTGTTGTTGTCGTTGTCGTTGTCGTTGTCGTTGTCGTTGTTGTTGTTGCTGTTGTTGTTGTTGGTTGTTGGTTGTTGGTTGTTGGTGTTGTTGGTGTTGTTGGTGTTGTTGGTGTTGTTGGTGTTGTTGGTGTTGTTGGTGTTGTTGTTGTTGTCGTTGTTGTCGTTGTTGTCGTTGTTGTTGGTTGTTCTTGCCAACGGCGCCATTTACGACTCGATGGCAAAATGCAAATTTCATGTTCTTGTGATGAAGATGCTACGCCGCATGTCGGTTGGGTGGGGGTGGGGGGCACTGATAACGTTCCTGTTGATGCTACACAACTCACAGCTCTACGCAGCAACCGCAGGGGACAAGCTACGCAGCATGTGATGAAGATGCTACGCCACATGTGGGTTTGGTGGGGATGGGGTGGGGCTCTGATAACGTTCCTGTTGATGCTACGCAACTCACAGCTCTACGCAGCAACCGCAGGGGACAAGCTACGCAGCATGTGATGAAGATGCTACGCCGCATGTGGGTTGGGTGGGGATGGGGTGGGGCTCTGATAACGTTCCTGTTGATGCTACGCAACTCACAGCTCTACGCAGCAACCGCAGGGGACAAGCTACGCAGCATGTGATGAAGATGCTACGCCACATGTGGGTTGGGTGGGGATGGGGTGGGGCTCTGATAACGTTCCTGTTGATGCTACGCAACTCACAGCTCTACGCAGCAACCGCAGGGGACAAGCTACGCAGCATGTGATGAAGATGCTACGCCACATGTGGGTTGGGTGGGGATGGGGTGGGGCTCTGATAACGTTCCTGTTGATGCTACACAACTCACAGCTCTACGCAGCAACCGCAGGGGACAAGGTACGCAACATGTGATGAAGATGCTACGCCACATGTGGGTTGGGTGGGGATGGGGTGGGGCACTGATAACGTTCCTGTTGATGTTACACAACTCACAGCTCTACGCAGCAACCACAGGGGACAAGGTACGCAACATGTGATGAAGATGCTACGCCACATGTGGGTTGGGTGGGGATGGGGTGGGGCACTGATAACGTTCCTGTTGATGCTGCGCAATTCAGCTGTTGGATGGCTTGTGGAAGATTCTCAATTTTTTTTCCAATTTGCGAACTCGCGGGAAGTTAGATCGCCGTGTCGACCAGCGCTTGCTGAACCAGATTAAAGCCTTCATGTACAGACACAACTCAGGTCATAACCTGTGGAAGGAACTGAGAAAGCTGGCCAAGAAGAGTCGACGCTGAACAACTTGCAAGGGTGAGTTGAAAAATGAGTTATGCTGAATGACTGGTGGAACCGATGTGACTGAATCTGGCCAACAGAAGAAAAAACAATTACTTTACTTCGTGTGATCCCCACCATGACATTTATACATTTTCTTACTGGCAAATCTTCTGGCATTTTATCTGACATATCTTCTGACATTCTATTTGGCATTCTATCTGGCATATCTTCTGGCATATGATCTGGCATATCTTCTGGCATATCTTCTGGCATTCTATCTGACAAATCTTCTGGCATTCTATCTGGCATATCTTCTGGCATTTTATCTGACATATCTTCTGGCATTCAATCTGGCATTCTATCTGGCATATCTTCTGGCATATATTCTGACATATCTTCTGGCATTCTATCTGGGCATATATCTTCTGGCATATCTTCTGGCATATCTTCTGGCATATCTTCTGACATATCTATCTGGCATATCTTCTGGCATATTTATCTGGCATTCTTCTGGCATTCTATCTGGCATATCTTCTGGCATATCTATCTGGCATATCTGGCATATCTGGCATTCTATCTGGCATTTCTGGCATTCTATCTGGCATATCTGGCATATCTTCTGGCATATTATCTGGCATTCTATCTGGCATATCTTCTGGCATATCTTCTGGCATATCTTCTATCTGACATACATTCTTTCTAATTTTCTTCTGCACATTCTTTGTCCCATATCTTCCTACATGAGGTCCGGCAGGGAACACTTGGCATGGATACTCGCGGTTGAGGTCCGGCAGGGAACACTGGGCGTGGATGGTCGTGGTTGAGGTCCGGCAGGGAACACTGGGCGTGGATGGCCGTGGTTGAGGTCCGGCAGGGAACACTGGGCGTGGATGGTCGTGGTTGAGGTCCGGCAGGGAACACTGGGCGTGGATGGTCGTGGTTGAGGTCCGGCAGCGAACACTGTGGATCGCGAGTCGCAGTTGAGCAGGAGGACGAGGAGGACAACGAGACGAGGAGGACAACGAGAGGAGGAGGACAACGAGAGGAGGAGGACGACGAGAGGAGGAGGAGAGGAGGAGAGGAGGCAGGCAGGAGGAGGAGGAGGCAACTTAGATAAAATCTAACAACCCTCACCTGGCAGGTGGGGAAAAATTCTTCTCAGACGTGTTGAAAATCGATGAACGCTCCACACGAAACGCACTTTTGGTAGCTGGCCCCAGTGGAAATACAACTTGACGTTTTTATTACGTTTTTACAAAACCTTGCAAATACCATGATTTTGTGAACGAAGCATCATGAAAAATCCATGAATTACCCCGGGTCGCTAACCGCGCTGTAGCCTTGTTTTTTGTTGGTTGTTTGTTTGTTGTTTGTTGTTTGTTGTTTGTTGTTTGTTGTTGTTGTTGTTGTCGTTGTCGTTGTCGTTGTCGTTGTCGTTGTCGTTGTCGTTGTCGTTGTCGTTGTTGTTGTTGTTGTTGTTGTTGTTGTTGTTGTTGTTGTTGTTGTTCTTGGTCTTCTTCTTGTTGTTGTTGATGATGTTGACGTTGTTGTTGATGTTGCTGATGTTGTTGATGTTGTTGTTGTTGTTGTTGAGCTTGTTGAGCTTGTTGAGCTTGTTGAGCTTGTTGAGCTTGTTGAGCTTGTTGAGCTTGTTGAGCTTGTTGAGCTTGTTGAGCTTGTTGAGCGTTGAGCTTGTTGAGCTTGTTGAGGTTGTTGAGGTTGTTGAGGTTGAGTGTTTTTGTTCTTACAGCCAACAACTTGATGCTTTGTAAAGGAAATATCAGGTCCTACCAGCATATTTTGATGGTCTACCGAGGGATTCCCAAAGATGGCTGGATGACCTTAAAACCCATCAGGATTGGGGAAGGGATTCCGAATACCTTGGGAAAATAGCCATCCAGTCACCAGCGGAGTGGTTGTAAACCCTGTTCGGATTGCACCTGGTGGGTTCAATGAGTGGATCTGAGTGGCGCTATTCCAGCGCGCTGCCATGGCACATTTTCTGGATGTGACTCTGGAGAGCCACAAGGGGCGCGAATTGAGCGAGTCACTTCTGGAGTTGTTCCCCATCTCCTTAAGCTCCTGGCCATCTCGCGGCACCGGCACGCCATGGCGCCATTGTTTTGGGGGGATAGTGCGATAGTGCCGGAATGGGAATTTGTATTATATTTATATATTATATTATTATAGTTATGTGTTATATATATATAGTTGAAAGTTGAAAGATGTTTAAAGGTATACTATTTGTTTACGGGATTTAAATCGATCAGCTGAAGAGGGTTTCGATGCAAATGTTGCGCCCGTTTCTAAAGATCCAAGGACCCAGTTTCATCCCAATCTATCCCGAGCACCCGCAGAGTCTATGGCCCCTGGTTCCAAGATGTGTTAGGCCCATTTGAACCCTTCATTTTGCTTTGTTTCTATAATTATCACTTCCAATGGTTGTTGAGAGTGCGAACATTTGGGTACATCTGGTATATCTAGCTTCCTATCACATATCACTGGGTCCATTGTCTTGAACAGTCTGAAATATGTTGTGAACATCAAACATTGAATGGAATCTTCAGCTGAGCCACGGAATGTCACATCAATTTCTAGTATTTTGCAGTGCTTTCCATGGATTTTCACCCGGAAATCCACTTGGATCATCCCATTTTCCGGCCATGACTTGACCAATAAAGAATTGAGGAAACCAACGGGGTACTTCAGTGAAAAATGTCATTTTTTGCATAGACTTGAATGGGGACTCGCCTATTTATATCTATTATATATGATTATATACAAATATAATACATATATCATATATGTATCTACATACGACGAACCAACTAGAATAAAATGTCTGCTATCCAAGATTGACTGTGTATACTTGGCTATATAAACCACACTTGTAGAGGTTATATCATGTTTCCCAACTTATGGCGGTTACCATGGTCATTCCCATTGAATATCCCCTGGCCTGCACCTCCAAGTAGGTTCACATCTAGTCCGCTAAGTGGGGTTATATGGCCCTTAGTGGGGTTATCCCAGAGATATCTCTGGGGATTGACCGATTGACCGGTCGGACCGAGGTTGTCTCCAGTTGCGTCCCAAGAGCCGTCCCTCGAGACCGGCCAGTGCCACCAGTACCGCAGCCTCGCCGAGACAACGGGAGCGAAGTGAAGAGGAAAATGAGCTGCAGATGAGACCACACCAGCAGCTTGGAGTCAAAAGAAAGGGGGGAACCTGGGTTTAACCATTTTCAACTGGTGAAGTAATGATTGGATATGATTGGTTGAATAGGATATTAAAGTACAAGGTGGTGCACCAGTGAACGTGAAGGTGAGTAGGTTAAAGAATGGACTTATGGTAGAGATATCGAACTAATTAAGGGGGTTGTAAACCAACTTGCCACTGAGGGGCATCACTTTAGCGTCACTCCAGGATTTGGATGGATTTGAATCGCACGAAGAGGGGGGGTCCCAAAATTCTGATATCCTCCAAGTAATCCACTCCCTGAGCCCTGGTGGCATTTCCTGCTGAAAGTGGGGTTCAACATAGCAACAACCCAGTTGCCATCAACCCAGCGTTTAAAATAAAATGTGTTCACCACACTTCTTCAACCCCCACTTGAATGAGCATCCCTGCTAGTAAACAATTACCCTGATAAAAGTCCAGGGAAATCTCGCACTTGGACTGGTCAATAAGCTGGGAAAATAGGTCGACGAGCTGGGGTTCGAAAAGCTATGAAAAGCTGGGAATTATGAGCTAAATATCATCTACAGAATCTATATACCATTCAGGAAAAAAAACTCACTTTTGATATGTTTGGATCAGTTCTGTCGTTTTTTGGGGACCCCTGAAACATATCCCCGAGTTTCGCTGGGTTATAACATCTAGCGGCCGCCCCATCATGCGGGTCCTCCCCAGGTGGTCGCCCTTACGAAGCTTGGACACGTCGCCCGACATCTTCGCCGCGCTGGCGTCGCCGGAACTTCGAGCAAACCTATGTGCCTTGGGGATGAAACGATTGTGTTTTTGCAACAAGAAAAAGGAGATCGTTTTGAAGGGATATCCATCGAGATATGATATAAAGTAATATGATATAATATAATATAATGTAATGCAATGTAATATAATATAGATATACACATATATATATAGTATAGTATAGTATAGTATAGTATAGTTTAGTATAGTATAGTATCGTATAGTATCGTATAGCATAGTATAGAATAGTATAGTATAGTATATATATTATATTACATAAATATAATAGTACATATATTTATATACATATTATAGTATATATGTAATATTATAATATATATATACTATAATATGTATATATATATATATGTATTATTATATTTATATTATTGTATATATATATTATATATTATATATATTATCTATATAGTATGTATATGTATATACTATAAATAATATATATATATATATATTATTTATAGTATATACATATATATTTATATTACATTATATAGTAGATTATAATATATGCTATACTATAGTATACTATAGTATACTATAGTATAGCATAGTATAGTATAGTATACTATAGTATAGTATGTATATTGTAGTATAGTATATATATATATACATATAGTACATATATATATATATTAGTGTATATATATAATAGTGTTTATATATATATGTATATTATAGCACATATATATGTATATTATAGTACATATATATATAGATATTATAGTATAGTATATATCTAAAATATGGTATAGTATAAATAAATAAATATATATATATATATTTATATATATATATTATGTATGTATATAATGTATTGTATGATAGGGGATATGACGGGATACTATGGTGGTGTAATGGTACACAGAGAAAATCGGGGTGGCATAATTATGGGAGCGCCGTGGAATCAAGTATCACCAACAATGGTGGTGCCCCCCATTTATGTCATTTATGTTTGTTGGTTTATGAACTCCATTGACTATTGACTAGTTCGATGTATCTAGCATAAATCCACTCTTTAACTTCAGCGAAACCAACTTAGCTAGCTATGGGGCACCACTTTGTAGGATATCAGCCCGCACTTTGTAGGATATATATATATATATATATACAAAGTTGTAAATGGGATGACCCTGGACTTTGGATTTATTAACTCGGGCCAGCAGGGTTTTTAACCCGTTCCCAAGCGTGATGATCCTGTATGCTTCAGATGTTGAAGGTCTTTCCGGAACAAACATTTTTGGATTTGTTCCCAAAAACGACTTGGATTTCTTCCCAAACATACATGAGGATATACTTCTCCAACATATTTTTGTGTTGGCTTCGATTGTCAACTAAAAAAAGGATTTTGGCCAATCAAGAGTGGGATTCTTCAGGAACAATCCCTGCATAGGCTGTAAATGTTTTTTACTTTTTAAAACAACAAAGCCTAAAAGCTTAAAACCCTAAAACCTAAAAGCCTAACCCCTAAATTAAAACCCTAAATCCTGAAAACTTAAAGTCAAAATCACTGCGTATAGCCAGTGTTTCCATTCATCCTCTGGTGATAAGTATATCATATTGTTTGGATGTGTTGTTTGAGTGTGGACGAACCCGGGGTTTGGAGGGAACATGTTTGCTTTCACTAGCAAAGCAAAGCTGCGTCTTAATAAGCACCACAAAGTGAGATTCTTAACCAACAAACACCAGGAAATCGTCGCACTCAAAAGAATTGCGCAACACACATCAACAAAAAAACGGTATTTTCAAGCAACAACTTGTTAACCAGCAACACGGGAGTTCCCCAACAAAAATTGGGGGTTTTCACCAAAGATTTTAGACGTTTTTGACCCTCAAAAGTTACACCACTGGGATCCACGGCTTCACCAATGATGATCTGACTGTCCAGTCGATTTGATGGATGGTAGATGCGGATAGATGCTGATTTGATGCTACGATTTTGGAGATGTTCAGTTGTTTTTTTTTCGGGACTTGTCCCCAACTGACTGCTTCTCCAGTATAGAAATCAGCGCAACTCCCGCAACAGATAGTTTTTCAAACACTATTGTTTCGTAGGAGATGGCGGTCCTGTTTACTTTGGGATGTTCAATCCAAATTTGATGAAATCAGAGTGCACGACCAGTTAAATGCCTGATGTTCGATGGGTTTGCTTCCATTTTGGTTGGTTTATCACAATGTCACTGGCTGGATGAGTGCTCTAACTACTGCAATGTTGATCTTTGGCAATTTTTGATGAGAATATGTCTCTAAACATTTATGGATACCATGGTTTCATAGCAATAATCATAGCTAAACTACGAGAAACATCCCCAAGGTTTGATGCCCACGGGCCCAGGTAGCCTTCTCCTGCAGTCATTGACACCCTTGGCAACACCGGCGGGCGCGAGCGCAGGCGCGACGATGGCCTTTTGCCCGTTCCCTCTTTGTGGGAGCTTTGGTCACGTGGCAGGAGAAACGGTCAAAAGATAAAAGATAGGTGATTTTAGCATAAAAATGGTGGTTTAATGGCAGGTTCATTGGGATATAATGATACACCGACACACTAGACAAGAGTGGATTTTTTAAGTGATCCGTCGGGAACTGAGTCCCCTAACGTGCAATTAGATTAGATTAGTTATATATATGGTGGCCACCAGCTGCAACTTAAATGCGCCCAGGTGCACCAAAGCCCAGCAGGTACGTTTGCACGGGTCCCGGGGAGGTGTCTTCATTGGTCACCGACCCCCCCAGGACCCCGGTGACCCCCTGCTTTAAAATATAATATAATATAATATAATATATCATAATATAATATAACATAATATAATATAATATAATATAATAATATAATATAATATAATATAATACTATAATATAATATAATATAATATAATAGAATAGAATATAATATAATATAATATAATATAATAATATAATATAATATAATATAATATAATAGAATATAATATGATGAGACGGCGAAGTTTTACGTCTGTTCAGACGTTACACACACACAATCACACACACACATATATATATACACCAAAAGATACACACACATAAACTTATAACCAAGTATATGCAGCAACTCGATTCGTTTTCCATGAAAGGGGATTGTCATACCCCCCATGCACAGGGTTTATATACCCATTGGGATGACACCTTGAGTATATCCCGAAATTCGATTGAACACAATTGGTGGTTGCCAATCATTTTCTCATTAGCATTGTCATGAGTTGGTGTACACCGGCAAATTTCTGGACCAACCCAGATACTGTAGATAAGGCATTATTAATAAAAACCAACGCAAGTGGAGATTGAACCAATAATTTGGGGATCAGTTGAACTGTTAGTACACATACACATACACAAACATATAAACACCCGATATATACCCCCAACATAAACTATAGTCATAATTCATATATATATACATTCATGAATTTAATCGACTGTCCTACCTCCACTTTACTTGCATCACCCTCAGGTTCCGGCCTGGAATGTGCGCCGCCTTTGCCGCCCTTGCCCGAGCTCTCCTTGCACCTTGACGTCGGCGATTTGTCAAAGCCACAACGGGATGATAGGACTCGAGGAGGACGGAGATCTTGAAAAATATGGGAAGATAAATATGGTTACAGATAGAAATTTAAATTGGGAAGATAAAATATGAACAATAACAACTATTAAGTTTAAATATTATTATAGATAAAGATTGATATTACATTACGGGATGATCTTGACTTTTATATATCCAACAAATTTTATGATAGAAATCACATGTTGTTGAAGTTAAATAGAAAGATGTTAACCGATTCCAGCTATGACATTGAACATCTGGGATAGAAGTTTAATGATGTAGACATTTAATGATATGGTAGAAGTTAAGTGATCTGAGAAATGGGAATATTGGCTGATAAAAGTTTAGTGATATTGCAAATGGGGATGCATATTCGATCCTTAGCAAATGAAATCATTGCGACATGGGAAGAAATGGAAGCATCATGAAACATCAAGATGCAACCATGGAAACTTTGGATGTGGGTCGCTATTGGGCACCCCCAAAATACAATAAATCGTAGAACTTGCCAACATGATTGGTCGAGTGTTACATTTTAACCGCCAAACTATAGCGGAGAACTAAACACAGGCTGCTTCAACATGGGGTGCCAGCCCCAAGCAGCTATTTCATCTGCTGAAGAACTGGGTTGCTTCTGCCTGGCTGGATTGTCTCAAAATGGGCTGCCCCCAAATCCCAGGCTGTTTATGGCTGGTTGGTGGTTTGGAACCATGGAATTTTATGATTTTCCACTCAGTTGGGAATAATTATCCCAACTGACTTTCATATTTTTCAGAGGGGTAGGTCAACCACCAACCAACCATTGTTTATGGATAGTTTTGCTATTAAATGGCCCTAACTCGTGGGTATACCTAATCTTCAGACACAAACACATAGCCCATATTGTCGGCAGTATTCCATTCTATCCCATGAAATATAGCATTCAACATCCCTTTAGTTGTTATATCCCGCTGAATCCCATGAAATTGCAGTAACTCCCATTATATAAACATCCCCGTGTTAAATCCCTCAAACTCTTATAGTAACCCCCAAAAAGAGATATAGAAAAGCAAGTAATCACTGTTCAAGCAGGATTTTACTCCTCTATGCTTTTGGGAGCTACTCTATTTTAAAACCTAAGGCCTAAGGCCATCCGAACCGAGGCAAGCGTTGCAGCGAGGCCTTCTAGTGGCCACATTCCTGCAAGGACGAGGGTAGATGATGGGAGTACATAACGGGGACATCATCAATGGCCCTGGAAAATCTGGAAACATTAGGGATAATGATAAGCCATGGGATGTCGATATACCCATGGTTGGATCTCCTAATATCACCATGGTTTTCTGGTCAGTCCAGCCACTTTTTAAGAGGTACTGAGCTGAACTTTCCCTGAGGTTGGGTGATGTGAGCCACTGAGGATCTTAACACATTGACCCATCCATCCGTTGGAAAGAAACATCCG
The DNA here is from genome assembly GCA_947184155.2 of Cladocopium goreaui. Classification (NCBI taxonomy): domain Eukaryota; class Dinophyceae; order Suessiales; family Symbiodiniaceae; genus Cladocopium; species Cladocopium goreaui. Next base: position 145,004 of record CAMXCT020004935.1, on the reverse strand, counting down.
TGAACAGTGTCCGTTAAGACACAGGCAATGTTTTGCGTAGCTCCCGGAAGAACGCCTCTGACAGTCGGGTGATTTGCTCGGTGAACTGGAGTAATTGTTGGTCAATTCGGATCTTGCATCTTCTTGAATTCTTGACACCATTTTCTTGAAACACATTCTTGCTTGAAACTGGAATTGGTAAAGCACGGAAACATCCTGCCATGTCTCTGCCTGAGATTTTGCTTGGGATGTGTCAATAGGGCACCCTCTAAATCCAGTGGTTGATGATTTTTGGGTATCCCCCGTTCTAAGACACGCCCAAATATCCTGATGGTTGGTTAGTTTGAGCCTATTGTATAGCCAGCATAGCCACAAAATGATGGGTTTCTGCAATCAAATATCCCCTATACTCCTATACCACCATTTTCCATAATCCTTATATTATCTTATATTATTCGTTAAATAATCCCATGACATGTCCAATGATTTCTCATTAAACATCCCATCAATAGTTGGTGTTATCGAAGTAGTCCCCATCAATATGAGCCACGGGTTGCTGGTGCCACCGGTGACAACTGCGCAGGTTCCTTGGGTTTGCTGCGCATTTGTTTGGGCGACTTCTTTAGCGGCTCCTACACCTTGCTACTGGCGACCCTGGGTACCTTGGCGACATGTCGGGTTTCGCAGCAGGCTACAGATCTTCTTTTTGGAATATGAAGCTGCAACTTATATTAGCATATAACATCATATAACATTATAGAACTCCATAGAGTTAATACTATGTATCATCAATATGTATATACAGATACAGGTCAATCTAATACATATTCTACATTGCTGGGCAAATGATACCGACCTCACTCGCTACATCTCGTACGACGGCATCAACATATCAGGAAAAAGATGAATCGGCCCCGAAAGTGATCATTTCTGATTTGTGAACATGTGTGAACTAGTATGATTTGCCCAGATGTTACATTCGAGTGTGAACCATAAAAGTAGGGCTATTGCTTAGTACAAAGTGGTGGTCCAACCTCTTTGAGAGTGATTTCAAATGTCCAAGCAACAAATATGGACATATGAGACAATATGAGAACAATTCTTGTTGACCCTCAAGACTTGGGATTTGAGATGATTTGAGCAATCTCTGGTCGTCAATTGATATTGCTCCCCCATGAAAAATGCTGAGCCACCCAAGTCGCAGCTGAGCCTGTACAGATCAACTCTCTGATCGGAGTAAGGGTTGAAACCACCAACCAGTGAACCCACATATCATATTGTTGGTTAGTTATGTCCCATCAAACAATCCATAAAATGGTTTTTGTGTTCCCACGAAACATGTCATTTACCCCCTCCCCAGAAATCCCATTTTAGGAATGGGTGGCTCGGACGGGGAATGCTGGGCACCTTGGGGTCACCCCAAGGCTCTGAGAATCCATGGTATCTAGTGTATGTACGTATAATAATATAATTTATATATATATATACATGTATATAAATATATACATATATATACTTATGTATACTTATAATTATATTTAAGTCTATGTGTTTACCACTATTCATTACAAGTACTTAACGGGATTTCCTTACATTTATTTGACTCAAGCATTTGGAACATGTGAGAACAATCTACCACTTTCAGAATCTCAGAAAGATGCTTCTCAGTTTTTTTCATGAGAGTCATGGTTTTCAGACCCATGGTTTTTGGGGTTACCATCTGGTTATTGAACATAGCCATGGAAAATCACCATTTTATAGCTAGGTAAACTATGGTAAACCTCTTTAAATGAGCCATCTATACCATGGCTATCTTAGTCATAACCAGAGGGTAACTGGGAAACAAATCATGGCTTTCATCTCCAGTTTCCCACGACAAAGCTCCCTTTTTTTGTTTGACCCCGCAGATCTCCACCAGGCTACAACTCGCGTCATCCTGGACCGTCTTCCGCGTGGCTCAAGACTTATGCTCCTGGGATGGGGGTGGAAGTCGGCCCGAAGTCGGCCCCATGGTGACTTCACCATGGATGGGTGGGTGGTAGGCCCTGTAGGCATAGAAAAAGATGTGGAGTTGACCCATGGCATCATGGTTTCCCTGGAAGAGTCATCTGCAAATGATGGCTTTTCCATGGCTTTTCTAAACAATCTACGTCGAATTGTTTAGAGGAAGGTTTTTTGAGTAACGCGAAAGATCCCCAAATGATGTGGGGCCACCAAATTTCATAAAAATGGATGGCTAATGGATAAATATATGTGATAGAGAATGGATTATTCATGGTTTATTCTCTATCACATATTTATCCATTAGCCATCCATTAGCCATCCATTATCTAAATAGCTAGTGGATTATTAGTGGATGATTCATGGATTCATGGATTATGAACGTGGAGGCAAACCAGCCATGCCATCAGTCTGCACGCACCATCCCATGATGTCGAGGCATAGCCAATTTCATAATGGAAGCATTGGGGATTGGAACAGTTGGGGATTGATGGGTTTTTGTAGCATGGTAAAAATCATGGTAAAAATCATGTTCACCATAGACAATTTCATATCATCCGAGTTCTTTAGATTGTCAATTGGGAAATGGTAAAAATAAACGGTTTACCCGTTTACCCCCACGACAAAACCATGAGAACTGTCCAGGAAACCCTCCAGTTCTGTAAGATGGCAATGGAAAATCACACATTTATAGAGGATTCTTCAACCTTGTTCCCATGAAAAAACAATCCAAATTTAAACTGGGCATATGTACGACACATATCATAGATATATCACTAACGGATTTAACCAGCAATTACGAGGATAAAATGGGGGGCAGAATGGGGCATAGGACCAGTGGATCTAGGTAAACCTTTGTGGAAAATATAGATCTTGTTTGTTTCAATACATGAAAATATTCACGAATCACATCCCAATCACCTAATAAGAGGACTGATTAGGTATGTAAAGGATTGTAAAGGTGAGTCATGGGGTGTCTGAACATGGGGGTTTATCCCAAATGTATCCGAAATGACCAGTTAAGTCCGGAGAATGATGATTCGACCAATGGATTTTGGGGTAAACCATTGACAGACGCAGATGGAAAAATACGTTGATCCCATGTTTTGTCGTGTTTCATATTGAACATGGTTTCCATTTCTAAGTCCGAGGAAGACACCCAGGTGTCTAAAATTCACAAGAAAACACATTTGAGATGTGTCTTCTACTTTTTGGATCTTATGGCAAACCACCAAGAAATGGTTTAATGTAATGTATTACTTTTTGGGAGTTACTCTACATCATTACCCCAAATCTGTAGAACATGATCAGAGTGGTTCTATGTATTTGTTTTTTTGCGATGTTCCGTTGAGGTAAGGGATATTTTTGGGATGGGCGGCCCAAGCACCAACTAATCATCTACATACCTGGAAAGCCACAATCCTATTCTTGTGGGGCATTGGGGGGGAATGGCCAGAGCAACATTACAGCGGCAAAGTCACATTTATTCAACATGTTGTTGCCAAAAAGAACACAAACATGTGTAGCAACCCTCAAAGAAATGGGTCCAGATTATGATACATGATAGCTGCAATGGCAAGCACAATACCCTCTGGTAAACTAACATAACTATGGAAAGATCCACCATTTTTCATGGGTAAATCCACTAGAAATGGCCATTTTCAATAGCTATGTTAGACATAACCAGAGGGTAGTCAAAAAGGGTTTGCGTGGGATTGCGGTTTTTGAGGTATCGTACCTAAAAAAGAAACTGGGGAATCGGCATCCGGAAAGCCAGGGATTGTTCTGACTGTGAGGAACTTGGACTGATTTTATGATGTTCGAAATTACCATAAGATGGTACCCCCCCGGTTAAAAGCAGGTTTATAAACATCATTGGTATTGGAAGGCTGGGGCCGCTCTTGCACACAGGTGAACTGATGAAATTGTCTGACCTTTGGACATCGCAAATCAAAACTTAAACATTCCAACATCATGGACTTCTACATACTTCTACAGATGGATCCTAGAAGTTCAATCTTTTGTGTGTAGGGAATGAGACTGCAATTCAATTGATTCCACAAGAGCACAGGGTGTATCACGTGAAGAAAAACGGTGCGGCCCAGGTGTTGATTTCCTTCATCAACGGCACCATGGGGCACATTGATTTGATGCAAAACACCCTGCTGTACCTTGGCCAAATCAGGCCAAATCCATCCGCTCCCACTGGGATTGAACATGATTGAACCGGTCTCAAGGTCTCAAGGGTCAGATTGCTCGCTTTCCACCAGTAAACACAGATGGAGAAGTTGGAAATTCATGGAATTTCTGCTTTTTTTCCACAGATCCTTCTCCGGTTCACCTTTCAGTTTCCTTTGGGATGGTGAAGTGGTAGGTGAGAGTCTCTGTGCTGAGCATAACTTCAAGTTCTGTCCCGGAGAAATGGATGAAATGTGCTGATCCGCTGGTGTTCAAAGACGTTCAAACTTTACCCTTGGAAATGATTAGATTTGGCTCATTCATGGTCATTTGAAGTGTCAAACCATCCATTTTTGATCATTCTTTATCATTTCTCATCCATCTCTACCCTCTGGTAAACTAACATAGCTATGGAAAATCACAATTTTTTATGGGTAAATCCACTATAAATGGCCATTTTCAATGGCTATGTTAGTCATTACCAGAGGGTATCCACATGAATTTGGTTGGCATACGACCCAGTCAGGCACAACTTCCCGGCGCTCCAGCTATCTCTACCCCTCTCGGTGAACCTGATGCACACGGTGCTCCTCTGGGGAGTTGTCAGCCAATGGACCAGTCAGCTTTAATTTTGGCAGGTTCTGCTTACCCTCTGGTAATTTAACATAGCTATTGAAAATGACCATTTATAGTGGATTTTTCCATTAAAAATGGTGATTTTCCATAGCTATGTTAAATTACCAGAGGGTAAATTGCTTGGGTTAAATCAGTTGAATTCCTAGAGTTTGTTCTTTCGCATTGTCTTGGCCCACTTTCCATGACACAGCGGTGCATGGGGAAACAGCAATCCTGGGTCAAAACATGGAAGTCAACCGCGGATTAATCAAGCAGGCTGCTTAAGCTGTTTAATTGGTGAGATGCCATTTTAGTAGATAGTAGATAGTCACTATTTGGTGGGGTACCAATAAATTGATGAATTCACCAGGACCAGGACCGATGGCGTTATGAATCCGGGGTTCACATTACCCGGGTACCTTGGATGGTTGCGATCTCCGCTCGATTTACTGGCGGGTTTGGTGGTTGAATTCCCGTGCTCAAAGCACCTATCAACACCCCCTCTTTGTCGTGCAATGCACATCCGATCTGGATTGGATGTGGTGACTCTTTTCCCTTTTGGGCCAGATTCATAGTTTGAGACTGTGCGGATTGACTCGCACAGTCTCACATTGGATTCAGATTTGTGAGATTCATTCTTTACTTGCTTTAATTGAGATCTTTTCTGATTGCTGGTTTCAAACATTTGGATTCTTTTCCATCATATATGGGATGTCATCCCAACCTCATTGACGAACTCCATCATTTTTCCAGATGGTGAAATTGCACCACCAACCAGTTTTTGACTCAAAATGATCAGCAGAACGGACTCGACTTAGAACGGTCCCGAAAAGGTACCGTTACCGGTAGCCATGGGCAAAAACAAAGGCACGAAAAATGTCTCATATTAGCAACCTCAGATGGAAGAATAGCTACCAAAATAGCATAGCATTAGCATAGCATAGTGCTAAAAAAATAAGTGCTAAATCAACCCTAAAGCCTATCTGATAGTGGTGGTTTCTCGACTTCCACGTGAGCATGGCCAGGTGCAGTTGCTTGTTCCTGGCTGTTCCTACTGCGGCGCGTATTTCGGCTGGCAGCACTTGAAGGCACAGCGAAAGATGCGTGGCACCGGGATTGAGCTGCCTTGAAAAAGGGATGGATCAATAGATATGTTTGTGATATTTTTGGGTGATTCAAACAACAAAAATGGGGATTTGACTAGCACTACTGCTAGTATCATTGGTTGAGATGTGGGGATGGGTCACCTATGATTCATACCATACTTTGGTGAGATGAACATTCATAAATCGCAGCTATTTTTTTTGATGTGTCTTCATCAGGTGAAGCCGCTTTGCCAAAACCATTACCCTCTGGTAAACTAACATAACTATGGAAATTCACCATTTTTAATGGGTAAATCAACTATTTCAATGGCCATTTCCAATAGCTACGTTAAATTACCAGAGGGTATTTTTGGGACAGTTTCATATTGGCGGTACGGGATTACAGATGGAATCAGCATCTAAAAGGAAATGTGGCTCTGCTGAGTACTTCGTGCTGATGGGACTTCACCTATGGTTCTTTTGACTCAGATGTCCATGCACAAGGGTTGAACAAACTGCTTTGATGGTCAACATGGTCAGACTATTCCATGGTCCATGGTCCAAATGTCCAAGAAGGTTGTTTCCGAATTTATTTCAAAATCAGATGTCTCCTTTCCTCCACTAGTGCTCTTTGCTTTGACGATTTAAAATTTTTATAGGAGAGAAACCACATGGAACGTCATGAAGCACTCCACATTTTCCACGCACCTGGAAACGTGGGTTTGTCTGAAAATAGGATACCCCAAAATCCAATGGTGAATCCATGTTAATCCATAGTGTTCCCCCTCAATTTTTGAATCTCCAATTTCATGGAATATTTCATGAAATCATGAACTATTGCCATTAACGTGGCTATGAGTTTGGAGTTTTACAGCCCTTGGATCAGACTTCTGATCCGACTGAGGATGATGTTGGAGGCCTATCAACGTGAATGGATGATGATGATGGAACGCCCGCCCTGGCCGCCACCACCGCTGATTCCCCTCCCGCAGCTGCCGGGAGGCCAGGGGGTGCAACTGCCACCCGGGCCCGCACCCATCGCGGGGCCGAAGAATGGTCCCAATGAGCAAACTGCGGTCCAATAGATGAAGCTCTGGGTAGAATGGGCAAAAAACGTGTGGGATGGTGGGCGGAGTTGGCATTTTTTTTTGATCGTCTCCTCTGTTTTCAGGTGTTGGGTTGAATATGTTGAACCATTGTTGAAGCACTAGATACAGCGCTGATGATGTTTTGTTTTCATTGGTGTTGGCATGGTTGAGCTCAAGATTGGCACAACTGATCTCAAGACAGGTCTGACACTGTTGCGCTGAGGTCAGTACGTATGGATCATTCATGATCATATCTATCTACCAAGTCCTTTCCAAGCCCATTGATTTGAGCTGATATGTTTCTGACCTTCGGAAGGGTTCAGCCTTGCACGACATTAGGAATCAAAAACTCTTGCATCGCAAAGTTCCTACAAGGTCGGCCTTGCATCCAGCAGATGTTCTGCTGATGGTTTCAGCATGTTTCAGCTATTTCATGTGTTCTCGATATCTTTCAGGTGGATTGATACCACCAATATCCACCAATTAATTCTCGCTTGGTATAGCTTCAGGTATTCAAAGTGTACAGCCTGGACCGCTCCGCCGCTGCAGCTTCACAGATCGAAAAGCCGTTGCTGCGCTCCGTGTGAGTGCTGAAACATAGCCCCCCTTTGTGGCCAGGGAGCCTAGAAACTGCCCATGGCTACAGCCTGGAGAAGATCTCTGGAACCCAAGATGGATGAAATCCCCCAAGTGCCAGGGAAAAATTTTGCGGCTTCCAAGCGTCGGTGATTCGAGGGAACTCTGTTCGAACGGCTGTTTGGCCGGAGGGGAACATGCGGAACCATCCGATAATTAGGACATTTTCCTTTCCAGTTACGGGTGTGGGTCAAAATTTGGTACCCCAATGGCCAGACCTTGTGCCAGTGGAAGTACTTTAAACATCTTTAAACATTTTAAGAATGACCAAGATGTGTGGTTTTGTCTCAAATTTTGAGCCGAGAATGATTGTCAACCGTGGCATATCACCAATGCTGCGAAGGGAAATGCTAGTTTGTTTGGGATGTATGGAACGATCATCGACAATTGCTGTATTTGAAGAACGAATTGGGCACATACGCAACTTGCCATAACAAGACACGGAGGCTTTGTGAAGGCAGGCAGCCTTCATTTTCAGCCACGAAATGCCCCTTTTCGAGGCAGGGTGATAGAGTTCAACGGGTCCACTCTTGTATACTTTGTGTTTTTTTTCAGGAAATGGAGGTTTCTTAAAATGGGGGTACCCCAAATCATCAATTTTAACAGGAATTTTCCATGACAAACCATCCATTTTGGGGATCCCCCTTGTAAGAAACCCCCAAATATACCTGGTAGATCCTGGTAGTCTAGTAACTCCAGTAGTTCTATAAAAATCATTGAGCCCATCCCTAGCCAGTCATAGATCATTCAAGTTTTTAATTCCAGCGTTCGACGGGCCCAGGTTGGCAGACCATGGCAACTTGGCGCAGAGAGGATGATGGTCCTCACTGCACCCGTTGGTTTCGAACCTGAGTTGATCCCGTTGTCTATGGGAATTTCAGGATCCTAAAATGGAGCTACGTTAGTACCATATATTGCCATATTTTGTGGGGATATTTCCTTATATATGGTAGGTACCTCCAATACATCGCTTCCTGAAATGGTCATTGATGTTGGTTGATGTAACAAACTTATACCCTGTTGCTTGGTCTTCCTTGGGTGAAAAGGTGATCCCCAAGGCGGATGTGTCGCCCACTTTTCTGCCCAGGCATTCCCTTGGACAGGGATCGTGTTTGAGGAATCATGAAAAATCCCGTATCATTAAAGAGCAAACCACAATTCATTCAATCATGTTTCAAAGGTGAGGAGACCACTTGTTGCCTAAGATGCAAGACATCCTTCGAAATCTGATGCTGCGCTGTCCTAAGGCAATATCGTGCAGTATAAAATGGCTATAGATCGAGGGTTATGTCCCCCCAGTCTTCAGATACACCGATCTCATTATAGTTGGTGAATGTTGCTTAGCTATGATTATATATATATAGTATATACATACCATTATGATCCCATGGTATACCACCATATTTCATCGTTTAGCATGTTAAAGCCCTCGTTTTTAATGGCTCATCCATCTTTGGCGACCTCAGCATTCTGAGGCCGCCAATGGCACGCTGTGGAAGCCTCAGCTGTTGCTATGTCTATTCAGGCTGTTTCCCATTTATTTCGGAAGAGATAGATAGATAGATCAGATAAGATAAGATAAGATAAGATAAGAAGATAGATTAGATTAGATTAGATTAGATTAGATTAGATAGATAGATTGATTAGATAAATTAGATAGATAGATGGATAGATAGATGGATAGATGGATCGATGGATCGATGGATAGATGGATCGATGGATCGATGGATAGACGGATAGATGGATAGATGGATGGATGGATGGATGGATAGATAGATAGACAGACAGACAGACAGATAATGATATATAATATAAACATATATTATATATAGATATAGATATTCCAATATTCCAATATTCCAAATAGGAAAAACATTGGGTGCCAAAATCCGATGATAAAACATGATAATGTATGCTACCCTTGGCCTTGCACACACACACACTTGATGCTAAGCTACACATAGGCATATAGGTTTGGGGTAAGAATGTTTATGTGGAGTCGCACACGCACTTGATGCTGCTGGGGGTATTCCATGTATGACATTGTAAAACATTGTTAGACATTGTTAGTAGGTGGGCAAGAGCCATATCAAACAAGTTAGCCAACTAAAATACTGGATTAGGGATATGGATTATCCCCAACTAAAATACTGGAACATACCCAATATACCCAAACTAAAATACTGGATTACACATGGCTAAAGCCGGCCGCCCTACTGGGGGGGGGATTCACCAAAAAAAAATCCCATCACCCTATGAAATCCTCTGGTAATTTCTTGCGAACTGGAAAATGGCCCAGTCGAAATAGTGGATCTATAAAAAGTGGGCAGAAAATCCATCGCTTTTTGATGCTTTTTGTATATGTTTACTCTAGAGGCTATTTGTTTGTAGGGCCTAAAAATATTCCATGACGTGACCGAGCGAAAAAAGGCCGGCGCCTCCTGGCTTGAGCGAAGCCGAGGCACGGTGGGCACAATTTCTCCGCATGGAAAAATGGGTGGATACTGTGGGTTTATGGTCAAAAATGGTGAATCAAGGCCATTTTCCATTCCGAAAGCGATGTAAAACCGGTGACTTTCCATCAAATTTTCATATCAACATCAGCAAAATTTGGGGGTCAAGTACCTATGAAATTACCATATGACAGGGGGAATGACCATCCAGCTATAGCTACTATTTTAATTAGGGCACCTAGAGATTTAGCATATGTATATATATATAATTATATATATATACATATTTATGGGGAAAGTGATGATAATCCATGACAATTTCTTGGGGTTCGGGATACCATATTTTCAGACAAACCCGCAGAAAAGTGGAGATTGAATGGGTCACAACCTTAGGATCTTCCAGCATGGGTGGATGAAGATGGGCATAGCCGTCGGACAACTAAGCAGCAGGGCAGCAGGGCATAGCAGTGAAAACTTCCGCAACACCAAATTATGGAGTATGTAGACCATTTTTGCACCCAAAATAGTGGTATAGCAGCAACTCCCAGGGTGTTTTCAGCGACTATCGACAGGTAAAACTCACATGGAATCCCCAAAATACTGGGTCTGGAAGATGATTTTCACGATGGAAATCGCAGTATTTCAAACTGATCACCTCCCTATCTCGGACCTCAAAGTCACACCCGGTCGACACAGGGGCCGCCGACCCACGAGGCAATTTGCGGGCGGGATTTGTATGGAAAGACACCGCCAAGAGATGGCAATTAGTATGGGAAGATGAGGGAAAACACTAGAGAATTTGGGATGATTGCGGAGAGTTACCCTATTTTCAAAGAAACGCATCTGACCGCTTCATTGGATTTTAGCAGTTTCTCCTGTTTGGTGCTTTCTGTGGAAAAATGACGATGCAATCCAGAAAATTCTTGTGAAACACCCTGTGTGTAAATGTGTGTAACAAACCTGGCAATTTGAAATGCCTCATTGACAGATGATATTGTGTTTTTTTCTGATCCTCCACTCTGATATTGTTACCTTACATGTTTTTACGAAAAATTAGGAAATCGGGAGTTTTCATTGCCAGGTAAGAGTAGTAACTAAAGGATGAAGGGTATGTATGTGCTTCGAATGCATTCAGACCCTCTAATCGGTGGCACTGAACCGGTTGGAAGGCGGCGATATTTCTAGCATTAGCCATTGCCCGACAATGCCCAACATGTTTTTTTCCAGAAACTGGGATGGAAAAAAAAATGGAGGCTTTCGCTTTAACATGACTCATTTTGATCTCAGTTACAGTTAGTTGATCCATCGGTGCCCCATGTGTGGAATCTTCTCTCCGTAGATTCCGCAGAAAATTGACTGTGTTGAGCCATACCCATAGTGATGTACCCGGCCTGGTAAACTAAGAGTTTGCTATTGAACATGGCCATTGAAATAGTGAGTTTTCCCATTAAAAATGGTGGATCTTTCCATAGTTTTTTGCACGTTTACCAGAGGGTAAATTTGCCACCTACCTTTATTGACCCATATGGGATTTAATGAGAATCAATGGGATTGAATTTCATGTGGGTACAATAATAAACATTCAGAAACCATTCCCTAGTCATCACCATAGATACCCTCTGGTAATTTAACGTAACTATGGAAAATCACCATTTTTAATGGGAAAATCCTCTATAAATGGCCATTTTCAATAGCTACGTTAAATTACCAGAGGGTAGGTGGTATGTGGCCACCATTCCCAAATGGGTGGTCTATGGCATTGTTTTACCCACATGGATACCCACCATTCAACTTGGCCGTGGCAAATCTTAGTCCATCGACGTTTGCAAGCATGATCTGCTTGCACCAGTCATCATGGTCACTGGTTCCATCCGTGTTTCCCCGAGTTGCTCAGGTGGTGCGTGATGCCGTGCTGAGAGATATTGAGACCAAGGCCGAACACATGGCACAAGCTCTTTAAATTGGTTTATAGTACCCCCATGTACCCCCAAAAAAGATAGAACACTGAAATCCTGCTGAGAAATAATCATGTGTTTTCTATATTTTTTTGGGGGTTCCTATGAGGGACGGTTTACAGGAAACTCAGCTAATTGGATCCTTAGATAAGAGACCTGAAACCAGTCCAAAGACCAGGTTTCCAAACTTGGATTGGCGAAAAAGAACCAGGAAAGCCAAGAGTTAAAGAGAACACAGAAACAAGGTGCCCTGCAAAATGTCCTTTCATTGATATTTATTGCCATTGTATATTCTTTGAGTTTCGTTATCTTTTTTTCAGCGAGTTTGAACACCAGCGGTCTTTGTGCGAAACGCAGATCCAAGCGATAAATTAAATTTCTGGGAATGAAGATACCCTCTGGTAAACAAACATAGCTATTGAAAATGGTGATTTATGGTGGATTTACCCATTAAAAATTGTGATTTTCCACAGTTATGTTAGTTTACCAGAGGGTAAATTTCTGGGATTCTGGGAATGGCGTCCCCAAGAATGGAACATGATTTTTCAGGGTTTGTCATCACCTTTTCCCTGTATGAAAACGACCGTGAATCATGGAGGTGAATCCATGGAGGGATTCCCTCATTTTCGGAGACCACATATCACAATTATACTGAGGAGACATGTCAGACATGTTCCCAATCTGGTTGGTGGTTTCAAACATTTTTTTATTTTCCATAGTATATGGGACAATCCTTCCCATTGACTAATATTTTTCAAGATGGTTAAAACCACCAACCAGTAATATTGCTATCTCATTTTCATAGCTATGATATCTCCATCATATCCCAATTCATCCGCTTGAAAAATGTCTTGGTGAGGTGGCCGAGAAGATGGAAGAGATTTGGCGAAAGGGTCGCCAAATGCTGGCACAGGCTTTCGGTGTTTTCGGGGCCTTTTGGGGGCCTGCTTTATGTGGAGATTACTGAGATGTTCATGGGATTTTGATGGGATCTAAATGGATATTTCATGGGCTTTTTAAGAGGATTCAATGGGATTTTTAGTGGGATGTAGTGAGAAACATATGTGAAACAAACTACAGGGAAAGGCTCATTTATGGCAACTTTCAAGTCGGGAATCTGATTTGAAACCCAATGACCAAGGCTATGGCTGCAATTCATGTGGGAAACCCAATAAGATGCATCCAATTAGGGATGATTCTTTACCAAGTCTTTCTGGTAGAATTTCTGGGTGGTTTATTATTGGGTTTAACTACCACATTAGCCCTCTGGTGATGTATATGTTCGGTGCATATGATAGCAGCTATGTGCAGCCTTGGCTGCAGGGTCTGAAGTGTAGAGTATACTTGCTGATGTGCACAGTGTTGAGTGTGTAACACCGTGTTGCTTTGGGCCTGCATGGCATGCGTATGCATTCATTGAAAAAGTGTTTTCAGGTTCGTGGACCCGATCAGGTTTGTTTGAGGATTTCGCTTGATTTGGCTTTGGACGGTCAGCTGCGTGTTATTGCCAGTCGTGCCGGGCTAGAGAAGGTCAAAAGAATTTTGCTTTGTCCATTCAGGTTTGCCCGTGCGTCGCAGAGATGATGTTCAGCAGCAATATAGATGGTGATCATCTTCTGCTCATCACCATCATGAAAGCACCGATCGGCCGGCTGCTGCTCTGGCAAAGCCCTCGCCTACGCAGACGGCTACAACCGGGTCAACTACTCTTGATCTTGAGATTTATGGCGACTTTAATAGCGAATATCTGTTTGATAGACCATCAAGCTTTGGTCTGATATTATCTGATATTCTCATATTATTAACAAAATAAGTAAGATGCGCTGGAGTGTGGGGTACATTTGATGATTGAATGTGATGATAGACCATCAAGTTTGGGAGTAGCCCAGCTGGAAGGCCATTTTTTTCAGGCGCTGGTGCTGGTCTTTTTTGGGCATGGGATGAGGCCACCAACTAGAAGATTATCACAAGAACTGGTGCTGTACATTGTGAAAAAACCGCACCCCTCCAAACAGCTGTGTAGACATATAAGGAAAACAACCATAATATATAAGTATAGCAACTAAGTCAAATATGACATAGCAGAAAGCCTGTAACTGTCAAGCTTGTCTAACCATTTCAACGCGGGATTTTTAACACGTGGATTATTAACCAGCAGCAAGAGATAAAATCTTGGATTTTTTAACGGGTTGTTATTCTTAACATGTGCTAGTTTGCTATGGAAAATCATCATGAAAATAATAGTTACATTACCGACTAAATGGTCCATGTTCCATAGCTATAAGTTAAAGTACCAGGGGTACCTTACGTTTGAGACATAGCCAACTGGAGAGTCCTTCCAATGGAAAAAAAAACACATCTGCCAGTTTATGTCCGCGTCTTATGGGTTGCATATATATATATATATATCCAAAAACATACCAGCTGGTAATTTAACATAGCGACAGCCATGGCTCGTTGGATGATATTCCTAGGTCACCATAATAGGGGTCACCTGAGGGGTCACCTGAGGGGCGCCCATCGCCAGCAGGTCCATCAGAAACAGCAAGAAAAGACCGAGCAGCTGATGGCGCAGATCCAACAGATCTTTGGCAGCAGGATGATCGCATGGCGACAGTCACTGGTTAAAAATTGAAGCAAAATTCATCATCAAAAGCGCCATGGATATGGATGGATATGGGATGATATAAGGGATATGTATATTGTTTAAGTATGGGATATATATATATATACAATATATATATATACAATATATATATATATACAATAAATATATATATATACAATAAATATATATATATACAATATATATATATATACAATAAATATATATATATATACAATAAATATATATATATACAATATATATATATATATCCCCACTGGGAACTTACGATCACTAGGGCTATGAACTTAGGATTTGTGAGACGATCTTCCAGTCTTCCGGCAGCAACAGCGGTTTTTTTAACGCCGATCTGTGACTGATATGGTTAGTTGAGGGTTTCCATAAATGGGGGTACCCCAATAGCTGGATGTTTTATTTCATGGAAAATCCAATCTAAAATGGATGATAACTAAACATGGTTTATAATGGAAAATCCCAATCTAAAATTCATGATAACTAGGGGTACCCCTATGACTTAGGAAACCTCCATTTGTAGCGTCAGTATTTCGTTGGTGGTTTCAGACTGTCACCTCAAGCCACTTGTTTTTAGCGCTTCTGGAGCCGACGATCCACCATTTAAATTCGATGATTTCCATGATTTGTCCAGCTATAAACCTCCATTGATATCCATTGATAGGATTTCAAAAAGGGAATATCCCAGATGTTTCCCATGATTTTCCCATGAGTTCAACAACCATTTATAGATGGAATCTCAGGCGGAAGATGGTGACCTTTTTTATGTCTAGTTTTTTAATGTGAAGCCCAGGCGCTGACAATTTATATGCCCATAGATCGAGCCAACAACAACTCATAGATCCCATTCCTAGGGTTAGAGGGTTAGAGGCTTCAAAAAAGGTGGAAGGGATCTCAAGGGATGACTACACCCGTCCCGAGTGAAGGTGTAAAGAGCAGCAAGAAGTCTTAGAAAGGGAGAACCAGACCCTGAAGCAGGTGGAGAGGGTCCGAAAGGTGAGGGATGGTTGAGAAACCATTGGTAAATGAAGATATATAATGATGGTTTAATGATGGTTTCATGATGGCTTAGTGATGACTCAATATCGGAATATTATGATATAACTTACCCTCTGGGATCATCAATCCATGGTGCCACGGCATGGGGATTTCATGAGCCTTTGTAGGGTTTTAACATGTTTTACCCTCTGGTTATGACTAACAGTTCGCCATAGGAAGTCATGGTCCTAATCGAAATAGATGGTTTACCTAGCTATTAAACATGGGTGGATTTTCCATGGTTATGTTAGTCATAACCAGAGGGTAACCATTAACAATATGGGGATTTAAATTGATTCAGAAATGATGGGCTTCACTGATGATTGCATGGAGGCGCACACCAATCCAGCATTATCACAGCTTTTGCTCCAAATAGGGATGGTTTTCTCATAATTATCCAACAACCCTCAACCCCAAATTGCAAAGTCATCTCAACATCATCTTAAAATCATTCCAAAATATCATTCCAGAATATCATTCCAAAATCATTCTATTGAATATATACACATCACAAGGCCCCCACCAGATAGCATAATTCTATATATATATTCTTACATCCCTATAGATTCCCCTTCTGAGGAAGTACGACTGGGATCTGATTTGGGAAGTGATTTGTTCCACTTCTCAGACTTCTCTGGAAGTATTTCTATCCAATTTACCCCCGCCCTATGGCTTTGTCTGAAAATAGGGTACCCCCCAAACTCCATCGGTTGATCATCATTATCATGATTATCACTAATTCAAAAATAGCCATTATTATATCATGACATATGACATATGGGGAATCCCCTAGTTGGGATGGTTGTATCATAAATATCCCATAAACTAACATATAGGTGTGGAGAATGAACCGTTTGTAGATTTTTTTTCTGGGGAAACCATTGGTTTTCCATATCTATGTTTTCTATGTGAACGTTTAACCTAGGGTAACTCTCCATAAATCAATGTAAATCATACATAATCCCACTATAATATCTCACTGTGATAATATATTCTAGACGTTTCTGATCTTTTTTGGTGGGTTGCATCTAATTATAATCCGTATTGATAATCCAGAAATTATAATCCATGTTATAGACTTTTCTATTAATGATATGGACTATAATAATGGTATAATGACTAGTATCGACTTTTCTAATACGTTTCTATAATGATATCGACTTTTATGATTTTTTTGGTGGCTTGCATATCATTATAATAATCCAGAAATTGATAATCCAGAAATTATCCATATACTTCCCATTAATTATAGCCTGTTCTATGAATATGATCCATGGATATTTGACAGGTCTTTGATATATATATATATGTATTGAAATTGGATATATTTCATCTTAATCCATATACATAGATTATATAGTTATAATATCCATCTATATCCATCTATGATTTAATATTCCATGTTCAATGATACCATGTTACTTGACACAGGTCCTCACCAAGATGGCCTCGCACCTTTCGCAGCTGGGCCTGGAGAAGCCTGGTGTAGGCGAACGATGACGGCGGTGGAAAGGTTGCGGGATTTGGATCTCAGGGGGATGTTGCGCCACAAAAGGGATGGATTTCACCCCACAGAAAGTTGGTTTTGAGATGTTTTAAGCCAGGGTTTTTGCCCTGGATTTTTTACCCCAGGAATTTGGGGGGAAACTCCCAATGGATTCCAAGCAAAAAATGTCTCAGAGCCAAGGTTTCAGGGAACATTTAGAGGACCTATGGGGGGATATACCGTAGCCGCTATAGCTATATTTAGTTTGAGAACACTTTTTGTCGTTTCCAACAGAGATTTAGGCAATCAATCCATAGAATGTGCACAGTCGATTCGACGGGTTTTGGGTATCGCAACGGGACCACAGTACAACAATGGGGCCCCGACAAGTCATCCACAACTGGCTCGGGGCCCACTTTGAGATTAGTTAGCAACCCTGACATTTGGGTTTTGTAGCATTTATACATGGCTGAATCCAAAAATATATCTTCAACTGGGGCGGTATATATATATATACATATATATATATATGTATATAGTATATATGTATATAGTATATATATAATAGTATACTGTACCAGCTGTACCACTTATTTCTGGTTGCTTGCGGATGGTTTGTTTATGAATTCCTGGGATTTGTGGCTGTATTTTTCCCAGAAATCTGGGCCCCTGCCCTGAAGTCTAAGGTTATTATGTTATTGTAGTACTGTTTCTCATATTCCTCCTATTTTGGTAATAAACTAGTTTTTTTAATAAAAGAAACATCTTTTGGGGGGTTACTACAACAAATCCTCATGTTTACTTGTATATAAGTACCGCCCTTAAATCCTGGTATTAAATTTGGGGGGACTATGGGGTGTCCAATTGTTCTCTAATAAATATTGCCAACTATCACATGATTATTATTTAATTTTCATCATACCACAATTATTGTCTTATGAATCCATTTCTGTAGTTCACATACTTATTCCTGTAGGGTAAACCTCCAATAACTACGGTTTTTGTTGGTGATATATCTATACTTACTATGGTCTATATCATTCCCATATGCGAACCGTGTGCTTCTGACCTTGATAGATTCTCCATCCGAATCTTTAGTGTCAAAAATTCCCATGGTGTTTGTCAATAATCCCATACAGGTTAGATGGTTTTTGATCCTGAACCCTCAGTGGCCCCCAGACCTAAGTTGGTTTACCCCAGATACATCTACCGATCTACCTAGCTTATCTACCTAGTTAACTAGGTCCAACTAGCATAAAGCCTCGAATTCACCTAGTTAAACCATCACTGGACATCACTGGACTAATATGACATTTCTGACACCTGAAGTATTGTGAGAGTATGTGAAAGTTACACAAAAAGGGGTCCCCCTCCCCTGCTAAAAGGCTGGGGATGTTACCCTCTGGTAAACTAACATAACTATCAACTATGGAAAGATCCACCATTTTCAATGGGTAAATCCACTATTTCAATGGCCATTTTCAATAGCTATGTTGACATACCCAGAGGGTAAACCCAGCAAAAAACTCAGGGGATTTGCCCTATGAGTTGAACAATCTTGGACCAGGCTACTCTTCACCCACCACTGCGGGCAGCGTCACCACCACACCACAGAGGGCCACACAGCCACTTGAACCTGGGAGATTGGTGAGTTTAGTTTAGTGGAACTTAATCTATTCATATCTACTATGAATGATGATAACTAGTTCTTATAGATCCTTATAAGGTTTCTATTAACATGAAATTTAAGGAGGATCTCCAGTAGATATCTACTACTACTCTTTGAACGCATCACGATGATTACGAAAAAAAACAAATATACCCTCTGGTTATTTAACATAGCCATGGAAGTCATGGCCCATAGAAATAGATGGTTTACCTAGTATAAATGGTGGATCTTTCCAGTTCGCTATGTTAAATAGCCAGAGGGTATACAGTAACTGGGTTGTTGGCACGTCACCTACTGATGCCTGGCATCTTTCGACCTTGCAGATCCAGGTCTGAGGGCACACCGGCGGACGTCAGCGGGGAGGCTGCAGATGCGATGACCCCTTTGAAGCGGTGAATTCACTGATGGCCACCGATAAAATGGGGATTTCATAGGATATCAATCTGGGTAAATTATAACGACCTCACTACGACCTCACTGGAAATCATGGTTAGTAAGGGAAATCATCCCCAAATGGCCGCAAGATTCAGGTTAGTGAAATATTATAATTTACCCAGGTATCAATGGGGGTTTAATATGGTATATATCCTCTGGTTATGTCAAAATAGCTATTGAAAATGGCCTTGATTTTCCCATTAAACATGGTGATTTTACATAGTTATCTAAACGTTTACCAGAGGTATGTGAAAAATGACCAAAGGGGATTTTTCACCGGTTGGATTTTTCACCGAGGCACAGAGAGTGTGGCTCAACATACTTTTCGACCAGAAGCTGGGGTGCTTTTACCCTTAGAATTCCGATTTTGAGGACAAACCTAAATTTTGTATGTATATTATATGTATACCCTCTGGTAAACTAAGATAACTATGGAAAATCACCATTTTCAATGGGAAAACTCACTATAAATGGCCATTTTCAATAGCTATGCTAAATTACCAGAGGGTAGAATTTCGATTTTGAGGACAAATCTAAATAAAACTCAGCCCCGAAAGTTTTTTTTTTAGTCTCATGAGCCATGTTTGTGTTTTGTCACATAGTTGTGGAAAATGGCCATGTTTGATGTATATAGATTGTCTGCAAATGGGCCATGATCCATAGCTATGATATTCAATATCCAGAGGGTATTACATCCCAGTACTTTCCACTTCCCCCAACTCAGCATGAAATCCATTGGGTTTGTAGACCTGGAATGTTTGAAAAAGGGGTTCATCTGCTGGCACGAAATTCCGGCCTGCAAATATTTGGAATTGATGTATTCGGATGTTTCTTTGAGTTCTTTTCAGCTACTTGCTGGGAAACTGTTTTTGTTGATTGAATTATATGGTATTTCATGGCATTTAGTGAGACGACCTGAATTTGACCACAGCAATACCTGGTGAAGACATCCATTCGGCAACAGCCCCACTTGGCAGGTGTCTACTTCGCCCCCTGAGGCTGGTGAAACATCAGATGGGATTACTGTCAATATGGGCATTCCAACATGGCAACGCTTCATGGGAAATACGATGATTCACCAGTGAACATCCGCTTTCTTATTTGATGTCAGTTCAGTAGAAGTGTAAGGCCGAGATCAAACGACAATTATGACCACATACTATGGACCTGAAGACATTGTGGCTGATGGAAAGCACTCAATTAAGAGGCTGCTTTTGAGCTTTGGAAGTTCTTGAACCAGTCATATATATATACATATATACATAATATTTGTATGTATATCATATATATCCTCTGGTAAACAAACATAACAATGGAAAATCACCATTTTTAATGGGTAAATCAACTATAAATGGCCATTTTCAATAGCTATGTTAGTTTACTAGAGGGTACATAGTATATATATAGTATAGTCTAAAATAGCATGTTCATTGATGAATCATCTTGAGATCGAGCTGGCCAATCGGAGCATTTCAACTGATTGGGATTTAGGGATGCCCCATATGGGTACTTTCGGGTAAAATGATGGGCATAGTATGGATAGTGTCATCCCGGGATTAAACAAACCCTGAGGCTG
This sequence comes from Cladocopium goreaui, assembly GCA_947184155.2. Classification (NCBI taxonomy): domain Eukaryota; class Dinophyceae; order Suessiales; family Symbiodiniaceae; genus Cladocopium; species Cladocopium goreaui. The sequence continues at coordinate 124,172 of CAMXCT020004935.1, read as the reverse complement.
TTTTTTTTTTAGATGGATACCATTTGACTTTGAGTACCATAGTGTTATTATTACGTTATTATACTAGATGAACCCTAATTACTCAACTAGGTTTTTTTAAAATCTGGGGCTGACATTATTCAAAATATAGTCATCTCCAGAAAACTCAAAAAGTCAAGTAGAATCCGGCTAAAATCATGATGAATTACGTGTTTATCTTTTGGGGGCACTCTCTCTCTCTCTATATATATTTTTACAAGGCATAGAAGGTATGGATCACATCCCTGCTTAGGGCCGTCGTCGGAGCAGGTATCCGCCTTTCCCTTCGCGCCAGCGTCTGAGATACTGGGAAAGTGTATGTGCCATGTGTGCCATGCCAAACAAATCATGATTTACCCAAGATGGACATTGGTCATCAAACCATTTTTTATAAGACGGATTCCTGTAGCCATTGAGTTCGATTGGACAAGGTCCACGATCAAAACTTGCATCTGACTTGACGCCTGAGTTGATGATTTACAAGGTTGGTTAAACCAACCAGTTTGATGAGGATTTGAGTATATAAACATCTTCAATCATATTAAAACATTGTTGCACTGTGTATACTTGATTCATTGTGATTATATTGCACTACAACTTCATTGAACAGTCTTCAAACCCCTATTCTTTGATGGCGATAGCGGTTTGAACTACCTGTTCGGGATTTATCATTTTATACAGTAACCCAGAAGCAACAGGATTCCAACCGTAGTCAACCAAATTTCGTGGAATGGAATAGGGGTATAACTCTCATGGCTCAATTGATGTACCCTCTGGTTTTTTATTGTAGCTATGGAACATCAACATTTTAAATAGGTAAATTATCTAATAGTCATCTATAAACGGGCGATTTTCTATAACTACTGTATCTTCAATAACAAAAGGGCAATTGATTTACTCTCTGGTAATCAAACCTGGCAATGGAAGGTCCACCATGTGCAGATGATGTTTCGACCAAAAAATGCACCCTTTTTTGCGGAGACTTCCCGGCCAACCATGTTTCATTGCCAAGACACTGGTTAATATAAATTATGATAATCCTCATTTTTTATCTCATTGATATCCCCAAAAAAATCCAGTTCAATCCCATGAAACCTCCATTTCTGATTAGTTTGCCAGCTGGGTTTACTGAACATCCATGGACGCTGGGCCCTGGGTGGATTTCCGGCGCTCTCCGGAGCATCCAAAAAGGTCGATGGCTGCGCCTTTATCACTGGCTGAGGCACGAAGTTTTATGGTGCGAAAATCATCTATAAATGGGGATGAATTTAGATGTTACCCATATGGTTATTAAACTATAGTAACTATAGCTATGGAACATCTACATGATTTGATAGGGTTTTTTAACATCGATAACTTAGCAATTTTCGACTATCTTTACCGGATGGTTATCGGCGCCACTATAGCCAGTAGTCACAGTCGTCATGGAGTCCTAGGGATTGGTTTACCCTCTGGTTATGACTAACAGTTCGCCATGGTATAGATGGCCCTAATCGAAATAGATGTTTTAGATGGTTTACCTAGCTATAAAATGGGTGGATCTTTCCATGGCTATGTTAGTCACAACCAGAGGGTTTAACTATGTTTAATACCAAATCTGACCAGCGATCGGCGGTTGACACTCCAGTGACTTGACCCACCCATTGACGCTGTGGTTTTGAACCGCTGTGACAAGCCGTTTGAAATACTGTGACTTAAGCCGTTTCAAACGAAACTCGCAAGGAATTCCTTACCATAGACGGATACATAAATAGGTGCATGTAGCAGCTAAAAAGTTATATGTTGCAGTGTATCTGTCATTTGCCATGTAACTTTGCGGAACATGATTGCCATGTTGAAAAATTAGCCCAGCTTTGCAACCCAGCAGCTGTAAGGGTTCCAGGGTTCCAAGGTTCCAAGGTGCAGTTCCGGTTTTTGGGCTCAGCGAAAAACATCGCGCCAACCCGAGACCCAGAGATTGAAACCCAACAGTGACTGCTGTTGGGAGAAAGTGCCAGTGTATCCGATCCATGATTGGCCATTTTGTAGCCAAAGACATAAGAATATATATATAATAATTGAAATATATATGTATATACACATATATATATGTTTATATAGAGGATATACGGTTTTCAGGAAATTTCAGTTCGATGATTTTCCCATCTCAATTTTTGGATATGTTCGGAGACTTTCCCAGTTACTAGCTATACGGATCACCTGTGGCTGGGCAGGCCTTGAGCTCTTCACTGCATCTTTGCCCAAGGGAGGGGATTATAGCTGTGGATATATAAAAAGACATCGCATATGCATATATCATCATGATATATTTACAATCATTCTTACATATGTAATCGATTATAGTCATAAATATGTATACACATATATATATATATATATATATACATATATACATACATATATACATATATATATATACACATATTAATATTAATTATATTAGTACATGCATATGCACATGCACATGCACATGTACATGTACATAATTATACATATTCATTGTCATATTTTTTCAATGCTCACATACTATGAATTTGTCGCTTGACATGTACCAAACACGAGTGTATATAAATCTATACTGTCTATGCAGTCGCTTTCTTAACGTGTTTATATGTGTTTCTGGTTGGTGGTTTCACATATTTTTTATTTTCCATAATATATGGGATAATCCTTACCATTGACTAATACTTTTCAGAGGGGTTGAAACCACCAACCAGGTTTTGTGTGTCAACACATTATATATTCATTTACAATACTGATCTGGTGTAGATCGGGTGACACATTCTTCCCGACCTTCGGGGAAACAGGGAACCTGTTGAACTCCCATGGTTAATCATCCTGTTACCCTTCTTGAATGGCTATTTTATGGAGACACATCCATATACATACATATATATTATATATACATGCATGTGTATATATATATATGCATATGTATATATATATATATGGCAACCAATGGCAACCAACGTTATACTAGCCAGGATTGTTGAGAAACATTGAGAATCTCCCCAGCCTGGATCAGTCTCCCCAGCCTCCAGATGCTTTCCTCTAGATGTTCCCTTTAAACGACTATCCATTGACTATATATATATATATTAATTATATATATATACATATTAATTATATATATATACATATTTGTCCATTTTCATTGTCCCAATGCACGGATTATTCCAATACCCAGATTGATTCTCCCACAAAAAATCATCGGACATATATATATATATATAAATACACTATACAGACTGTGCATATATAATTATATATATATATATGCATCCATAATTAATCATCCCAAACAACCTATGTTTTCCCATAGTTTAGCCGGTTGTTCCCCGAGGTCCTCTCCGGTTCCGCCAACGCCCTTGTCGTTGGCGAAGACGTTGGCCGGGGAGGCCAGTGACCATAGTGACCCCTGGGGTGATCATATGGGGATTATGAGTATGTAACAATAGTGTAACCATATGAGATATATTGGAAATTTAGATGGTAAAACATACTATATTTCCAATATGAGATATTACATCATGGTGATCATATAGCTATGAATATGTAAGGATATGTAACAAGAAAGTATGACAATATGTATATCTAATGGTCTCTATGCAACCCACTGTTAAACCAGAACATTTTCTTTTCCGAGCCATGTCAATGCATAACTGAATCAGGATCCTTGCCTTCAAAAGGTTAGCTTGTTTTTCTCTTCAAACAACCAATGTAACAATGGTCTTGGAAAACGCAGGAGATCTAATCATGCATCTCCAAACACCCAAGGACACGCGCGGGCTTCTACCAGCCCGACGCAAGAGTGACCCATTTTGGATGATTTTGGAGTCCGCCTGGATTGACATCCGCAACAAAGATTAGGATTGGACGGCTCTGACCACTCATTGGACATGCGGTTTTGTCTGAAAATTAGGTACCCCACAATCCCACCATTTATCATGTTGAACACAAATAAATATACATGCATGTGAATACAAAATAAATCTAAACAATTCATGGACAATCCCAAATGCTGCATCAAATGGCTATTCCCATCAAATACCCCCATTTAGACTTCTTGAGTCCCCCAAGTATAGAAATATATGCCCATGAAACCCCAATTAAACCCCGTTAGATCACCATAAAACCTTCATCTGCCAGCCAAAAACATAGGACGGTCAAATCGCTTGCTGATCACTCTGGGTTTTTCTTGTCCCTGAGGAAAAACCTTTGGGTTTGAGAAATTCTGGTGGTTCAACCTGCTTTAGATGCATCTCTATATATATATATATATGCATACGTACCATACATTATTTTATCATGTTGGATCATGTCATATCATATTTTGGCATATTATGATATATTATGAGCACGTTAGGTGATGATCTGTCATTATAACTATCTATTATCATGAAATTACTACATCTACATATATATATTTATATATATATGGGGTTCTCAAAATGGGGGGTCCGCAAAATCATCCAAGCTTGGTGTCGTTATTGTCAATGCGACACCCATTGGTTTTGGGGTACCTATATAATATAGTGTGTTATCATATTATATCAACATTTGTTGTCCTATTATGTCCTACTAACATAAGATTACAATACATATACATATATACTGTATATATTTTGTTATATTACATACATATAATGTGTATATACTACATTATGGTATATGTATGTAATCTATGTATATGTATACATACTGTATACAATACCTATATAATATGGTATGTTATCTTTGTATATAGCTGTGGGATGCTCCTCTCGCCCATAGGCTGCCTCGCCTGCAGTGCCAACAGCGCCGTGGCCGCCACAGGCTGCAGCTCAAAAGGGGCAGCCGGGGGGGTTTGGAAGATGTGAGTTTTTCCACCGAAAAAACTATGAAATTAGATTGATTCCATGAATTTCTATGGATTTCTATGAATTTGTTGGATTTTGATGGATTTTGCTAGTCAACTCTAGTCATACTCTAGTCTATTAGATAACTTGCGAAACATTGACAGTAAGTGATTTGGAATTCCACCAAATATATATATATATACGTGTGGAATTACAATCACAATGATTATATAATAGGATTCACCAAATATCATGAGGAATTTAAATCACAATATGTAAGATTCAAGCATCAAGTCTGGCGATTTAAACATGTGCTCTACATTGTTTATCTGCAAGAAAGTGAAGGTTGTTGACACGGACTTGTGCCAACTGTTGCACTCTCAACCCGCATATTCTCTCATGTGTTGTTCTGATATTAACCAAAACATGTGCACCCAAACTTGACTATCGAGGTCCGGTCCTATATATATATACCCAATGTGTTTTTCCTTTGAATCATGCCTTGTCAAAGATGAGAATTACGGCGCCATCTTGCTGTGTCACATCAAAGTTGTTCGATCGACGTGGCTGTCACATCAAAGATGGTGATCTTGTGGCCTTGATTTGACTCAAAAAAGTGTTTTTTTAAAACCAAATTTGGGTGTGACATGAGTTTGAACCAAAAAAATCATGATATCATTTATGAATTTATGAACATCATGTTCCGCATTGAAAATGGCAATTTGGGACACACCCCCAACTTTTATTTACTTTTGGACAATATATTAAACCCGGATATGTTGATGATTTCTCTTATAATTTACAATCGGGTTCCTTTGACTGTTCCCTCCCACTTCGAATTTCAGTTCGCCATTCCAAGTGGGCGCCTTTTGTCTTCGCCAGGTGTTCAGTATGACGCTGCGAAAAGCGGATGGGGCTGAACTGGGACTCAATGTGAAAGCATTGGATAGCCAGAAGGCCGGAACTGATGGAGATGGGCCCCTGAAAGGGCCATGGTGAACCCAAATGAATCTTAGTGAAATCCTCGCGGTAAGCCATTGTGAATGACAAGTTGAGATTTTGATGAAGTAAAAAAAACAAATGCAGGCCAAATGTAGAAGCATAGGTATACACATGTATCTCTATAATTCTCTCTCTATATATGTATACACTAGACCTGGATGGGTGATTCACTGAACTTAGCCGAAGGTATTTAACACTTTGTCAGGTTTTGATGTCAGGTCATACTAGTTAGACGCCTATGTTTTAGTTGGTGACAGCTGAGCATTTCTTAGTTGTATATGTGTATATATATATATGATTATATATGTATATTATACCCTATTTCTTGGGATATATATATACATCGAATTAGTGGTTTGGAACTTTTTTAATTTTTCCATATATTGGGAATAATCATCCCAACTGGCTGTCATATTTTTCAGGGGGGTAGGTCAACCACCAATCAGATATATATATATCCTATATATCCAGTTCAATCCCATGAAACATCCATTTTTGATTAGCTTGCCAGCTGGGTTTACTAACCACCAATCAGATATAATTATATATATATACATATCCCAAGAAATGGGGTATAATATACATATATAATCATATATATATATAATATAACCGAGACAATTATCTGGTATATATATATATGCATGCTGTATGTACACACACATATCCTCATTGTATTCCTATCACATCCTTATTGTACGACGACTTTCTTGAAATCTCCAGGTGGTCCTGGTGGAGGGCATCAGGGCCGACGGAGCCGTGGAAGCGTGGAACAGGTGCCGTTTTTTTTTATCCCCCTTCCATGGGTTTTTCATCACCAAAATCCCATGGGAAACTGGTGGGTTTTGATGGTTCGGATCTGGAAGATCCGTTTTTCAAATGGATGATTTGGGGGTACCCCCATTTTAGATCATTTTAGGAAACCTGATGGAGATTTTCATGGAATTTAGCGATGAACATGTGGAATAATTGGGATTTAACCATGAACATGTGGGGATGATTGGGACTTTAACCATGACAATTTGGGAGTGAATGGGACAGAATGATTTATTTTGAATGAGTTTTCTTCTTACTGGTTCTTAGCAGGGAATGGGGGAATGGGATGATTGTTAGTAGTTATGGATTGGATCATTCCCCTATTCCCTACTAAGGCCCAGTAAGTAACAATGGGGATATAATGGCTATAGAACCCATGGTGATCATCCTAGATGTTTCATGAACAGGAAATTTGTTGATGAATATAGTACTACAGTAGTAACCAAAAGAAACATCAAACTGCGTTTTAACACTAATTTAGTAGTAGTTGACTTGTATATTTTTTGGGGTTGCTACAAAGTGAACGAACTATGCCTTTTCTATTGAGGGTGATTTTTATCTTCTGATTTTGTCAATGGGATGCATTTGAACCTGGTGCACCAGTTGTAGAATATTTCATGGCCTTTGTTCACGAAAAAATGTGATACCTCGTAGGGAGATGATGGGAATACCAAGCATTTTACGGGAATGTTCATGGATATGTACTGAGCCAACAAGTCTCAGTGATTTACTCATAATTTATCGCAATTTGATGAGTAAATCACTGTTGAGTAAACCACTTAAAAAAGGTTATACCAATGATTTTCCTCAGGAAACGTGAGGAATTTTACCATCACCATGTTACCCGTGAAACCAGTGGGGATTGAATCGAGCAGTTGGGAGAGCAAAACATGGTCAAATAGCCTCCGGTAATGAAACGTGGCTAGCTGGAAAATTACATTGCCTATTTAATCCTATTCATATATATATGTATATATATGTATATTATATATATATGTATGTCTGTGTTGATTGTTTTTTTCCATATTCATGAGGCATTTTCCCAGCCACGGCCATGATGACACTGGAGGTCAGTTGAACCACTGAAACCTTAGAGGATTTAGCTCGATGATTTTTCCTCTAAATCCTGCATTTCTAAGATATTTCCAGATAACATCAGATAACCATGTTTACCATTGTCCCATTATATTCCGTATTAAATCCCGACAATTTCTATGTCCCACTAAGTCCCATCAGAGTTTTATGGAGTCTGGGTGTTCACTGCCGCAGCGTTTGCAGGCAATGTGCTGGCAACTCAGAGATGCGGCTAGAATCGGCTAGAAGGATATCATGGGAATAGCATGCATTGGGCATATCATAGAGAAAATAATACGTATTATAATGGGATATCTCATATATATATATATGTAAATATCCAGCATTGTCCAGCTATGTGCGATATCCGGGTGTGTGTGAAAATGCGTATGCCTGAAATTCATGGACATTTATTGAAGAAAATGATGATAATGGGAATTGAAGGTACCCCATGTTCAGACAAAGCCATATCAAACGGTGAGGTGCCTCGAATCCACACATGTTATGGTTGTTTTTCAAACAATCACCAGGTGCTTCTTCCATTTAGATCGTTCACATTTGTTGACTCCGGGCCAATGCATAATTTTTTGGACGCATCCCTCATTTTCATGGGACACGACTTAGCCTTACCGCATTCTTTATTGAAACGGTTCCTATGTCCACCGCTTGCTGAATGTTCAGCCGGCCTACTTACATGCACTTTCCAACTAAAAAACATGTTTGTAAGCCTGATTGTGACTCGGCTGTACATATGTGGGTATACGCATGCTATAATGTATACACTGTATACACATGCATAATTTGTATTAAGTTTGCATACTTGTCTAGTTCTATATATTTACATGTAATTATCATAGCCAATTTAACATATATGAATTTTAGTGAAGCACGATTGGATCCACCATCCCCAATGGCTTACCATGTCTGACTGGGTGGGATTCCAAGCATCAAATCCGTATGGGTGGTTTATGACCTTGCTAAAAACTAACATATTCGTATCCCATTCATATCCCTGTTCTGTTCCATCATTTTTTCATTTTCTAAAAATCCTGGAATAAAAATCATGAAACATATCCCCATGATATCATCATTGCTTTACTAATATTACAGTCAATTAACATACCCTCTGGTAAACTAACATAACTATGGAAAATCCCAATTTTCAATGGGAAAATCCATTATAAATGGTCATTTTCAATAGCTATGTCAAATCACCAGAGGGTATAGCTTACTGTCAGGCCACTGTCCAGGTAGGATCGCTTCTGAGGTGAGCAGCGCTCATCCGGAACGTGCCATTTTGGCGGGGGATCGCATCATCAGTTGGGGTCCCAGGACGTCATTTTTGCTAGCGAACTAAAACAAAAAACATGCCGGGACATGTGGGGTATAGTGGTATAATATGGTAGATTTCATAAAAAAATCGTGATATAGTCAAGCAAAAATCCATACTTGCGGCAGGTGAGGTGATTTGGATGGACCTAACTATGGCATTTCAAGCCCCATAACTTGGGATATCTTGGGATATAACCCGGTAACCCCTCTATATAATTCTGGTATATTGTGGTGTACCCATTTATAACCTCAACTGCACCCCCAAGTCACCAGAGGAGCAGTGACCCAATACCCTGGTTGATTGGTCATTGTAGGGGCTTTATGAACTTACTTCGTTCATGGAGGATTCTCATGAATGGAAACCCCATTCTCAACCCAACAGTAGCGATGACATTCCGGGTTTTGAATGCTGCAGAGTGATACATCTTCAGAGTGAACATCCATTTGCCATCAGAGGTGTTTTTCTGGATATACCAGGGTCTTGATCCAGAGCAAAATTGGATGAGCACTGGGGACATAGATGACCGTTTTTTTGGATGAAGGGTAGGTTTTCATGACTGGCAGATCCGACTCAGGATGGGTTTCTGGTAAAACCCAAAGCCACATTGAATCCGTCTCTTTGGATTCAAAAAAAGACTGGATAACATAGGGATCAAAGGGGCACCGAACGAGGTTGAGTTTCAGAAACTCAGATTGGTGTTAAAAATTGCCTCAAAATCAGCGACATCAGCGACCCAACAAAAATGGGTGCTGATGGCTTTACAGTGTGGTCCCAACAACAAATTCACCATGACTGGGGGAGACATATTCACAACGAAATGATATGGACTTTGCCTAATGTTGGAGTCCCACATTTTGGTGAAGCTCCCGTTGTTGATAATTTGGTTGTATTATTTATTATTATTTCTCTTATATGTGTTCTGTTCCATCCGGTTTTTTCCGTGTTACACTGTTGCCAGAACGCCATGAACCCTATCCTTTATCCCTTTGCGCAGGTGTCAATGGCATCTCTTACGAACCGGATAAAATGCTGGAAGAATGCCGGGACAAGCCACTTGGCGATGCCCTTGCCGCATCTCAGCAGTAAGGTGAAGCAACCCACCTCTGTTCGGACATTTTGATGGATGATATGATACAATGGATTATAATGGGTAGGTTATCCATGGATATTGATGGTTTTTGATGAATTTAACTTATACCAGGTAGATTTTCCATGGAGGAAGTGTTGGGGAGGCAAGTCCGCTGATTGTCCAGACGGGATTGGTGTTTCTTTGGTGGATTCTGGGGAACCTCATAAGGTTGAAGCAATGCTTTGAATCCAGTGGCAGATTCTTCAAGCATATGAGCAGGGAGTTGTCCAAATAGAAGATAGCCTGAAGCGAGAAGCCACTCATACACCCATGCAAAACTGATGGTTGTTTTCATCCGACATATCATTTTTGATCATCATAATTAACGATAATGATACTCTGAGGTAAGAGTAGATGGCTCAGAATCTTGAGTTGCGCCATCTATGTCAAAAAAAAAAATGGGGGATAGATGGCTCAACTCCCTTTAAAACAGGGCAGTTGAGCCATCTATGTCCCTAAAAATGACATATTTTTTGCAATCTTCTGCGCTGGTTTCTCCCCATTTTTTTTTTCTCAACATCAAGCTGCTTTTTTGGGGCATAGATGGCGCAACTCCCGGGGTTGCGCCATCTATGTGGGCATTCCCAGTCTGATTTTGGCGAAATGACGGAAGTTATTTTGAGCCAGCAAAGGCCGAGACGCTTTAAAACCCAACTTTAACAAGTGACCTGAGGAACCGTTTTTGCCGTCAAGAAACGGTTCCTCAGGTCACCTGTTAAAATTTGGTTTTAAAGTGTCTCGACCTTTGCTGGCAAAATGACGGAAGTTGCGCCATCTATGTCCCAAAAAGGGACAACTCTGATGTCTTTCCTGGTGGTTTTGCCTCCTGTCTGGGGACAACTCTGGCGTTTAAGGGACGTAGATGGCGCAATTCATTTTTGAATTCACCGAAAAAATGATTCTGGCGTTTGAGTGGGATTTAAGGGACATAGATGGCGCAACTCATTTTATACAATACAAATTCGTGCAATTTCACCGTATATACAAGCAAAAATGATAGGAAATGTAGTAAATTTAGTTAACAATACCCTTATATCCATCTACTGGAGTGGCAGTTGCGCCATCTACCTTTTCATTTTAAAGTAGGGCGATTTTTTCTTCAATTGGCGGACCTCGTTTTATGTTCCAGCTAAAATAGCGCCGTTTTCTTTCTCAGCGCGCGGTGCCATCTTATGGGTATTTTGGTTTTTGAGTTGAACCATCTACTTTTACCTTAGTGTAACAATGTGATAATATAGCCACTGATGACTGATGATCATTCCTACAGCTCCAAACATCTTCTGGGACTGCATATATTTGGAGTTGTTTTTTGGGGGTCTAAACACCTTCTCAGAGGGTATTTGGAGCACTAGGGTTTATCATATTATGCGGTCCCTGTCAAGTTCTTTTGTGCACATGTACATTTACACAGGTTGCAAGGTTGGGGCACGACCATGCCACCATACCATAGAGATTACCCCAGGATTGTACATAGTTTATCCATGTGTCCTATCCACTATAGATGTTGTTTGCAAGTTTTATTTTATTTTTACCCTCTGGCTATTTAACATAGCCATGGAAAATAACCATTTTTAATAGGTAAACCATCTATTTCTATGGGCCATCTATACCAAGGCTATGTTAGTCATAACCAGAGGGTAAATAAACATCCTGTAGGTTATGGAACCATGGGTGACATACAACCACCGAGTCCTGTCCACTACAGATGACCTGGGCTGATTCAGATCGAACCTTTCTCCATGCTAAATTGGGCACCAAACTTTGAAGTCCCAAGAAGCCTGAAAAATAAATTCGAGTGATCCAAGAATCCATCATATCCCATCCCAATGCCATTCTACAATGCCATTCCACAATGCCATTCCACACTATGCATATCATGTGATATCTTAGTAAACCTTTATCATCATCCCATCACATCCAAGGCACCTCCTCAAGTTGACGCTTCTTCGTGGAGATCTGGGAACGGAGGCGGCCCAAAACCCCCATGAAAAAACCCGGCGGGGCGGAGATGGATCAATTTTCGCTACCCGGATGGTACATTTTTAATGGGTAAATCCATGGGAAAACCATGGGAAAAAGGTGATTTATATGGAAAATCACCCTTTTTTATGGGTAAATCCACTATTTCAATGGCAAATTTCAATAGCAAACTATTAGTTTACCAGAGGGTACCTCATGTTTGATCCATAGATGACATGAAGCCTGGTTGGTGGTTTCAAACATGACTTTTCTTTTCCATTTCATATATGGGATGTCATCCTTCCCATTGACAAACTCAGACTCATATTTTTCAAGATGGTTAGTTATTGCACCACCAACCAGTGATGATTCCCCCAATTTTGGTAGGTTTTTGACTGTTTTGAGCCACATCTAGCGCTGTTTTTTCTAACTCTAATCTCCGAGATGTGGCTGTGGAGTGTCCGTTAAACTGGGGTGAAAGTTGCATAAATAGTTGCATCCTAAAATGACACAATTTCAATGGGAACAATGAGCTTCTAAACCCTGGGAATTTGGGGTACCCTATTTTCAGACAAACCCTCCTTCTATATGGTGGATGCACAGTTGACAAATATGGCTAAGGTGATACTATATGTGAAAAGAAGCCTATGATTTTCTCGTAGGTTCTCAACCATGGAATGTTTTTGATGGGTTTCATCGTCAAATTTGACAAAATGTATGTCTGAATCCTGAGAATGTTTAGAGCCTTGAGCCAGGACAATCCAAAATTGGCAGACCGGGGCAGCAATGTACTTACTGAGTACTGTAAACTCATATTCATATAACCTAGTTCATATGTGAGGTGAAATTGTGTGTTGATGAAATGGTTGCTCACATGAACAATATATATATATGTAATTATATATACACACACACGTTACATGTTTGTGAAATATGCATGTATACAGTATACATATATACATATATTCGATGATATCTAATTATCCTACCTGATAATTCTGATATACGTTCTATAATTTATGTCATCTTAGCAGTCTTAGCACATGTTTAATGGCTCTGGGCGGCCGTGCTTTCCAAGTTTGATCCGGGCCCGGTTCCAACCAGAACTTATAGTGTTGTGATAGGGCCATGATACTGTTGTTCCGGGTCAGTGTATGATCATTAGAGTCAAAACTTTTTTTTAAACGAAATATGACAGATCATTAATATGCTTATTTGGTTGGATAATATGTTGTTATATGGTTGTGATACTTTACGGTTTAGTTAGTTAATGTTACTACTAGTTGTTGGTAGCTCTTTTTATTCCAGTCTCCAGTGATTTTACCGGTTGGATGATTTGGGGGGTAGGATCTATTCCACCTTCATTTGGGGCTTAAGTCAACTCGGAGCCCGATTCATGATCTAAATCATTGAATCAGTATGAATCAGTAAAGTTTACAAAAAGAAGAGGGTTTTTTTTTCCTAAAGTCATGACTTTTTTTTATGTCTTTTGTGTTTACATGTGTTTACTAGGGAGATGTTTCAATCCCTTACATCCACCATGGTTTCTATGGCCTGTTTTTTTTTTTTTTAACGGGGGATAGCGCTTCACCGCCCTTCACCGCTCCAGCTTGCTGCACCGCTGTTGGGCGCCTCAGTGGGTTTTTTTTGGGATGGTATCTACCACTATCCACTAGTAGATAGAACCCATTTAATCAAATGTAAAACCAATATATTAATGGATTGTAACATATTAACATATATATATATATGTAAAACCTATATATATATATGTAAAACATATATATATAATTATATGTTAATATATCAATGGTAATATATATATATATGTATGTAAAACCAATGAAGTGATTCGATATATGCATCTACTATCATCTACTATATATATACATAGCATGTGTATGCATATAGATAATATATCAATAACGACCTCGCGTCGCAACGTGACTGGGAACGTTTCCGGCCTGGTTTGGGGGATTCATCCCCAGCTCAGGTGAGGTGAATGACAATGCATCCAGACGGGAATCAATTGGTACACAATACATGCACTTATTATATCTTCTTATTATTATATATATATTATACATCTTAATATAAATGCACAGTCTTATGATATCTTATTATGATATACCAGTGTTTTTTGAATGAAAGTTGTGATGATTGTGAAACCATCATCCAGCTATGAAACAACCAGATATTTTCTCCCGTCTCCGCCCAGGACTTTACGTGCTGATGCCTCTGAGTTTGTTCCTAAGGCAGTGCAGCTTCAGCTGCTAACATTTTTGTTGAAGCACCGGGCGGAATCATGTCTTTTGCACTGATCGAAGGTACCTGAAACAACGACTACTCGGACTTAGTATCCAAAAACGATGGTTGTAATATATATATATATATGTATATAAGTTTATCCACATGTATAGTATCCAAAATGTGAAGTCAAAGTTCTGTTTCAAAACGTGTTACTGGCGCTACCAGTAAGATCAAGAACAGTTTTAGGTCGGATCTGAGGTTTGTCAGGGGATGCCACTGGCCGAGGCAAGTTATTTTTTGGACCTCCAAATTCCGATTTTGAGAATCAAACAATGGAAATTCCAATAAATTCTGATTTTTAAAGATATTTTTTGGACATCTTAGGAAATCTATGACATCTGATTCTTTGTCGGATCATGTCTGGCGGTTTGTTGAAAAATGTGTGGCGTTCTTTGTTGTTTCCAGCTTCGGACACGTCGATGTTTTTTGCTTGTCCGGTTTTGTGGTAAAGCATGGGTAATGATAGTAATGATAGGCTTCCCTTCCAACTATCTCTGCATCGGAGTGTTTTGCACGTTTTGCTTTGGATCCGCAAAAAAAAAATCCTGAGAAGGGACAAATCACTTAGAGGCCTTACCCTCTGGTGATTTTTTCCCTAGCCATAAAAAAAAATCACAATTTTTAAGAGTAAATCATCAATTTTTACACATCTATATATACATCATTTTTAATAGATAACTCGTAATTTTACACATCCATGGGCCATCTATGCCATGGCTATGTAGCAAATACCCAGAGGGTGATCTCCTTGCGGGTCCACGGGATGCGGCCACGTCACAGGGTGAGCCGGTTGTGCGTGACAGGCCGGGAAAAATGGGGGATTTTCAATGGGAGTTTCCTTGGAAAACCAAGCATTTCATACTACCAAATACATGATGGAATCATGTTCAATGGGGAAAATTTGGATGGAAATTTAAGGGTGTTCAAAAATTGAACGGAATGGGAATTTCACCATTTAACCATGGGGAGATCCTCAGGATATACTGGGGATAAAAGCAACGATCCGGCTGGTGGTTTCAGATATTTTTTGTTTCAATATATATTTGGTTTCATGAGGTTTCCTAAAATGGGGTTACCCTTAAATCATGATAGTCATCCATTTTAACATATTTTGACTACAAACTATACACCATCCATTTTATTCTATTTCGGGGTATGGCTTGAAACCACCCACTTCAACCAACCCAGTTTTTGAATCTGTGCAGGTGAGTGCGCGTTTTTTTCCTTGTTTCTGAAGAAAAACCTGGCTGAATAGGTCAGTGAGTCAGTATAATACTTGGAGGATCATAAGTCGTAAGTCGTCGATTCGTGGCTTAGCCCATTTGGATTCGTGGCTGGAAAAAAACCCAGATATATTTACCATTTCCGAGCCATGAGATGATCCTCCACGTACGGATGATAGGTTGAACGGCACCCCTATTCCCATATTCCCAGTCATGTGTGCTTTAATCCCATGGAGTATCCCCTAGGCCCTAGGCCCTTAATGTTTGGTTTATCCAATATCCCCGTGAAGAATCGCTTCATGTTTGCAATTAATTTCCTTTGATATCCCAGTATATCCCCATTAATATTTGGTTTTTGATCATTATAATCAATACTGAAGTTGATCAGCTGGAATAGTGAATGATCAACGATGTTCTCATTTTAGTGATGTTTTAAAATCCATATTATGTTTTCTTCAGAATGACCACACACATGTCGTGGTCAAAACATGGGTTAGTTTCCCGTACTGGGCGATGCTCGTCAATCCATTAATAGGATTGAAATACTCATTGTAAGGATTCCCATTATGTGATGGATGACCATAAACTCATATACCATCATATGCCATGTTTTGAGCATGACGCATATGCATATGTATATATATATATGTATTGGGTATGAGGTTCAATTGAGTACCCCAATAGATGATCAATACCAAAAATTCCATGTAAACCCAAATACTCACCCCAGTAAGTACCATACTGGTTGGTGGTTTGGAAATGTTTGGAACATGAAATTTATTTTTTCATATATTGGGAATTTCATCATCCCATTTGACTATATATTATTTTTCAGAAGGGTAGGTCAACCACCAACCAGCATAAAAAAGACATGGGTACCTGGTGGGTGGTTTGGAACATGTTTTATTTTCCATAATATATGGGTTGTCATCCTTCCCATTGACGAACTCGTATTTTTCAAGATGGTTGAAACCACCAAGCATAAAAAAAAACATGGGTACTTGATGAACCATAGTAACTATATGGGTCAAACTAAGCCATCGATGCTCTGCAGGTGACGCCGGTAATGCAACTCGCCGCCCGAACAAAAAAAAGGAAGCGCCAGTAATTTCACGACGCGATCCCAGCGGGTCGAAAAGGTGGAAGTACTGGGATCTCTTGATTTTTGGATTCCATAAATTGGGATACCCAAAAATGGATGGTTTATTTCATGGAAAATCCCAACCTAAAATGGATGATAACTAGGGGTATCATTTTAGGAAACTTCTATATAGAAGCCCTGAAAAAGATAAAAAACAAGCGTTTCCACGATGGTAATTATATAGATGATGTTCTGTTCTCCATAATTTCCAAGGTTTCCAACTGGTCCTCGCCTTTATGGGGAGTTGCTATACACACATTCATTCATGTCTCATGATGGACTTTCCAGCTTTGCGGGATGTCAAGGGTCCACAATGTTGTGACCCCTTTGAAGTGTACGTCATATCCATGATCCATCCATGATCCAATCATCTGCAGGGTTTGACCCAATTATTCATGACAGAAACAATCATGGTTTCATGGAAAAGTTTCCTTCAATCTATTCATAACTACTGATAAGTTGGTTCATAAACCCATCTAACTAGTTCTATATAGATATATCATTCATAATTCATGGGACCCAATCTGCTACGCAGCAATTCATGACCTGACGACATCTGACGACCTGCGGGGGGAGAAACACGTCGGATTTCACTGGCGCTGAGTAATTCGTCCATCTACGGACCAGGATCTTGAGCATTCATGTGGAAATTACGGTTCAAAACTCCATGGGTCTATACATATGACATATGTACTATATGATATTTTTTTGGTAGAAAATGACATCTACAGATATCGAACAATTATGAAAAATCATGAAAAATCTATATAGATCATGATAGTATATATGTGATTGTAAATGTATAATCTAAGTTCCTTATATTTAGATATCTAAGGAACTATTTCTACATGTGTATATATATATATATTAATTATATACACATCTATGAACTCACTCTACAAATGTGTTTCAACGGGGCATTTCGTGCACGTGCCTCGACGCGACGCATCAGTTATCGGCACTTTCGCCCAGTTCCGGCAGAGTGGCGCCCAGTCATACGCCCTAGTCATTATGTGGAGTATTTCCCTAATGCTCCAAATGGGGGTTTCCTAATATGGTGGTACGCCCAAATGGATGGTGTATAATGGACAATCCTATGAAAATGCAAAGCACGGGCAAAAGGGGCCCAGAAATGCGACCAGAAGCCGAGAAGCCGAGAAGCCGAGAAGCCCGACACAAGCCGAGAAGCCGAGAAGCCGAGAAGCCGCGAAGTACGACACAAGCCGAGAAGCCGAGAAGCCGAGAAGCCCGGCACAAGCCGAGAAGCCAAGAAGCCGAGAAGCCGAGAAGCCACCGGACAAGCCGAGAAGCCGAGAAGCCGCGAAGCCGAGGAGCCGCCGGGCAAGCCGAGAAGCCGAGAAGCCGCGAAGCCGAGAAGCCGCCGGGCAAGCCGAGAAGCCGAGAAGCCACCGGACAAGCCGAGAAGCCGAGAAGCCGAGAAGCCACCGGACAAGCTGAGACAGTAGCCCTGGAACCCCCTTTGAACACTATGTTGCATCTTCACCATCACAAGACATCAACTCCCCAACCCCCTCTGAACAATACGTTGCACCTTGAGACATCAGCCCCGCCACCCCCTTTGAATATATGTTGCATCTTCGAAGATCAAGCCAGCGACCCCCTCTGAACACTACCTCGGCCCGTTAAACTTCTACATTCATTGAAGATCTTCAATGAGGGTTTAATTCTCCCAGCCCCTTCAAACTTCTACATTCATTGACGATCTTCCATGAGGGTTTAATTCTCCCAGCCCCGTTAAACTTCTACATTCATTGACGATCTTCAATGAGGGTTTAATTCTCCCAGCCCCGTTAAACTTCTACATTCATTGAAGATCTTCAATGAGGGTTTAATTCTCCCAGCCCCGTTAAACTTCTACATTCATGGACGATCTTCAATAAGGATTTAATTCTTTCAGCCCCGTTAAACTTCTACATTCATGGACGATCTTCAATGAGGTTTTAATTCTCCCCAGCCCCGTTAAACTTCTACTTTCTTTGACGATCTTAAATAAGGGTTTAATTCTCCCCAGCCCCGTTAAACTTCTACATTCATGGACGATCTTAAATGAGGGTTTAATTCTCCCAGCCCCGTTAAACTTCTACATTCATGGTCGATCTTAAATGAGGGTTTAATTTTTCCCAGCCCCGTTAAACTTCCACATTCATTGAAGATCTTCAATGAGGGTTTAATTCTCCCAGCCCCGTTAAACTTCTACATTCATTGACGATCTTCAATGAGGGTTTAATTCTCCCAGCCCCGTTAAACTTCTACATTCATGGACGATCTTCAATGAGGGTTTAAGGGTTAAACTTCTACATTCATTCTTCCTCCCAGCCCCGTTAAACTTCTACATTCATTGACGATCTTCAATGAGGGTTTTAATTCTCCCAGCCCCGTTAAACTTCTACATTCATCGAAGATCTTCAATGAGGGTTTAGTTCTCCCAGCCCTGTTAAACTTCTACATTCATGGACGATCTTCAATGAGGTTTTAATTCCCCCCAGCCCCGTTAAACTTCTACTTTCTTTGACGATCTTAAATAAGGGTTTAATTCTCCCCAGCCCCGTTAAACTTCTACATTCATGGACGATCTTAAATGAGGGTTTAATTCTCCCCAGCCCCGTTTAACTTCTACATTCATGGACGATCTTCAACGAGGGTTTAATTCTCCCAGCCCCGTTAAATCCCGTTAAACTTCTATTACATTCATTGACGATCTTCAATGAGGGTTTAATTCTCCCCAGCCCCGTTTAACTTCTACATTCATTGACGATCTTCAATGAGGGTTTAATTCTCCCAGCCCCGTTAAACTTCTACATTCATGGGCGATCTTCAATGAGGGTTTAATTCTCCCGAGCCCCGTTAAACTTCTACATTCATTGACGATCTTCAATGAGAGTTTAATTCTCCCCACCCCCGTTAAACTTCTACATTCATGGACGATCTTCAATGAGGTTTTAATTCTCCCCAGCCCCGTTAGACTTCTACATTCATTGACGATCTTCAATGAGGGTTTAATTCTCCCCAGCCCCGTTAAACTTCTACATTCACTGACGATCTTCAACGAGGGTTTAATTCTCCCAGCCCCGTTAAACTTCTATTACATTCATTGACGATCTTCAAAGAGGGTTTAATTCTCCCCAGCCCTGTTAAACTTCTACATTCATGGACGATCTTCAATGAGGGTTTAATTCTCCCCACCCCCGTTAAACTTCTACATTCATGGACGATCTTCAATAAGGGTTTAATTCTCCCCAGCCCCGTTAAACTTCTACATTCATGGACGATCTTAAATGAGGGTTTAGTTCTCCCAGCCCCGTTAAACTTCTACATTCATGGCCGATCTTCAATGAGGGTTTAATTCTTCCCAGCCCCGTTAAACTTCTACATTCATTGAAGATCTTCAATGAGGGTTTAATTCTCCCAGCCCCGTTAAACTTCTACATTCATTGACGATCTTGAAAGAGGGTTTAATTCTCCCAGCCCCGTTAAACTTCTACATTCATCGAAGATCTTCAATGAGGGTTTAATTCTCCCAGCCCCGTTAAACTTCTACATTCACTGACGATCTTCAATGAGGGTTTAATTCTCCCAGCCCCGTTAAACTTCTACATTCATGGACGATCTTCAATAAGGATTTAATTCTTTCAGCCCCGTTATATATAAATTTCTACATTCATTGACGATCTTCAATCGGGGTTTCCGTGTCGCGCCGCGACGCAACGCCGTGTGCACTCTTGCAGAAGAAAGCGTCGCAGCGCCAACAGCGTCGCAGCGTCGCTCCCGCGTCGCAGCGTCGCAGCGTCGCAGCGCCAACAGCGTCGCAGCGTCGCTCCCGCGTCGCAGCGTCGCAGCGTCGCAGCGCCAACAGCGTCGCAGCGTCGCTCCCGCGACGCAGCGTCGCAGCGCCAACAGCGTCGCAGCGTCGCTCCCGCGTCGCAGCGTCGCAGCGCCAACAGCGTCGCAGCATCACTCCAGCGTCGCAGCATCGCAGCGCCAACAGCGTCGCAGCGTCACTGGCCCAACGGCAGCGTCGCAGCGTCGCAGCGTCGCAGCGTTGCAGCGCCACCCCCCCCCCCGGAGCGTTGCAGCGTCGCAGCGTCGCAGCGCCACCCGCCCCCGGGAGCGTCACAGCGCAACGTCGGAAACCCACGCTTCGGCCCCCTTTGCCCCTGCACTGTGAAAATGGATGATTTAGTTGTACCTCTATTTTAGGAAACCTCCAAATAGCCTCTGAGTTGTGGTGTTTGGACCCTAAAAAAATCATGTTGGGCTCAGTAAGAGAAATAGGGAAATTGAAGAATTCAATGCGAGAAAATCTGAATTGTGTGAAGAACATATATCCTCTGGTTATTTAACATAGCCATGGTATAGATGGCCCATTTATAGATGGTTTACCTTATTAAAAATGGTGATTTTCCATGGCTATGTTAAATAACCAGATGGTATATGCAAAATATAGGCAACACATAGCGGTTTGGCCATCCAAACACTTTCAATCTTGGGATTGTTTGGCAGCCCAAAACACCGGCAGCCTCAGCATCAGCCGAGAAAGAAGTTGATTCCAATCTCCGGGATGAACGTTGTCCATCCAGAGTTCCCAAGAGAGAGAATGAAAGTTGATGAAAGTTGGCCTTGAACCTATGTGTATATACTATTATACTCATAGTTTCAAATTGGATAGGCATTGCAGCCAAACTGTACACTGCACATAAGAGGATAAACTGTCTTTTCCATTTGGATCCATTTGGCAGTAACTCATTTGGCTTCGTGTCCAGAAGCACCTTGAAAATGTCTATGGTTTAAGGCAGCCACATTTTCGATGACATTTTCCGACTTCATCTTCATTTTCGTAGGTTTTCGGGCTTGGTTTTTTCGGGCATCCACCATCGCCGGACACGGCGGTTATCTGATTGTTTCATTCGGACTCTGCGGAAGCGATTCGGACTGCTGGCTTCATGGGCCGTGGAGCATGGAGGGGTCCAAGCCATGGTACCTTGGCGACGGGGGCGATCTAGGAGAACCTTTGAACATCTTCAACTTAGACTCTGGTAATTTGTTAGCTATTGAACATGGTGATTATCCAGCGGATTTACCCATTGAACATGGTGGATATTTCCATAGTCTTTTGTTAACGTTTACCAGGCCGGGTATGTCAACATAGCAAGCTGCCTAGCTATTCAGAGCATGAGCCACATGAATTCAATTCATTGATCCTAGCACTGCCTTCGACTGATAGGTTGTAAATCACAGCCCCTTTCATACTAAATCACCCCTGGGAAATCCATGTTAAGTATTGGATCTATGTCTATTTTGTTTCCCTCATTGGGAGGAACTATGAATCCCATGCGGAAGGGATCAGAAAGATGGATGGCATCCCCTTCGGTTCTATGAATTGAGTTTTCCAGGCATTCAATAAGAAGAACAGCCCCTAAATGGTCCCAAAGATGTGTAAGTCATTGTAAATCCTCACTCAACCATGGTTTTTTTTTGGGGGTGTTGAAGTCCAATCCATCATCCCCTTATCATCCCTTATCCGATAAACATCGAAAACAGCGGATGACCAGCAGTTCGCGGCTCCCGAAACAAGAATTAGTGGTTCTTTAATGCATCGCTGAAACAGAGCAGGCTCGGGCTGCGGATCACTTTGGACTGTTGTGAGGATTTCTGGAACACTTCTCCACTTGTCTCATGAGTCAAACATGGACATGTATATACAGTCAATGTGAATGAATGTTAATGATGTTTTTTTTTGGGTTTTACCATGGCTTAGAAACATACTCTAACCAGATAAGAATATACATATTAATATATATATATGGTGTGTTTTGAGCGTATCCAAGATTAGGCATGTTTATAAATGGGATAGGCCCAGGAATTCGGGGCTCATAGGTTATACCCAAGCACTAGCTTTTGCCAGGTGGCCCTGGGGTAGATTCTGGTGATTGGGATCTAATGGTTGACCTGGTAACTAAAGCACTTGGCCCTTCCCAACTAGACCAAATTTGACCGTTCTCCAGAGTTGGAGTGCCACCACTTGTGGGCTTCGGGTAGTCTCTGATCGGGAACTGGGGAAAGCCAACATCTGAATTGGACTCTTGGGAGTACTTGTACAGGAATGTCGGACCTTCCTGATTGAACCTGGACCTGCCCGCAAACGGCGGTGTTTTTTTGGCTTCAGCGCCCTTCGACGGTTTTTGTGCATGGGACCAGCACAGTTTCGCAACACCCTGGCGCCCCCAGCCAGGCAATTTTCCAATGTTCCCAACGGCCCATGTTTCAGGAATCGACGTCTAAGTGTCAGAGAGAAAAACCCATCTGTTTCTCGAGCCGAATCCAAAACGGCTAGCACTTTCTTCAAAGTACCCAACTGAAGAAACACATATTTCGACCATTGTCGCACCATGGGAGAGAAGCCTACTCCCACCCTGCCCGGCACCGTCGACTCGTGGGGAAAGCTCAGTATTGGAACTAGACGTTTGGTGTCTGGAAACACTGCAATGATATCAGGGGTATACTTGGGAAAATGAGTGAACATGATGGTTGAAGGATGGATGTAGGGGTGACAATGATACTGTACTGTTTGGTAATTCAACAATTTGCTATGTATATATATATATATCACTGAACATCGGGATGGTAAACCAAAATTGACGAAATGTTGTGGAAATAAAGGTACCGTACGTAGAAAGTACGTCAATTCGCCATTCATATTGCCTTATTCTCGCCCATTCTCAATAATCAGATCGTATTAGATCCGCATTGTGGTTGTCCAAAAATTCGTTGCTGCCTGTTAAGCCCCCACTCTTCACAGGTAGATCCCTGCGTCGGGCTGCTTGAAAAAACATGTTTTCACCATGAACTCCCAGTTTTGGTTGCTTGAGCTTCCATTTCTGATCAAGTCCCTGTAGTTTTCATAGTGTTTTCACGCTTGGACACACTTAGACTCGCTTAGACTCACTTAGACTAGAAGGGGACTTCCAACTTTGGTTCCTCAAAAACTTCCATTTCTCTGGGGCCTTTTTGAAGCAGTGAAGCCCCACCAAGGCCTGATGGCTCTTCTTCAGCCCTCAGCAGCGAGGCCGGAGCTCTGGAGCCGCGGAGTTTCGGTTTTTCGGTCCCAGTCGTCACGGAAAAGACTCCAATGGTCTGACGCAGTTGACCATAGGATGACTTGGAGCTACCCCCATTTGAGGATATCTACCCTCTGGTAAACTAACATAGCTATTGAAAATTGCCTTTTTTGTAGTATTTTATAGTGTTTTTGTCCCATATAAAATGGTGATTTTTCATAGCTATGTTAAATTACCAGAGGGTACATCATATTTATGATATATAGCGTTTGAAAATGTTTAAAATGGTTCATCCGTTTGCGATGATGAAATAAGACATGTTTTTTTCATAGTCCCTGTCATGATGATGATCTATCAGTAAATCCAAGAGAACAGGGTAATCACTGACTAGTCACTGGGATACGATATGAAATACCTGATATGATTTTTTATATGAATTGATTTGATATAACCCCAAACATACCTGCAACTGTCAAATCCATGCTCAGTGACCGCAATTTTCGCGATAGACAATCCCTCATACTTTGTCATACTCGTACTTCAAATCTCATCACTCTTTGCCGGATTTGTCATGCTTGATCCTCCAAAAACATGAAGCACACCAGAAACATGTCCCAAATCTGTCACAAACTCAACGAAACCCATCAACATCTCCAAAAAATCATGTTTAGCACTTCAAGTTTCCGAAATTCTCAGAATTTATCCTGGCAAGAGACCCCAAACAGTGTGGGGGAGTGGGAGGATAATGTACGATGATGTTGAGGATGATGTTGAGGATGATATTGAGGATGATATTCAGGATGATATTCAGGATGATATTGAGGATGATAATGTTGTGGAAGTTGGGGTGGAGGAGGAGGATGTTGCGGAAAATGAGGTGGAGGAGGATGATGTTGCGGAAGAGGAGGTGCAGGATGATGATTTGGAGGATGATGACGGTGCGGAAGATGAGGATGAGGATGATTATGCAGAAGATGAAGTTGAGGATGAAAAGGAGGAAAGGCGGAAAGGACCTGAAAGCATCAGTGGCTGCAAGCTAGCAGGACAAGAGCGACCCTAGTAGCGAAAAGAAGAGATACCAGGTAAGATTCTGCAAGTTTCCTTTTTGAAGATCTCTGTAAAAGATCGCGCGCAAGATCTCCTTCGCAGGTTCTCTGTAGAAGCTGCTGTGCAAGATCCCTGTGTAAGGCTATTTGCACAAGGTGTCTATAGGGGATCTCAAAGAGTAAGAGCTCTGTTCAAACTATCTATAAATGATCTCCAAGCATCTTCACCGGGTCTCTGTACTAGATTTCCATGAGAGGTCTCCTGGCAAGATCTCTGTACAAGATCTGTATAAGAGCTCTGTTGGCAAGATCTCTGTAAGAGACCTCATGGCAGGATCTCTGTACAGATCTCTGTCAGATGTGTCTTGGCGAGGCCTCCTGGACAAGATCTCTATAGGAGATCACTTGGCAAGATCTCTGTCTGAGGTCTCTGTACAAGCTCTCTATAAAAGCTCTCTTGGCAAGATTTGTGTAAGAGACCTCTTGGCAAGATCTCTGCAACAGGATCTCTATGCAATGTCTTTGTACAAGGTCTCCATAAGAGGTCTCCACGCAAGATCCCTGCACAAGATCTGTATAAGAGCTCTGTTGGCAAGATCTCTGTAAGAGACCTCATGGCAGGATCTCTGTACAGATCTCTGTCAGATGTGTCTTGGCAAGGCCTCCTGGACAAGATCTCTATAGGAGATCTCTTGGCAAGATCTCTGTCTGAGGTCTCTGTACAAGCTCTCTATAAAAGCTCTCTTGGCAAGATTTGTGTAAGAGACCTCTTGGCAAGATCTCTGCAACAGGATCTCTATGCAATGTCTTTGTGCAAGGTCTCCATACGAGGTCTCCACGCAAGATCCCTGTACAAGATCTGTATAAGAGCTCTGTCGGCAAGATCTCTGTAAGAGACCTCATGGCAGGATCTCTGTACAGATCTCTGTAAGATGTGTCTTGGCAAGGCCTCCTGGACAAGATCTCTATAGGAGATCACTTGGCAAGATCTCTGTCTGAGGTCTCTGTACAAGCTCTCTATAAAAGCTCTCTTGGCAAGATTTGTGTAAGAGACCTCTTGGCAAGATCTCTGCAACAGGATCTCTATGCAATGTCTTTGTACAAGGTCTCCATAAGAGGTGTCCTGGCAAGATCTCTTTACAAGATCTCTATAAGAGGTCTCTTGGCAAGATCTCTGTAAGGGCCCTCTTGGCAAGATCTCAAAAGATCTCTATGCAATGTCTCTGTACAAGATCTCTCTATGAAACCTCCGTACAGGCTCTCTAGAAGAGTTCTCTTGACAAGATTTATGTAAGAGACCTCGTGGCAAGATCTCTGTACAGATCTCTATGCAATGTCTGTGTACAAGGTCTCCATACGAGGTCTCCACGCAAGATCCCTGTACAAGATCTGTATAAGAGCTCTGTTGGCAAGATCTCTGTACGAGACCTCATGGCAGGATCTCTGTACAGATCTCTGTCAGATGTGTCTTGGCAAGGCCTCCTGGACAAGATCTCTATAGGAGATCTCTTGGCAAGATCTCTGTCTGAGGTCTCTGTACAAGCTCTCTATAAAAGCTCTCTTGGCAAGATTTGTGTAAGAGACCTCTTGGCAAGATCTCTGCAACAGGATCTCTATGCAATGTCTTTGTACAAGGTCTCCATAAGAGGTGTCCTGGCAAGATCTCTGTACAAGATCTCTATAAGAGGTCTCTTGGCAAGATCTCTGTAAGAGACCTCATGGCAAGATCTCTGCACAGATCTCTAGATGAGGTGTCTTGGCAACACCTCTTGGACAAGATCTCTACAGGAGATCTCTTGGCAAGATCTCTTTTTGAGATCTCTGTGCAAGCTCCCTATAAAAGCTCTCTTGGCAAGATTTCTGCAACAGGATCTCTATGCAATGTCTCTGCACAAGGTCTCCATAAGAGGTGTCCTGGCAAGATGTCTGTACAAGATCTCTATAAGAGGTCTCTTGGCAAGATCACATACCACAGATGCACCGAATGCTGCGGAAGCGCAAAGCGCGACAATACAGGACGAGATGGAGAAAAACACGATGTTGAAGAGGAAGAGCATGATGTTGAGGAGGAGCAAAAAAGATGATGACGATGATCGTGAGGATGACCATGGCAATGACGATGATGGTGAGGATGGCCATGATGATAATGATGGTGGTGGTGACGTTGATGATGCTGATGATGATGGTGATGAAGAAGAAGAAGATGATGATGATGATGACGATGATGATGATGATGATGTTGATGATGATGATGATGATGATGATGAGGGCGCGGATGATCATGATCGGCACAGAACCTAGGACCACACTTTGTGCGAGCCTGTCCAGTCGAACTGCATGTCAACATTCCAGAAGAGCAACTGGAAATCTACAGGTAAAATGCCGCAGGCCAGAATGAGCCCAGAACGCGGACACACAGTTTGTGCGGGCCTGCGCGGTCGAAATGCACTTCAAGATTTCAGAAGAGCCACTTCATACGGAAATTTACAGGTAAAATGCCGCAGACCAGAACCTAGGACCAAACTTTGCGAGCCTGCGCAGTCGAAATGCATGTGAAGATTTCAGAATAGCAACTTTACCCAGAAATTCACAGGTAAAATGCTGCAGACCAGAATGAGCCCAGAACGCGGACACACACTTTGTGCGAGGGTGCGCAGTCGAAATGCATGTCAACATTTCAGAACGGCCACTTTATGCGGAAATTTACAGGAAAAATGCCGCGCCCGAAAACCGCGGCGCAGACTTGTGTGAGCCTGTGCAGTTGAAACGCATGTCAAGATTTCACAAGAGCCACTTTATGCGGAAATTTACAGGAAAAAAGGCGCGAACCGGCCTTTACAGCTGCCGTAAGAACTCCTCAGTGTGGACACACTGTTTGGGGAAAAAACCAAGGTTTCTAGTAGTTCAACTCTATGTTCCACATTCTTCCCCATGTTTTCCGATGTTTTTCTCCCAAGTTCTGCCCAGCGCGAGGGCGAGATGTCGCCGGTGCCGGTGGCAGTGCCGGCGCAGGCGGCTTCGCCATCGCCGCAGTGGCGGCAGCTGCCGCCATGCGAGGCGCCACAGCCACCGCCGGCGGAGTTGCCGGAGCGGCTGCCCAGCCGAGGGCGACGCAGCTTGGACGCACCATGGGATTAATATGGATTAATGGAGGGTTAATGGGATGAACTGGGGTTCCATCATTAGGATTATCCCATGGGTAAATGGAGTTTGATGGGATTAATTGGGGTTTCATGGGATATACTTATACAGTACCTCAATGGGAGCATGATGAGAATATGGGAGAATGGAAGAATTAATGGGATATGGGAGATTACAGTAGATCAATAGTTGCATTTCATGGGATATCAATGGTTGAATAATGGGATGTCAATTGGATACTAATGGAAAACAAATGGTTATAGAGGCACCATATGATTTTTTTCACCGTGGTTATGTTGGGTCAAACTAACATAGATGTGTTTTAATAGAGATTATTATAAATAGGGTTTTAAATGGGATTTCATGTTCAAATGGTGGGTTAATAGAACTGAATGGGGTTTGAATGGGGGAATGCATTTTTTTTGGGCATTTGGAGTCTCTAGATATAACATGGTATAACTAACAATCTGATTTGGAGTGTTTGAAAATGGTACCACCAAACCGCGAATTTAACCCGGTAAACTGATTTTGAACCCGTGGATTTGGCACCATAGAATTTTCCCAAGGCTGCAAATTCACCATGGTTATGTTGGGGTAAACGAACATAGAAAAACATTAACAAAATCTTAATGGGACTATGAATGGGATGATAAATGGGATTTCATGGGGGTTGAGATTTCAATGAGGATCATTGGTTTATAACTAGGCTAACTATGGGGTTTATGGTGGATATTAATAGGATATTAGTGGGATTTTCATGATATATTCACGGGATTTAATGGGATCTATACAATGGGATATTTGTGGGGTTTTAATGGGATTGTAAATGGGATTAGAAAGGTTACTAAAAATGAGGATTATTTGCAACAAACATGGGGATTTAAGTGTGATGAATGATAGGTAAGTTGGGTTTGTAACTAGGCTAACTATAGTAGGGTTTATAGTGGATACATCTACGTTGTTAAATGATCTAAACGGGTTTATAAACCAACCTGTAGCTGGGAGGGATTGTGGTGGAATTACAAAAGGGGATGTAATCTACTTAGCCTTAGACAAGTGTTTCCAGGATGTTGGTTCGATGGTATGTTCACCAGATTTTCCAGGTGTTTGCAGTGACTTTTAAGCATCTATTTTGGGGTTGTATAATGCATTGGATGCCACAAACATACAATAAGATGGTTTGCCCTTCAGCAAATTATCTACTTTCATGATGGGTTTCCCGCATATATATGTTACTGTTAGTTTACAGGAGGGTAACCATGGGTGAAAGTGTAATTCATGGGGGGTTAATGGGGGATATTGATATAACATGATAGAATCCATACGCATCCATGTGGTTGAAGTGCTGGCTTTAAGCATCCTTTCTTCCGGGATAACCATTGGGGTAAAAGGGGAGGAATGATGGATATTATGTGAGACAAATCATTAAACCAAATCTTTATGCTTGGGGTCGATCCAATACAGCACGAGCGGTGATTTCACCCACCAAAATTCACCCAATCTCTGTCAAAGGAGTTGTTTGCTAAAGCATCATTTCGGACTTACTCAGGTTGCTTCACTTTTGCACCCAACATCATCATTTAGGGGTTGATCATTGCTACCAGTACCAGTACGCGGAATCCAAAAGCACCGGCCAATCCTCTGGCGGCACCATCGGCCGATCCTAACAATCCACGCATGGTTCCCGCTTCTGTGAGTAAAAACATGTGTTTTTAAAAGACTCTGCGTGCAAAAACTTATGTTTGTAAAGCCTTTCAGTGGGAACATCTGTGCAAACACTTTTTCTGTGTAGCAACTGTGTGCAAAATGTGCAAAGGCGCCTTGGTGTAAAATATTGTTTGTGTGTAGAAACATCGCAACACTTCTGTGTTTTTCTGTGTATAAAAAATTTTCTGCGCGTAAAAATTGTTGTGTGCAAAAAACTTTCTGTTTGTACCAATTGCTGGGTGAAAAGGCAACTGTGTGTACATGTTTCTTTGTGTATGTGGAAACATCAGCGTGTAATTTTTTTTGTGTGTAAAAATTTTATGTGCGTAAAACTGCTGTGAATAAAAACTTCGGTCTGTGTGAAAGTATCTGTGTGCAAAGGCATCTCTGTGTAAAGTATCCGTATGTGAAGGCACCTGTGTGTCAAAACTTATGTGTGTAAAAGCGTTACAAGCTGCCGAGAGAAGAGTGGAGGGTTGAATACCTACAGTACGATCCTGAATATCCATCTGTGCAAGCTACTTTGACCCGAAACAAACATATAAGGAGTTGATCAATGGCCATATGGTTGGTAACATTGTATCTGTCGTGTATAAATGTGTATAATGTATATATATGTATATGTATATGTATATGTATATATATATATGTATATATATATATATGTATATATATATGTATATATATATATATATGTATATATATATGTATATATACATATGTATATATATATATAGGGTTCTATGTTTTTTCTTTCATAACTTCTATGAACTCTCACAGCTAGGATTCATTTTACTGGTGAATTATCACTAGCACTGGTAAACTGAATTGTTTGACTTGACAGAATCGTTGGTTCAAACCTGAGATGCGCCAAGGAAATAGCGTGGACATCTTGGTCTCGAAGGTTGGAGCGATCATGATGCAATCAAACCAGACAGCCTTGTTTCACAAGCAGTGAAAAAATATCATGAAATGAGAGGCAAATTAGATAAATTTGATGCTAAATCCCAACATATATATATATATAAGTGTATGTGTTTGGTTTGTTTTTGGTATGTTGATTCCTGGTTCTAAGCAAGTTTGGTACACCGTAGTTAGGTGAAGCTCCAGACTCCGGACATGTTTTTCTTCGCAGGCGAAATCGAGTGCCACCGCCGCGATGCAGGGAGTCAGTGGGGGGCCCTGCCGCGCCATGTTGCTTTCTTTTGCCACGATAGAAAATAGTTCTGTGATGTTATGTGTGTTTTTAATATTCACATTAACCCAATTTAAATCAATGTAATACAATGCAGATGATATATTTGTGATGTGATTTCACAGAAAAGTAGTGACACATAATTAGACAGACATCATGTAAAATCACAGATCAATAGCAGATACCTATCATAAATCCATGTTTTCTTCCCATTTTCCCAGCCTGGCGCCTTTTTTTCTCTTTCCGAAACGAGGCCTCGTGCAGAACCCCGAAACGGAGGCAAAGAAACGCACGCAGCGCTTCTCTGAGGTCCGGAGGGGTGAAATCCATGGTGATTTAAGCACCAAACCATAAGGGTTTTTTTTCAGCACCAAAGATGGGGATTTTAGCAACATTTTTTTGGGGATTCGTAAAATAACCAACCCAAAAAAAGATAGTGATGTAATCACCTTTAGATGGTGATTTAGCATCCAAACAGCTTGTGCAAAACGGCCAATGGGTGATTTCACCAAGCACGGATTGTCAACATCAAACATTTGGCTATCTTAATAAAAATGAAAATACCTCAACAAAACTAAGTAGTGGGTCGACATGCAAGGGGTCTTGATTGGTAATGGTTTTTGCAAGAGAAGAAACATGCAGGAAATGAAAAGAAATGAAAAGAAAATAAAAGAAATGAAAAGACATGAAAAGAAATGAACAGAAATGACAACAATCAACAAACAGTGGGATAAACTGCATTTGGTTTTTAATTGAGAACATGTTTCTTGAGATGATTTTCTTGTTCTTTTTTTTCTTTTTTCCTCATTGTTTCTCTTTTATTTCTGACAAAAAACAATGCAAAAAATAACGAATAATTGATATGTTTTTTTCTCAAACAAATGGAAATCGCAAACGTGCTGCAAGGGTGTTTCTGGTGCGATGTGCTGTGGAAAAATCTGAGATTCTTTGCGCGTGGCCAGCGTTGTCAAAACAAAGTCAGTTTTGATAGGCCACACCCTGAACAGATTAAAACATGAAGTAAAATCATTTTGAGTTTTACCTATGTATATATATATGTATTTCTTTTTATTTTTCATTATTTCTTTATATTTATCTTTATTTCTTTTCTTGGTGAAACATGTATTTTCATGATTTCAGTGCATTTTCTTGTGATTTTTGGACCAACCAAGCCGCATGTTGATACTGCGCAAGCGCCGCAAGCTGCAGCACCGATCCAGTGAGATGTCTGGTGATTTTTTGGGTAAATGTACCTAAATATCCCAGCACCAGGGTTCGCATCTGGGATAGATACTGACACTGTAATTCTATCATTTTATCTTGAAGATGTTCTATGTATTTTTTCTGACGCCTCATGGCTGGGCGACCTTAAAGCCTTTGGTCGCTGGGCGCGCAGGCATGGGCAGAACCACAGAATGTGTGCCTGGGCGGCGCTATGACATCGAACTTGGGGGATTCGTCGTTGCCATGGGCCAAGGGCCGTTGAAGAAATATGACTGCAGGATACCCTTTGGTAAACGTTTACATAACTGTGGAACATCACCATTTTTCATAGGTAAATCAACCATCAATGGCCATTTTCAATACCTATTTTGACATAACCAGAGGGTATATGTCTGTCCGATGTGTGAAGCCTATCCTTGCGTGGTCCAAAGCATTTTTTTTTCTGGAGATCTCCAGATGTCCCATGAATATTCCATGAATTCTATCCCTTAAACCAACAGGACTAGATCGAAGCCGCCCAAAGTTGGATGGCTATATACTATAAATTTACCAAGCAAAATTCTTGGATGGTTGGATAGGTCAGAAGTGAATTCCTCTTGAAGGATGAGTTTGATTAAGCTCAATGTAGGTGTTGTGTTAAATGGAATACCGTTCAATTCCACAGGATTATCATCATGCCTCATGAAAAAGGCAATTCATATAGTTATATCCCATGACATATTCACATAGAGTTGTTGGCTTTGCCATGAAAAATTCCCCATGATTCGTAGCACCACTTAATCCCATGCCAATATTAGACTTTCCCATTCTATGGTTCCAATGAAATGTGGAAATTCCCCAGAAAAAAACATGCTGGTTGGTGGTTTCAAACATGTTTTATTGTCCATAATATATGGGTTGTCATCCTTCCCATTGACTCATATTTTTCCAGATGGTTATTGCACCACCAACCAGTAATATTGTTATTATCTAATTTTCATAGCTATGATATCTCCATCATATCCCAATTCATCCGCTTGAAACATGTGAAAATTCCCCAGAAAAAAAACATGGTTTCGTTTAGGGGCTGTTTATCAATGGATTGGTTTAAGGGAAAATCTACAGGAAACCATAGATGTTCCCATTAAATATGGGGCTTTCCTGTAAATTTTCCCCTAATCCAATCCATTGAGTTTAATCTCGGGCATGGGATGATTGCCACAAATCTCCATGTGGCGGAGGCTTGCCAGACATGTGAGCAGCATGCAGCATGGCTGCGGCTCAAGCCCCTCGGCAACGCTTCAACTTGGATCTGGTGAGATGGGGATGGTTTAACAATGTTAAACACCTATTATATATATATATACACATAATCAATTATAATCATATATATATATTAACATCATAGAACATCTATTAATAGGAATTAATAGGTATATAAGATGTAACATTAATAGATGGGTCAACACCCTTTTTATATAACATCTCAAATAATCCTCATTAATCAGATTATAGGTGTTCGGACATTGTTGAACATATAATATCTATATAACATCTATTACTATCTATTAATGAGATTCCGGGGAATGAACATCCATTTATCATCCAGCTCATTGCATGGATGGGAGTCTTGAAGCAAAGGATGGGAGCTACCAAACTTGGGGATGCTTCATACCGCCCAGTAATCGTATGATATAGAGTATAGTATGAATAATAATAATCACCATCATCACCATCATCATCATCATCGTATACAGTCACCGACAGAATTATGGAACAAAAAAAACGTTTCAATTTACAGGCGCCGCCTGTCTATGATAGAAAAGTTACGAACCTTTTTTTTCCATAATTATTGTTTCCATAATTCTTTTTTTTTCCATAATTCTGTCGGTGACTGTATGTCCATCGATTCGCAATTTGAATGCATTTTAAGGGGGAATATTGAATTATAGAAAATATGTGTCTAAAGATCTGGTATATGCCCCTAAGTCTTCCATTGGTATACATAAAATCATGTGATGTTCGCAATTTGAATGCATTTTAAGTGGGAATATTGAATTATAGAAAATATGTGTCTAAAGATCTGGTATATGCCCCTAAAGCCTGCCATTGATATACATAATATCTGGATGTTTCCTTTTGCCAAGCCACCAATTGGGTTGATACTACATACTTGCATTTGCATACATATTTCCATAACCCCCAAAAAAACGGGTTTGAATTGTGGATCCATGACATGTCCAACAGGTGGAGCCCCAAACATTAATTATGGAAAAAATAATTATGGAAAAAATAATTATGGAAAAACCGGTCAATCTGCCCTAGCCCCCTGATTTCACAGGAAAAATCAATTATGGAAATAATGGCCACCTCCAAGAATTATGGAAAAAAAAGGTTCGGATCACTTCCGGGATATTTTGAACCCTTATGGGGAAAAATCCAATTATGGAAAAATCGGACGCAGGCGCCGCCTGTCTAAGTTGAACGTTTTTTTTTTCCATAATTCTGTCGGTGACCATAATGTATGATTGACATGTTATAAGAATTTAATAATGACAATCATGATAACAAAGTGTGTATATATATAACCATCCAACTGTGATAAATCTACCAAATCATACCATCCATTGGTCACAAAACCAGTTCACCACATGTCCCAAATCGGATTTGTTCAGCAGCGGCCTGCTGGGATGGTCCCATTTCGTCGATTTTTTGCTGCGGTCCGTTCAAAAAGATCCCATGGGATTGAGTCCCAGCATGTCCCAGTCACATATTAATCTTATTAACTGGTTGGTGGTTTGGAACATTTTTTATTTTTCCATATATTGGGAACAATAATCCCATTTGACTAATATTTTTCAGAGGGATTGAAACCACCAACCAGTTAATCATTAGTGATATGTGATGAATCATGGAAATCCGGCTGATTTTTGTTGGCATCGTTTC
Organism: Cladocopium goreaui; assembly: GCA_947184155.2. NCBI lineage: Eukaryota > Dinophyceae > Suessiales > Symbiodiniaceae > Cladocopium > Cladocopium goreaui. The sequence goes on along the minus strand of CAMXCT020004935.1, from coordinate 89,015 downwards.
TGGTGCTTGATATGAACTTTGATGATTTTTTTGGGTATTTCACATGGATCCAGTGAGATCTTCATAGCGTGGTTGGACCACTTTCTGCCCAGAACAACTGAGGATTTGTGATGAAGGTGCTGCGTGGCTTTGGGATCAGAATGTGGCTGGTGAATTGTTTTTTTTCAAGCTGGTGAAATACAGGTGAATAGGAGGTTCATTCTTGGGTGACTGTAGATTTGTAGCTACGAATAGAAGAAACATAAGTTTAGACATGGAATTCTTGACTCCCCCAAGTGGAGTGTGTATACTCATTTATAGCAGGTCCTATAGGACGAACAGGCATCAGCCATTTTGTGGTTCACTTGGCACTCAAAGTTCGGAATGTGGTGCCAGGACTGGCCATTCCAGAAAAAATCAGAAATCTGGATGCCTTGCTTCGCCATGCCGCCATGCCAGGAAAGCAACTGTTTTCGCAAATTTTGGGGATTCGTGGTTGGCATCCTCCTCTTGTACACAGGCATGGGCAGCCGAAGATGCGGTGCCTTTTTCGCAATGTGAATGTTTCAGATTATGGGGAGCGAACCGCCAGGTGCTTATTGATGTTGTTTGATTCTATTTGATTGTATCCATATATGTCATATGTATTCATTCCATGTCTGTTCTTTGTCCTCGGCCTCGAAAAACAAAATCATCCACCTGTTTTGCTCCAGATGTTTTGTTTATTTAACGGCACTTCTTCTGTCAAAGGGCAATTCTTGAATTGTAGCCGTTTGACATTCTGCTGGCTGAGATGACACGCCGCTCTTTCCCGGACAATGCATCCTTTTTTTGCAGCATGAATTTGGAAATGTGAAACGCCTAGCAGTTTCATATGATCAATATGTTTGTGCTTTATAGAATGAAGCGACAAGAAAGAAGCACCAGCCGAGGCTGCAGATATGCCTTCTTCCCCCTAGTTGTTGTTTCCGTTTCTGTCTTGTGAGGGCTATACAAAGAGCATGGTCCTTTTGATGTGCCGACAGGAACCATCTTTCCCTACAAGTTGGCCTTTATCGAGTTCTATATCGGTTGGGAACGCCAGACCCCACGTTGGCGCGCAGTCTTGGCTGTGTTGTTTTCAAGCTAGGGTCTGGAAACGGATGGAAATGGTGTATAACCCTCCAAATTGCAGTTTCATTAGTGCAAATGATGATCAACTTCAAGTGAACATTATATTTTCAGACAACCCGGTTCTTGCTGGGACCCCAAAAAAGATCAAAAAAGTCCAATCCATCTGGACCACCCCAAGTCCACTTTCATGGTTCATCTGAGATACCACAACCGATGATACCACAGCTGGACTTCGGCAAAGCAACTTCAGCCAGCGAGCACACTGTTAACCCGATTTTATGGGTATCAACCCCGGTTTCATGGCTTTGCCGTCAATAATCATGGTACACATTGGTAGACTGTTTTCAATGTTCGGTGTGTAAGTCATTCAGTCATTCATAAGTGGGATATCTCCATGTATCCTCCCAAAGATGTGTCATTATGTAATATGATCTACACCAAGCCACTCTTTTAATATAGGAAAGTTGGACGAAGAAACATATGGTCGCTCGCCATCATCGTCGCTCGCCATCATCACACCCTGGCAGCTGATCCCCATCCTGAGGTGGAACTGAGGAGATGGAAAAAGAATCCGCAAGAGCTGCTGGGCGAATGGGAGGAGTATTGGTGGTGAACCAAAGCGGCTTTGATTAAAAATGGCCATTGGTTATGGGGATATAAAGTTTGAACCGATTTTTGCGTATAATATTGAGGAGGTAGAAGCGGTGATGATCTGATTGGTGTTTTTTTTTTCGATGTTCAACCATCGTAAAGGGATGCTGATCCACATGAGGGGCATATTGTCCAGAGGGGTTGAAACCACCAACCAGTCACATTTTTTTGGGGGTGCAAGGATGTTGAACCTAAGGTGCCAGTTTTGTTCGTGTGATTTCCCCGGCTTATTGCTTACATATGTTTTCTGGGGGAAGCAGCTGAACAACCTGATGTTGGTCTATAGGGACCCCAAAAAGATAGAAAAATCAATCATCATCAAGCCCAAAAAGACAGAAAAGTCATGAAAAGTATGAAATTACTAGAGATTTATATAATTACTGTTCATTACTTTTCTATCTTTTTGCAGGTTGTGATACTTATTTAATAGAGGGCCCAGATCAGGGATGGTGCCATGCCGATGAGCCTCGGTTTTGATGCATGTGTTTAATGCATGTTGTTGATGTTCAAACAAGAAGTTGCAACTGGTTTAAACATACACTGCCAAGATTTCATAGCAGATATTGTTAGAGTCTCAACATATGTTGATTTAGTGAAAAATCAATGGATAAAGGATAAATCAATATTAGACTGAGCGTAAGACGTTTGCGTGGGTAGTATGTATCCTGTAGGGATAGTTTCAGTAGGACATCAACATCGTGTTTTTGCTCAGTCACTCGGCATGTCCTCTCCGAAAAATGCCATGATTTAGGCTTCGGCGCTAAATCCCAGGAGGCTCCACCTGTACCAAGCCATGCCTAGGCTTGGGCGCCGATCGAACAAACCGTGGATATTCTCTTCTGGATTGACTTGTTGCTCGGCCAGAAAACCAGAACTGGGTATAACAAACATGTATCAACATGTATAACAAACAAACAAGCCAGTGATGATGGTTGCAATGCAAGGTATATTGTGAAATATACTTAGTACATCTTAGTACATATAATTACATATATAAATAAACAGTGTATATATAGAGATGGGATGAAGGATTAAGTGAGTACTGGCCTGGCCGGGGGCCTCATGATTGTGCCGTGCAACTCAGGTTTTTGATCTTCATTTTCAGCTACAAGGACCCGAAAAACGGGTGGCGACCGACCCAACAAACGGCCTTTCCGAACACGGGGGGGGGGGTTGAAGTTGAAGTTTCCAGGCCTTGGATCTCAGAGATGGAATGATGGATTGGCTCTGAAAAAAGCACATGGTTTCTGTGGGGTACCCTATGTACATCTATGTACTATATTGATCTATATTGTTGATATCTATGTCGGACTATGTCGATGATACTTCACAGCTATATATATTTTAGGCGTTCAGTTCGCTCAGTTGTTTTCTGTTTGGGATGGTCAAGTTCCATGTTTCGCCTCATGGATCATGTTCGCAGCCAGCATTTAACTTTTGGTCAGGACGAGAAGTTGGAAGTCGAAGTCTGTGATTTGAAGAAGATCTTCTGCCGCTATGTCAAAGGCTCGAATCACTGGGGCCATTTCCTCCACGTGGAAACCACCGGCAGTTTGTTTTTTTCGGCAGATGGACGAACCGAATCACAGAGATTTCGATTTGTGGTATGAACGTATCTTAGATGAAAAGTGATGAAAAGTGAAAACGAATTCTGCAAGTGGTGAAATCATGTTATATCACCTGATTTAAATACTAGCACCATATAGCACCATTAAAATCCATTAAATACATTTAAATACTAGTAGGTCCTGCTGGGCACGTTGGTCCATAGGACCTGGCGCCAAAAGAAATGATGCGGCCATACGATCTAAAACTAGTGGCTCATTAATGCATATGAATGCTATTATGATAAGATGTTGTTTATGTTTTTGTTTTAATGTTGTTGATGTTTTTGTTTTAATGTTTAAGTTTAATGCATATTAATGCCATTATGATATGATAGGATGCTATTTTGATTATGCGTACATTAATTACTCTGATTTTTCTGAAGCGGATTGTTTATTGATAAGATAACTGGTATAATGAGATCATTTGCCTAGATGTTGATCAAGATCCATAGTTCAGAAAAACCTTACAGTATACCCTCTGGTGAACATACAAAAAGCTATGGAAAGATCCACCATTTTTAATGGGTAAATCCACTATTTCTATGGTCATTTTCAATAGCTATGTTAAATTACCAGAGGGTAAATCCCCCATTCGGTGAGTTGAAAGCCGCCCAAACTTGGTTCAATGACGCTTCGTCGTACCCCCGGCTTGATCATTGACGTCTGAAATGCGGCATTGGTCATGTGTGGTCAATATCCCTATATGTCCTTTTCCCACTCATTGATTAATAGAATTGGAGACCTCCATTTTAAACATATGTATATATATATACTGTATGTATTATTATATATTTATATATTATACTTATGTAAATTTTCATCATTGTATCTTTCTCCCCCCAAAAAAGACATATTCTTGCTATTCCTATGTTGTCTTCATGGCAGGTTTTTTCTTCGTGAACTTCTTGGCTTGTGTGCCTCCGTCTTGGTCGGGCCGCCCAGTTAGTTGTCTGGGTTTCCCTTCTTCGCATCCTTCCGACCCAAGAAAAATCCTTCTTCGCATATCTTGTTGATATGTAGAGATACATGGAAAAGCAATGAACATGTTTGGATATGGATAACTCGTGGTGAAGGTAGGCTGATGGCATATTGCCATTTGGATGAAGGAACATGTGATATCTAGCTATGCTATGAGATGAAACAATCTGAGAAGAATGGGAGCATTTCACTGATAAAACTTGGGTTTCAACGAGCAAAAAGAGTGATACTATATGATACTATCATATCATGGAATATTTAACATAGTCGAGATCTATAGATTATATATCATATTATATTATATCATATTATATTATATCATATTATATTATATTATATTATAATATATCACATTATATTATATTATATTATATATTATAGTATATATTATATTATATATTATATTATATATTATATTATATATTATATTGCATTGCAGTAGGAGAAGGGGTTCAGAGAAACCACGCAAGCCTCTAAGCCTCTAAGCGCCTAAGCCTCTAAGCGCAAAGAGACTGGGCAAAAGCGCATAAGCCTCTAAGCGCCTAAGCCTCTAAGCGCAAAGAGACTGGGCAAAAGCGCATAAGCCTCTAAGCCTCTAAGCGCCTAAGCCTCTAAGCGCAAAGAGACTGGGCAAAAGCGCATAAGCCTCTAAGCCTCTAAGCGCCTAAGCCTCTAAACGCAAAGAGACTGGGCAAGAGCGCATAAGCCTCTAAGCCTCTAAGCGCCTAAGCCTCTAAGCGCAGAGAGACTGGGCAAAAGCGCATAAGCCTCTAAGCCTCTAAGCGCCTAAGCCTCTAAGCGAAAGAGACTGGGCAAAAGCGCATAAGCCTCTAAGCCTCTAAGCGCCTAAGCCTCTAAACGCAAAGAGACTGGGCAAAAGCGCATAAGCCTCTAAGCCTCTAAGCGCCTAAGCCTCTAAAGCGCAAAAGAGACTGGGCAAAAGCGCATAAGCCTCTAAGCCTCTAAGCGCCTAAGCCTCTAAGCGAAAGAGACTGGGCAAGCGCATAAGCCTCTAAGCCTCTAAGCGCCTAAGCCTCTAAGCGCAAAGAGACTGGGCAAAAGCGCATAAGCCTCTAAGCCTCTAAGCGCCTAAGCCTCTAAGCGCAAAGAGACTGGGCAAAAGCGCATAAGCCTCTAAGCCTCTAAGCGCCTAAGCCTCTAAACGCAAAGAGACTGGGCAAAAGCGCATAAGCCTCTAAGCCTCTAAGCGCCTAAGCCTCTAAGCGCAAAGAGACTGGGCAAGAGCGCATAAGCCTCTAAGCCTCTAAGCGCCTAAGCCTCTAAGCGCAGAGAGACTGGGCAAAAGCGCATAAGCCTCTAAGCCTCTAAGCGCCTAAGCCTCTAAGCGCAGAGAGACTGGGCAAAAGCGCATAAGCCTCTAAGCCTCTAAGCGCCTAAGCCTCTAAGCGAAAGAGACTGGCAAAAGCGCATAAGCCTCTAAGCCTCTAAGCGCCTAAGCCTCTAAGCGCAAAGAGACTGGGCAAGAGCGCATAAGCCTCTAAGCCTCTAAGCGCCTAAGCCTCTAAACGCAAAGAGACTGGGCAAAAGCGCATAAGCCTCTAAGCCTCTAAGCGCCTAAGCCTCTAAGCGCAAGAGACTGACTGCCTCTAAGCCTCTAAGCAAGCCTCTAAGCGCATAAGCCTCTAAGCCTCTAAGCGCCTAAGCCTCTAAGCAAAGCTGGGCAAAAGCGCATAAGCCTCTAAGCTTCTAAGCCTGGGCAAAAGCGCATAAGCCTCTAAGCCTCTAAGCGCCTAAGCCTCTAAGCGCCTAAGCGCCTAAGACCAGCGCCTAAGCGCCTAAGCGCCTAAGCGCCTAAGCGCCTAAGACCAGCGCATAACCCAGAACTTCCATTCCTCCTTATTTAAGGAATTCCTCCTTATTTAAGGAATTCCTCCTTAAAATTCCTCCTTAAATTAAGGTGGAATTTTTCAAAAATTCCTCCTTAAAATTCCTCCTTAAATTTTCAATTGCAAGGAGATCTTGCACCTCCTTCAGCAGGAGACTTGAAACCTCCTTATCCCAGATCCTGGCAGCAAAACTTTTCACTTCAGCTCTGGAATCACTTGTGCTCGAAAACTTTGCAGAACACTCATGCCTATGGAATAAGGGTTGTGGCTTCCGCCTTTCACAGCTCCTAAGTGAGCTAGGAAGCCACCAAAGTCTTCGTCTCGATATGTCCAACTGTCTGATGGACAAGAGTTCTAGAGCAATAAATCTAAGAAGCTGTGGTGCTTTGGTTTGATCTTCCAAGTATGGTCAGTCTCGTTTTCCAAGCTCTTGCACAACAGCAAAAACTTTCTGCCATGCAGCAGCATTGACCGGTGATTCCATAGATTCTTGGACAAGAAAGAATAACATTGCCACAGTTCTGTGGCAGCCATCTTGATTGTATATTCAAGCACATTGTCATCATCCAAAAATTCATCGCAGATTTGTTTTGCAAAAGTAATCAACCCTCGAGCTTCTGCAGCTTTGGCTCGAAGTTTTGGACTTGAACTGGCTTTCTTTCTGATCATGAGGACTGTCAAAGTAGGAAGCTTGTTTTCCACACCTTCAGTCTTGTAGTAGCTTTGAATTTTGTGGAACAAGCTTTTCACCCTTTCTTTGACATTGTTGCCAGGCAAGTGTTTTCCAGAGGCAATTAAATGGTGAAAAACATTGCCCATAAAATCTGCTGCCACGCCCAAGTCCACAATGTGAAGCCAGTCCAAAAGAAATTGTTTGTTTGTCAGTCCTGGTGTTTGAAACAATTCATTGATGTCAATGCCAGAATTGGAAATTGATTGCAACAAAGTGAAATGGTCCAAAGGATCAAATGCCTTGCAGCTTTCAAAGTTTCGAATTTCAATTGGTTTGCACAAGCACAAATGGCAGCATCCTTGTTTGTCTCGCCATCCAGGAAATTGGAAAACTTCTTTTCTCATGGCCCAATCACCTCTCACTTCAAGTAAAAAAGCAGTGAAAGGCAATGCCTTGCCATTGAATGTGCTTCGTTTTTTGTCGCCTGGGTGCCAAAAGCTGCCATCATGCCTTGCTGAAGGCCAAGTGCAATTGGCTAAGTGAATAAAAGACCAAGACAAAATTCCTAACATCTTCGACAAAGTTACTCCCTTGATGCACCAGTGCTTTGGAATACAGCACAAAGGGATTCGCAAAGTACCATTAGGTGGAAGTAAGCCAGGAAAATTCAATGAGATGCATTCCAAAGTTTGACTTCTGTCATAATTGTAAGGTGTGCCATCGATCCAAAGGCCAAGTCCTATGGCTTCTCGAACTTGGAACTGCATTTGCATGTTCGCCAAATGTTTCTTGCTGAGTTCACACATGCCACCAGTCTGCAGCAAGTCTTTCTTCTCAGAGCGCTTCGAGAAGACAAAAAGAATCTCATGTGGCAAAAGAAAAGGTATCTTCTTCATCTCTTCTGCTTGTGTTCCAGGATTGTAGCAAGGGATCAATGCAATGTATTCATTGAACCACAGGCAATTCTTCAACATTTTTCTTTTCATATCCCTTGCCAAATTCTTTTCCCAATTGGCTTGCTTCTCACCACTGCCAGATTTCTCTGCACCTTTGACCAAATCTTTCACACCAGTGGCTCCAGCTATTTGTGCATCTTTCATGAGCTCATTGGCTCTTCTAGCAGAGACAGTCTTGGTCAAAAACAAATTGGAAACATTGTGTCGAAACCTCTTCTGGTCAGGTTCCCTAAGGGTAGACAAATCTACCTTTCTCTTGTGAAACATGGCTTGAGCTGGAAAAACATGTCAACATAAAAGTTCATAAGACCTCAGAAGACAAGAAGTTACACATTGTATTTAGTTAATGCTAAATTTGGCCAATGCTTTGAAACAGGGCAACAGTAAAGGAGATCTTACACCTCCTTGAGTCTTGTACATCAGCTTAGAAGCAGGCTCTTTTTCCAGCGGCAGTTACCATCTGCGCATCTTCCAAGCAGATCCCTGCGATATTTTTATCTGCATTTCCACATTCCAAAACTGACAACTGCACCAAATGCGCTTTCCAAAATCTAAGGGCCAAACAGCTCCTACAGCAATGCCTGGTGAGTTTTCACCTTGGCTTTTGCTTCTTGCAGCTTCTCTTGGCTGGAAGCAAGCCATGCTTTGGCAGCAGGCAATGATTTCGAAAGGCTTTCAGGAGAAGTGTCCTCAGGAGCAAGATCTTCACTGGCTGCGACATAGGATCGAAGGTTGGCAATGGCTTTCAGCTGCTCTTGACACCAAGTCTGAAGACCTTTGCCTTTGGCATGGAAGCTTGGGTCACCTTTGATTTCCAAACGACAGGCCAGGTCCTGGGCCTTGGCAAGCTCCTTCTCCCAGGCATTCTTGCAGGAATTCAGTCTGTTGCACACATTCTGAAACTCCTTCAAAGGCTTACTGACCCCCTTGTCATCCAAAGCCTTGCCTGAGATCTGCAGCACTTCAGAGCCACTGGAAGACATTGTCAAGTTATCCTTGGCTGCTTGGCTTTGGCTCACAGCAGACCATGTGCTCTTCAGCAAGGCCAAATTCCATCGCTGGAGCTTGGAAGCCTTGTAGCTCGCTTCCACAGGGTTCGTCTCATCCCAATTCAAGTCTACCATGTCTTTTTGCTTGGCCAAGTGCTTTTCAACAGCAAGAAACTCGTCAGAATCAGCTGTCATTTCGAGCATGGCGGCCACTTGGAATCTGGTTCCAAAACCAGCTCTTTCATTGACAGTTTCTTTCTTTTCAGTCTCCAAAGACTTGTTCCAAGTGCTGATCCACTTGCAAGTCTTGTCAGCCTTCCAAGCTTGGATCAAATCCTTCTTCTGCTGTGAGAAACGAGGCAAGGACTGGTAGAGCTGCAAGACTTGATGGGCTTCCTCTGAGTTCGACTTCTTCAAGGAATTTCCAAAGTTGGCTTGGTCTTTCTGATCCACATTGGCCTTCTCCTTCTTGACTGTGGCCTTGGGAGCAGGCTTAGGCTCAGCATTCCTGCCCATGTTTGCAGAAGCTGGAGCTTGGGAGCTGTCTACTGTGATCCTTGTAGTGGCTGCAATGAAGAAATGTCTCAGCTGATCAGTTCCTGCAAGTCTTTAGCTTCTGAAAACGAATCAGCCAAGACAGTAGCATGCCCAGGACCAAGGAAGCCAGAAAAAGCAAGAGAGAAGGGAAGATGATGATATTGAAAAAATCTATCTATATATATATATATGTCTATATACATATATGTATATGTATGTATGTGTGTATATATATATATATATATTTATATTCAAGTACTTGGCTCAAAAAGACAAGCTCCAAAATTGAGAATGCACCGAGCAGCACAAGCTTGCAATTGATTGCCACACCATAGGATCTCATCTATAAGGAGGTTGAAATACCTCCTTGGAAATAAAGGAGGACTCTGTTCTCCTTAAATATCATATGTCTTCACAACCCCCCCTGCCCAGCCACAAGTCCACAGGCATTTTCCCACACTAATTATCTTGCGGTAATTAATTGGCTTCTATTTACTTTGGCTCTGGTCTTTGCCACTTGTTTCTTTTCTAGGTACCAGAGGCTCAGTCTTCACACCTCTCTTGAACAAGCACTGCCTGAGGTAAAGTGCCAAATACTTTGTAGTTGCGCATTCCTGGGTTGGGCCACAGGTTCAGGGATCTATGTAATTCTTTTCTCATCAAGCCAGCTTTATGAACAGAAACTATGAATTTCATCCATGAATAATGTGCTTACAAGTCTCAGATGTTCTCAGGTACTCATAGTGCTTCAAAAGCTTCTTTGTTGGCATACATTTGATCATTGCGATCTGCTTGTCCATTGGGTCCACAGGGTTCTTCTCAATGGTGGCCAGTGGCTGCTTCCTCCATGGAGGCAGTTCCTTTGGAGGTTCCATTGAACCTTTCATTGAATACTGAAAAGTGTAATGATGAAGTAAGTTGGGATGTCTATGAATCTCCAGTTCCAAATCCAATGGTTTCTATTTTGGATCCAAAGTAATTTTTATTGGAGGTTAAAATTGGTTAAAATTAAAATTGCCAATTTTAATTTTAACCTATCCTGCCTTTAAAAGTAATACATAAACTGGTTAAAATTAAAATTGGCAATTTTAATTTTAACCAATTTTAAAATCCTTGTTTTTCCAATTTGAAACCTTTAGAGTCATCATGCATGACCTGAATGAATTGTCTACAGAGTTGCCAAGAGCCACTCAAACAAAGGAAATGGATGGGCATCAGCTTCAGCCAAGGAGATCTTGCACCTCCTTTTTGATTCCAGTATTGGACACTAGCGCAATGATTGTGATACCTCAGGTTGAGATCATCAGCTCTCATCATCATTCCAAAGCTGATCATGTGCATCCATGAAGGCTTGAAAAATGATTCTACAGGTCCATCACCACTACATTGATCAATATGGCTTGACAGCTTCAGCCATGCAGAAATGCTCATATCACATATATCATGTTTTTCTTATATTTAAATTTAGTTTATCAAGGAGATCTTGCACCTCCTTAAAGAGTCGCTTGCGCCCATAATCTCGAATAATTTTTCCAGGGAAGCTCAATTGACTCAATCTACATTTGAATCCTCATCGTCTTTGGGTTTTTCGGCTTGCTCTCCAGCATCAAGAGGTGATGTAGGAGAACATGGGGTTACAGCAGGACCTGATCAGGAGGCATGATGATGAACATATTGCACAGTGCATGGTTGACATGAGATAATTTCAAACCCACAGTCACAGAAAACTCCAGCCTGTGTAGATCATTCCTTCATCCAGGAGCTCCAATGGGGTAGCATGCGCAGTAGGTGCAGTAGGTGGTCCTCATGATGCGTTGAAACTGAAACAAAGGAGGTGCAAGATCTCCTTATGCCCAAAACAAAAAAATCATCTGAGGAGGTCTTGCACCTCCTTCATAACATGATATATCAAACCATATATGAAACAAAATCATTATCTAAATGATTCAAGTTTCCATAGATTTGAGAAGCTCTCACAGCATAGAGGATTCTCATTCGTCTTCTTGCTTCTTCAATTGAGATGACCCCCATGTCAGCCATGTAAGTGAGTTGGGCTGCTGCACCTCTCACTCCCTCCCCCAGTGGTAGACCTGCATCCAGTGTTGGAAAAAAAATATAAATATTCAAAACACAATCTATGTCCAATATGATACATCATAAAACATGTTTGCCACCTTGCAAGAGGGCTACCACAGCTGCCATCTGAGAGGAGGAAGGTCCTCCTTCGCCAGCACCAGGCAACACTTCAGGAGGATGGATAAATTCAGGAGATGCCAAGTCAACAGGAGAACCTGCCAGCACAACTATGCCATGCAGAAGTGAGCAATTGTGATATTAGAAATGGATGCCTCACATACTATGTGTACATATACATGAAAAACACACACATATATATATTACTGTAATATATATATATATCTATCTATCTACTATCTATTTATCTATCTATCGATCTATATCTACATGACATGTCAAATATGCAGGGCCTTCACCAGGTGGAGCAGCAGCAACTTGCTCATCAGGGCGGCGGCGCTTAGGAGCAGGTTCTTTTCCTGCCAAAGTCAAATGGCTAGATTGTCTGAAGGAGATCTTGCACCTCCTTACTCAATGTACGGCATCAAAATTACACAACATAGCTTTGAAAGCATGCAATTTTCATCCATTAGTCCTGGCTCATTGTATGGTGTAAATCGTCTGGGAAGATTTTTCCTGTCTGCCCACCAATGGTTCAGGTCTCTCTTCTGGCCTCTGTTAGGCTTCCAGCGCTCCTGGTTCTTTTTTTCAACCTTCCATTTAAGGTTGTCATCATATTCCCCCCCCCAGGACTTGGCAGCATCTGCCAATGGTGCGTCTGGCCTGTACACTGATACCTAGGCAGCAGGATGGAGTCCATTGTTTTTTGGCAATATACTATATCTTCAAAATCACAGTAGTGCAGATATTTTGAGAAAGGAGATCTTGCACCCCCTTTGTAAAGATGAGAAACCTAAAACATAAATTGCAATGCATTAAAGTGCAATTTATTGAAAGCCTGGTTGCAGCGCAGGTTGGATTCATGCAGCACCCATTTCGCCAATACGCTTCTTTCCCACAAATTGTGCATGTTCTCAAGTAGCTTGTAGAAGGCGAGGTGGCAGGCGCTGGGGTACTTGGAGGGGGCATTGGAAGGACCATGGGAGAAGCAACTGGAGGGTCATGAGAACTTGGAGGGGCACCTGGAATAGGTGCTGGAGGAGGTGTATTTGGAGGTGGTAAAGGTTGCGATTGGGCATTGACATGAGGTGTCAATGCCTGGATCACCTGGTTTTGTAGCCTGATCAGCTCCAAAACACGGTCAATCTCCTCATCTCCAGGCCTCCTGCGAGAGGAACTTGATTGTCCAGCTGCCATAGCAACAGCAAGAAACAAATTCGAGCACTGAAACAGGAGCTAGAAAGCCAAAGCAGCTTCAGTTGCAAAATCCATTCTCAACACTGCAATTTCCATGCCAGACAATTTCAACATTCCAAATTCCAGACAAAACTTCTCAAATCCAGAATTCCAATCAACATTAAACATTAAAGCCACATCCTATGAAAGTCTCTAAGCCATTTTTGAAATCCACCCAGGCACTAAACGCTCAAGTTCCAAATGTCAGGAGATCTTGCACCTCCTTAAGACAGAAAAGTGGAAAGACTATTTCCTATTTTCCTATAGAGAACTCTCAGGAAATTTTACACCTCCTTGAAACATGCAACAGAAATCAGCAGCAATTTTCTTGCATGTTCATCCAATCTAATCCACATCCTGTCCAACCTTCCACTTTCGAATTTCCTCATTCAAAAATTCAATCACAGATTGTTCAGTAGCACCATTGTGCAAATCAGCAATGCATTTCTGGGCCAAATCCAAGCCAACTTCTCTTGAAATTTTGTTCAAAGTGAAAGATTTGATTTGTTTCTTGTCTCCAAAATTTCGTCTGACACCTAAAGCACCATACTTTCGACTGCCTTTGGCAGGATAATCTTCCAAGCGATATTCAGGAGATGCCAAGTCAACAGCAGCAGGTTCAGGATCAGCAACTGCAACAGCCGGCCGAGCTTCAACATCCTCTTCTTCAGAAGTGCCAAGTACTGCTTCACATGCAGCACGCTTTTTCAAGATTGCAGCAGGCCTTTTCAAGACTGCAGCAGGCCTTTTCAAGACTGCAGCAGGCCTTTTCAAGACTGCAGCAGGCTTTTCAAGACTGCAGCAGGCTTTTTCCCACCTGCAGATTGCCTATAGATCTTCAAAGATTCATTGGGAATTTCAGATTCAAATTTGTTTTCACCAAAAGCAGCAATGGCAAAGCCATTTGGTCCTTCACTCATAGTAGCTTTCTCCACCTTGCTATCCACAAAGCGACATACCACCATGGCAGTAGAATCGATCCAGGTTCCAGCACTCACAGGCTTCTTAGGACTCGCTTGGCTCTCTTCACTCGACACTTCTATCAATTGATGCTCTTGGCTATCCAATGTTTCTGAGCTGTGGCCTGGAGGAAATTTTTGCAAAAGTGGTTCATTCACAGGCAACTGTGGGATGGAGCTCGCATTGGAACTTTGTCTCATGAGCCTTCGCTTGGCAATGGCTTTCTGAACAAACTTGCCTTTCTGCTGGTTCCCATGGAATTCTGAGCACTCCAGATAGATCTTCACAAGCTCACCCATCCAAGACTCATATTTCTTACTTGAAATTGACCATTTTGCTTTTGTTCTGATGTGTTGCACACATTCGACAATTGCAGAAGACCACTTCTTCGCTTCGTCACTCAAACAGCGAGGGTAGACTTTCAAGGCAGCTTCCTTCAAGCACTCTTTGGATGGTCGAATTGTTTTCTGGAACATCACGCCCAGAAATTTTCGATAATGCTTGCAAACTTGATCAATTTCAACATCCAAGTACTTCTCGGGATCCAAACAAGCCACCTCTGCTTTCAAACATTTGCAAAGGTCTTGAACAGAAGCAGTATTCTTAGCTCTAGTCATCTTGAGAAATCAACTGCAGATGCGATGCACAAACATTACATGCAGGAAATCAAAACACCAAAAGGAGATCTTGCATCTCCTTGAAGCAACCTCCAAAGGTCGGTCTTGATGCAATGATGCTGTGAAAGATGTATCTAAAAACAGTGAAACAAAATCCTCCTTACAAAAAAAATAAGGAGGAAATTTCAAAAAAAAACACCTTAATTAAGGAGAATTCCTCCTTAATTAAGGTGGAATTCCTGAATTAAGGAAAGTTTCCTCCTTAATTAAGGGAATTCCTCCTTAATTAAGGTGGAATTCCTTTAAAAAAAACTCCTTAAATTAAATAAGGAGGAATGGAAGTTCTGGGAAGCGCCTAAGCGCCTAAGCGCCTAAGACCAGCGTATAAGCCGCCTAAGCGCCTAAGCGCTCAGCGCCCCAGACCAGTCCATAAGCGCATAAGCGCCTACGCGCCTAAGACCAAACCAGGGCTTGAACGAAAGAGATGCCTGAAACGAAAGAAGAGCATACAGAGACGAACGAAGGACTTCGAACGAAAGTCTGGAGGAGTCCAACGAAAGAGCGAGGATTTCAAACGAATGAGAGGAGTCGAACGAACAAGACAGGACTTGAACGAAAGAGAGCTCTCAAACGAAAAAAGAGCAGAGAGAAACGAAAGAAGTACTTCGAACGAAAGCCAGCAGGAGTCCAACGAAAGGGAGAGGTTGCAAACCAATGAGAGGATTCGAACGAACAAGAAAGGACTGGAACGAAAGAGAGGCCTGAAAAGAACAAAAAGAGCATAGAGAAACGAAAGAAAGACTTCCAACGAAAGTCAGCAGGAGTCCCACGAAAGAGAGAGGCTTTCAAACGAATGAGAGGAGTCGAACGAACAAGATAGGACTTGAACGAAAGAGAGGCCTGAAACGACAAAAGAGCAGAGAGAAACGAAAGAAGGACGTCAAACGAAAGCCAGCAGGAGTCCAACGAAAGAGAGCGGTTGCAAACGAATGAGAGGAGTCGAAGGAACAAGACAGGACTTGAACGAAAGAGAGGTCTCAAACGAAAAAAGAGCAGCGAGAACCGAAAGAAGACTTCGAACGAAAGTCAGCCGGAGTCCAATGACAGGGAGAGGTTTCGAACGAATGAGAGGAGCCGAACGAACAAGACAGGACTTGAACGCAAGAGAGCTCTCAAACGAAAAAAGAGTAGAGAGAAACGAAAGAAGACTTCGAACGAAAGCCACTTGAACGAAAGAGACGTCTCAAACGAAAAGAAAGCAAAGAGAAACGAAAGAAGACTTCGAACGAAAGTCAGCAGGAGTCCAACGAGAGAGAGAGAGGATTTCAAGCGAATGAGAGGAGTCGAACGAACAAGGCAGGACTTGAACGAAAGAGAGGTCTCAAACGAAAAACGAGCAGAGAGAAACGAAAGAATTACTTCGAACGAAAGGCAGCAGGAGTCCAACGAAAGGGAGAGGTTGCAAACGAATGAGAGGAGTCGAACGAACAAGACAGGACTGGAACGAAAGAGAGGCCTGAAAAGAAAAAAAAAAGCATAGAGAAACGAAAGAAAGACTTCCAACGAAAGTCAGCAGGAGTCCAACGAAAGAGAGAGGATTTCAAACGAATGAGAGGAGTCGAACGAACAAGGCAGGACTTGAACGAAAGAGAGGTCTCAAACGAAAAAAGAGCAGAGAGAAACGAAAGAATTACTTCGAACGAAAGTCAGCAGGAGTCCAACGAAAGAGAGAGGTTGCAAACGAATGTGAGGAGTCGAACGAAACAAGACAGGGCTTGAACAAAGAGAGAGAGAGAGGATTTCAAACGAACGAGAGGATTCGAACGAACAAGACAGGACTGGAACGAAAGAGAGGCCTGAAAAGAACAAAAAGAGCATAGAGAAACGAAAGAAAGACTTCCAACGAAAGTCAGCAGGAGTCCCACGAAAGAGAGAGGCTTTCAAACGAATGAGAGGAGTCGAACGAACAAGATAGGACTTGAACGAAAGAGAGGCCTGAAACGAAAAAAGAGCAGAGAGAAACGAAAGAAGGACTTTGAACGAAAGCCAGCAGGAGTCCAACGAAAGAGAGAAGATTTCAAACGAATGAGAGGAGTCGAACGAACAAGATAGGACTTGAACGAAAGAGAGGCCTGAAACGACAAAAGAGCAGAGAGAAACGAAAGAAGGACTTCAAACGAAAGCCAGCAGGAGTCCAACGAAAGAGAGCGGTTGCAAACGAATGAGAGGAGTCGAACGAACAAGACAGGACTTGAACGAAAGAGAGGTCTCAAACGAAAAAAGAGCAGCGAGAACCGAAAGAAGACTTCGAACGAAAGTCAACCGGAGTCCAACGACAGGGAGAGGTTTCGAACGAATGAGAGGAGCCGAACGAACAAGACAGGACTTGAACGCAAGAGAGCTCTCAAACGAAAAAAGAGCAGAGAGAAACAAAAGAAGACTTCGAACGAAAGCCACTTGAACGAAAGAGACGTCTCAAACGCAAAGAAAGCAAAGAGAAACGAAAGAAGACTTCGAACGAAAGTCAGCAGGAGTCCAACGAGAGAGAGAGGATTTCAAACGAATGAGAGGAGTCGAACGAACAAGACAGGACTTGAACGAAAGAGAGGTCTCAAACGAAAAAAGAGCAGCGAGAACCGAAAGAAGACTTCGAACGAAAGTCAGCCGGAGTCCAACGACAGGGAGAGGTTTCGAACGAATGAGAGGAGCCGAACGAACAAGACAGGACTTGAACGCAAGAGAGCTCTCAAACGAAAAAAGAGCAGAGAGAAACGAAAGAAGACTTCGAACGAAAGCCACTTGAACGAAAGAGACGTCTCAAACGCAAAGAAAGCAAAGAGAAACGAAAGAAGACTTCGAACGAAAGTCAGCAGGAGTCCAACGAGAGAGAGAGGATTTCAAACGAATGAGAGGAGTCGAACGAACAAGGCAGGACTTGAACGAAAGAGAGGTCTCAAACGAAAAAAGAGCAGAGAGAAACGAAAGAATTACTTCGAACGAAAGTCAGCAGGAGTCCAACGAAAGAGAGAGGTTGCAAACGAATGTGAGGAGTCGAACGAAACAAGACAGGGTTTGAACGAAAGAGAGAGAGAGAGAGGATTTCAAACGAATGAGAGGAGTCGAACGAACAAGATAGGACTTGAACGAAAGAGAGGCCTGAAACGAAAAAAGAGCAGAGAGAAACGAAAGAAGGACTTCAAACGAAAGCCAGCAGGAGTCCAACGAAAGAGAGCGGTTGCAAACGAATGAGAGGAGTCGAACGAACAAGATAGGACATTGAACGAAAGAGAGGCCTGAAACGAAACAAGAGCAGAGAGAAACGAAAGAAGGACTTCGAACGAAAGCCAGCAGGAGTCCAACGAAAGAGAGAGGTTGCAAACGAATGAGAGGAGGCGAACGAACAAGACAGGACTTGAACGAAAGAGAGGTCTCAAACGAAAAAAGAGCAGAGAGAAACGAAAGAAGACTTCCAGCGAAAGTCAGCCGGAGTCCAACGAAAGGGAGAGGTTTCGAACGAATGAGAGGAGCCGAACGAACAAGACAGGACTTGAACGAAAGATAGCTCTCAAACGAAAACAGAGCAGAGAGAAACGAAAGAAGACTTCGAACGAAAGCCACTTGAACGAAAGAGACGTCTCAACTCAAACGAAAAGAAAGCAAAGAGAAACGAAAGAAGACTTCGAACGAAAGTCAGCAGGAGTCCAACGAGAGGAGGAGTCGAACGAACAAGAGAGGACTTGAACGAAAGAGAGGCCTGAAACGAAAAAAGAGCATAGAGAAACGAAAGAAAGACTTCCAACGAAAGTCAGCAGGAGTCCAACGAAAGAGAGAGGATTTCAAACGAATGAGAGGAGTCGAACGAACAAGGCAGGACTTGAACGAAAGAGAGGTCTCCTCAAACGAAAGAAGAGCATAGAGAAGCGAAAGAAGGACTTCCAACGAAAGTCAGCAGGAGTCCAACGAAAGTTAGGGAGAGGTTGCAAACGAATGAGAGGAGCCGAAAGAACAAGACAGGACTTGAAGGAAAGAGAGGCCTGAAACGAAAAAAAAAGCAGAGAGAAACCATTGCACGCGGGTTCGGGTACACGCGCGCACCCTGAAAAGCGTCAAAGCCGCAAAGCCGCCATGGAACGCTCAAGCCGCAAAGCCGCAAAGCCGCCATGGAACGCGCAAGCCGCAAAGCCACAAAGCCACAAAGCCGCAAAGCTGCCATGGAACGCGCAAGCCGCAAAGCCGCAAAGCGGCAAAGCCGCAAAGCCGCAAAGCCGCCAAGCCGCCAAGCCGCCAAGCCGCCGAGCCGCAAGCTCTGCGACTCATGCGCCGCCTCCTGCGTTCATCGCCGCTGCGTTGCCACCGCCATGGATCGCTGAAGCCGCAAAGCCGCAAAGCCGCAAAGCCGCAAAGCCGCAAAGCCGCAAAGCCGCAAGCTCTGAGACGCAGCCGCCGTCTCCTGTGTTCATCGCCGCTGTGTTGCCAGAGCGTCAAGAAGCGTCAAAGAGCCGCAAAGCGCCAAGGCGTCGAAGCACCACGACGAAGCGTCAAAGCGGCAAAGCTTCAAGAAGCGCCAAAGCGTCAAGAAGCGTCAAAGCTTCAAGAAGCGGCACAGCGCCGAAGCGTCAAAGAGCCGCCAACGAAAGGCTGGCTGTGCTTAGAAGGGGACGGGCTTGCTTACGGAAAGAGGTCTGCAACCAAAGGCTGGCTGTGTTTAGAAGGGGACGGGCTTGCATATTGCGAGACAATTCGTAGCGAATTCCGAAGAACAATGGCAGATGTTATGGCAACCCCCAAAAGATTGAAACGTAGCATTCGACTAAACGAATGGCAATTTTCCTCCCTATTTGGTTGAAAGATATTATCTACAATGTCCCCCCCGGTGTGATAGACAGTCCCGCCCTATGCGACACAGACCTTGCAAAAACAACTTTAAACAAGAACAAGAACAAGAACAGCAACAACAACCACAACCACAACAACCACAACCACAACAACCACAACCACAACCACAACAACAACCACAGCCACAACCACAACCACAACCACAACCAACAACAACAACAACAACAAGAACAAAAACAAGAACAAAAACAATAGCAATAACAGGAACAAAAACAAAAACAAAAACAAGAACAACAACAACAACAAAAACAACAACATCAACAACAACAACAACAACAACAACAACAAACAACAACAACAACAACAACCAGAATAACAAGAATAAGAAGTGCTAATAAAAAACAAGAGCACAAACAACTATAACAACTTTAATAACAAGAACAAAAACGAAGACCAGAACAAGAGAAATAATAGCAAGTTCTTGGAAGATCTGGATGCTACCCAAGAAGATCTTGTACTGAACTTTCAATCATCTTGTATGATTTTGGTTGCTATGGAGTAAGACTTTATCCTTTACATTCAATCATCTTGAGTGTTACGGTGTAAGATCGCGCCCTTGACATTCAATCATCTTGGACGCTGCGCTCGAAGCGCTTGTCCTTAACTTTGAACATCTTGGATGATATGCTCTAAAATCTTGTCCATGAATTACAAACATCTTGGATGCTTCGCTGTAAGATCTTACCCTTAATTTTCAATCACCTTTGATGCTACGGTGTAAGATCGTGCCCTGAACTTTCAATCCTCTTGAATGCTACTGTGTAAGCCTCGTCCTTAACTTGCAAACATGTTGGATGATACGCTGTAAGGGGGTGTTGGATGGTACGCTGTAAGCTGTTGTCCTTAGCCTTCAAACATCTTGGATGCAAGCATGTAAGATCTTGTCTATAAATTACAAACATCATTGGTGCTTCGGCGTAAGATCTTGTGCTTTCAAACATCTTGGGCGCTACAGAGTCAGATCTTGTCCTTAACCCTTCGATCATCCTTGATGCTACGCTGTCAGATCGCAGCCTGATCTTGCAATCATCTGGGATGCTACCGTGTAAGATTTTGTCCTTGACTTGCAAATCTTTGTTGCTACGAAGCAAGATCTTGTCCTTAACCTTCAAACATGTCGGATGCTACGCTCCAAGATTCTGTTTGTCTTGTCCTAACCCTCAAACATGTTGGATGATACGCTGTAAGTTCTTGTCCTTGACGAACAAGAACAAGAACCAGAACAAGAGAAAGAACCATAACCACAAGATTAGAAACAAGAACCACAACATCAGCAACAACAACAGCAGCAGCAACAACAAGAACAAAAATAACAATAACAAAACACAATAGTTAAACAACAAGAGCAAGAACAGCGATAACAACATTAACAACAAGAACACGAACGAAAACGAGAACAAGAGAAATAATAACAAGTTCTTGGAAGATCTGGATGCTGCCCAAGAAGATCTTGTCCTGAACTCTCAAGCATCTTGTATGATTTTGGTTGCTATGGAGTAAGACTTTGTCCTTAACTTTCAATCATCTTGGGTGCTACTGTGTAAGATCGTGCCCTTGACATTCAATCATCTTGGACGCTACGCTCGAAGAGCTTGTCCTTAACTTTGAACATCTTGGAAGCTATGCCCTAAGACCTTGTTCTTGAATTACAAACATCTTGAATCTGGGATGCCACGCTGTAAGACCTTGCCCTTAATCTTCAAACACCTTTGATGCAACGGTGTCAGGTCTTGTCCTTAAGTTCTAAACATGCTTGATGCTACTTTGCAAGATCCTCTCCTTAACTTTCCAGCATCTTGGATGTTACGGTGCAAGATTCTGTCCTTAACTTTCAAACATGTTTGATGCTATGCTGAAAGGCCTTGTCCTTAACTTTCAATCATTATGGGTTGTACGGTGTAAGATCTTGTCCTTAACTTTCAACCATCTTGGATAACACGCTGTAAGACCTGTCCTTAACTTTCAATCATCTTGGGTGCTACGCTGTCAGGTCTTGTCCCCAACCTTCAGACATGTTGGATGATACGCTGCAAGTTCTCGTCCTTGCCTTACAAAAACAAAAACCGCAACAGCAAAAACAAGATTAAGACTCCGGTCAAGATGGAGATTTTTCCTTCAACCAATCTATTGATGGTCGGCTTCAAAACTCCGCAGGGCCTGGTTTATAAGATCTGATATAGGTATGACGATGGAATTCAAACCTCCACCAGTTAGAATATACCCTTTTCATCAATGATGACATGCTCAATAAGCAAAGTTATAAGTTATAACACACTCAAAGATGTTATGACCCGCGAAACGGCGACTTACAAACCACGCTTGTTAATCACCTACTAAGGTAAACCATCATTAAACAACCCACAAAAATTACTAAACAGGTAGTCGTAAGTTCGCTGGCTGCAGGTGAGCGCTGGCCCTCAAATACAAACAATCTGGCCGTTTGTTTTTTCTCCGAAACCGCTTTTATACCTATGTTTCAATCGGTGCTTGAAAAAAAGTAAAATCTACAAAATCACTTTTTTCCCCCAAGATGGCATGTCTCAAAGAGCTGCAAAGTGCCAAAGCGTCACAGAGCCGCGAAGTCTCAAAGCGCCAAGAAGCGCCAAAGCGTCAAAGAGCCGCAAAGCGCCAAAGGGCCAAGAGGCACCAAAGCATCAAGAGCGCCAAGCGCCAAAGCGCCAAAGCGCCAAAGCGTCAAAGAGCCGCAAAGCGCCAAAGGGCCAAGAGGCACCAAAGCATCAAGAGCGCCAAGCGCCAAAGCGCCAAAGCGCCAAAGCGCCAAAGCGCCAAAGCGCCAAAGCGCCAAGCGCCAAAGCGCCAAAGCATCCAAGCGTTCAGGCTTTGAGGCTTTGAGGCTTTGAGGCGTCGGAAAAGCGTCAAGAAGCGCCAAAGTGTGCAAGAACCGCCAAGCGCCAAAGCGCTAAAGCGCCACAGCATCCAAGTGTTCAGGCTTTGAGGCTTTGAGGCTTTGAGGCGTCGGAAAAGCGTCAAGAAGCGCCAAAGCCTGAAAGAGCCGCCAAGCGCCAAAGCGCCAAAGCGCCAAAGCGCAAAAGCATCCAAGCGTTCAGGCTTTGAGGCTTTGAGGCTTTGAAGCGTGAGGCGCCAAAGAGGCTTTGCAGCTTTGAGGCTTTGAGGCTTTGAGGCGTGAGGCGCCAGAGAGGCTTTGGAGCTTTGAGGCTTTGAGGCGTGAGGCGCCAAAGAGGCTTTGCAGCTTTGAGGCTTTGAAGCTTTGAGGCGTGAAGCGCCAAAGAGGCTTTGCAGCTTTGAGGCTTGGCAAACCTTAGCGGGCCTGATCCCCCATACTCTGAGAGAAACAGAGTATGGGGGATCAGGCCCGCTAAACATTGAAACGAAAGAAGGACTTCGATTGAAAGCCAGGAGGAGTCTAACGAAAGAGAGAGGTTGCAAACGAATGTGAGGAGTCGAACGAAACAAGACAGGGCTTGAACGAAAGAGGACAGGCTCTGACGGAAGAGGACAGACTCTGACGGAAGAAGGTAGGCTTCAACGGAAGAGGATAGACCCGAACGGAAGACTCTTAGCGGAAGACTCTTGTAACGGAAAGGATGGATCCGAACGGAACAGGACAGGCCGCTAGCCTAGCAGAAGAGAATAGACTCTAACGATCCCCCTTGGAATTTTTTAGGGGTACCTGTCCAACGTCAACGTTTGCGATTTTATCGTGGACGTTGGTGTCAGCAATTCTATAGAGATTTCATGTTGAAAACAGCATTGGGTACTAGTAAGCTAAGAGTCTTGTCACATCTGTGAGGGAACATCTACCAACAAGGCTATCAGATAAACATCATCATCATCATCATCATCAGCATCAGCATCAGCATCAGCATCATCATCATCATCATCATCATTTGAGCCACGAAAAAAACCTCAATGTATTGTTTATGTAAGGGAGTTATACTACATCACTTTCGCGAAACAGAAATGCTGGGTCGCGAAAGATCGCGAAAGTAATTTGCTTCGCGAAAGGTCGCGAAAGAGAAGTTTAAGATATTTCAAATTGTTTGTTTTGTTCAAGATGGCATGTCTTAGAGACGTTTCGAAGCTGACAGGCAACAAGAGGCTGAGAGGTGTCAAGAAGCTTAGAAGCGTTTAGAGGCTTAGAGGCGTTTAGAGGCTTCGAGGCGTTTAGTGGCTTCGAGGCGTTTGGAGGCTTAGAGGCGTTTAGAGCCTTAGAGGTGTCAAGAAGCTTAGAAGCGTTTAGAGGCTTAGAGGCTTAGAGACTTAGAGGCGTTTAGAGGCGTTTAGAGGCGTTTAGAGGCTTAGAGGCGTTTAGAGGCTTAGAGGCGTTTAGAGGCTTAGAGGCGTTTAGAGGCTTAGAGGCTTAGAGGCGTTTAGAGGCTTAGAGGCGTTTAGAGGCTTAGAGGCTTAGAGGCTTAGAGGCGTTTAGAGGCGTTTAGAGGCTTAGAGGCGTTTAGAGGCTTAGAGGCGTTTAGAGGCTTAGAGGCGTTTAGAGACGTTTAGAGACGTTTAGAGGCTTAGGGGCGTTTAGAGGCTTAGAGGCGTTTAGAGGCGTTTAGAGGCTTAGAGGCGTTTAGAGGCTTAGAGGCTTAGAGGCGTTTAGAGGCTTAGAGGCTTAGAGGCGTTTAGAGGCTTAGAGGTTTAGAGGCTTAGAGGCTTAGAGGCGTTTAGAGGCTTAGAGGCGTTTAGAGGCTTAGAGGCGTTTAGAGGCTTAGAGGCGTTTAGAGGCTTAGAGGCGTTTAGAGGCTTAGAGGCGTCTAGAGGCGTTTAGAGGCTTAGAGGCGTTTAGAGGCTTAGAGGCTTAGAGGCTTAGAGGCGTTTAGAGGCTTAGAGGCGTTTAGAGGCTTAGAGGCTTAGAGGCTTAGAGGCGTTTAGAGGCTTAGAGGCTTAGAGGCGTTTAGAGGCTTAGAGGCGTTTAGAGGCTTAGAGGCTTAGAGGCGTTTAGAGGCTTAGAGGCTTAGAGGCGTTTAGAGGCTTAGAGGCTTACGGGCTGCCTCCGGACATTAGAGACTTAGAGGCTTAGAGGCTTACAGGCTGCCTCCGGACATTAGAGGCTTAGAGGCTTAGAGGCTTACAGGCTGCCTCCAGACATTAGAGGCTTAGAGGCTTAGAGGCTTACAGGCTGCCTCCAGACATTAGAGGCTTAGAGGCTTAGAGGCTTACAGGCTGCCTCCAGACATTAGAGGCTTAGAGGCTTAGAGGCTGGCGACGAACTGGAACCCCCCCTCCCGCTACGATGCCACTACACTACACTGCACTCAATTGCATTCAATTACACTACACTACATTACATTACACTACACTACACTACACCACACTACACTACACTACACTACACTACATTACACTACAGTACTCCCACTACACTTCACTACATAACACCACAGTACACTCCACAACACTACAACTACAACTACACTCCACTACACTCCACTACACTCCACTACACTCCACTGCACTCCACTACACTCCACTACACTCCACTACACTCCGCTACACTCCACTACACTCCACTACACTCCACTACACTCCACTACACTCCACTACACTCCACCACACTCCACTACACTCCACTACACTCCACTACGCTAAATTACACTACACTACACTACATTACACTACACTACACTACATTACACTACACTACACCCCACTACACTACACTACATTGCACTACACTACATTACAATACCTTCCACTACACTTCACTACATTAAACTACACTACACTCCACTACACTACAACTACAACTGCAACTACGCTCCGCTACACTCCACTACGCTAAATTACACGACACTACACTCCACTACACTACACTACATTGCACTACACTACATTACAATACCTTCCACTGCACTTCACTACATTACACTACACTACACTCAACTACACTACAACTACAACTACACTCCACTACACTCCACTACACTCCACTACACTAAATTACACTACACTACACTACATTACACTACACTACACTACACTACATTCCACTACACTACATTACACTGAATGACACTGCACCACAGATAGACAGGTAGACAGATAGACAGATAGACAGATAGATAGATAGACAGATAGACAGACAGACAGACGGACAGACAGACAGATAGATAGATAGATAGACAGATAGACAGATAGACAGATAGACAGATAGACAGATGAAAGAGAGAGAATGAGAGAGATAGATAGATAGAAAGATAGATAGATAGACAGATAGACAGATGAAAGAGAGAAAGAGAGAGAGAGAGATAGGTAGATAGGTAGATAGATAGATAGATAGGTAGATAGGTAGATAGGTAGATAGGTAGATAGGTAGATAGGTAGATAGGTAGATAGGTAATTAGATGAAAGAGAGAAAGAGAGAGATAGATAGATCAATAGATAGATAGATACATAGAAGATAGGTTGGTAGGTAAGTAGATAGTCAGAGAAAGAGAGAGAAAGAGAGGAGACCTCAAGCACCTTTCAGTCCATCAGTGGATTCGCTCTGCCATCCCTGATTCACAACAACCAATCTCTCCTATAGGTTTCCTATTTTTGAAACTTCCGCCACCGCCTTGTGCGGTACTACTGGTATACTCAGTGTGCTTGAACTATCTCGAACTTCGCATGTGGTAGAATGCGGTACTTTACTTTCACTCAAGCATGTGCTTGAATGTTGAACACGAGTATGAATCATCCAAAAAGGGTGCCTCAAGCAGAAGCGCAACC
Source organism: Cladocopium goreaui (assembly GCA_947184155.2). NCBI lineage: Eukaryota > Dinophyceae > Suessiales > Symbiodiniaceae > Cladocopium > Cladocopium goreaui. The sequence goes on along the minus strand of CAMXCT020004935.1, from coordinate 63,090 downwards.
TTTGGACTTGTGGCTTTAACATTGCAGGCTTCAGTCGTCAATCGCATCACTGCACTTGTGAGGGCCTCAAGTTGAGCTCTCTTACAGTAGGATCCAGGTAGGGCCAACTGTTGCCCAAATTGCATGATTTGTTTGGGCTATGCTCGGTTTTACTCAGATGGCGTGCCCTGCTGCATGTGACCATAGTGGGGTTCAGATCTTCATGTGGGTCGCTTTAGCCCTGGGGCAGTACAGCTCTTTAAAGTCATCAGAACCAACGGTCCCATATTATATGCGTTGTAGGGACTATGTAGATGACTATACGATGTAGGTATCAGGACAGCACTCTTGTAGAGGACCTGCACAGAAATCACACACTTCACAAAATCATCCTTCGCACACTTCATCTTCAGACATGTTCACAGATAATGAGACATCACAGCATATGGCATGATATAACATTCGCACAAAACAGGGGGAGGTGAAAAAACCTGATGCAAGTGTTGTTGCTGCCCTGGAAGGAGTAGCCACTGGTACATGATCTTGTCCATTACCCACAAGATCCTTTTATGGGAACAGTTTTAACTACAGGATGTATGTTGAAATTCAGTTGGTTATGCATGATCAGTAGGGATGCAACCAGGAGTTTGTTTTGAGAAGGAAACAAACCTTTTGACCGGAGAAAGGTTACTTTTGTGAAGACTCTAAAGGATTATAAGGATTCTTGCAGAACACGATGTTCAAACCACTTTGACTTCTTTGGATCACTTTGTGTGACGAGTGTTTTGCAGCATATTTTCTTTGGAAGAGACAAAGAAGCTTTCTTGTAGGTTATCTTGTAGGACACTCCTGAGAAGCTTTCTTGCGGAGCAGTCTCGTACAACGCCTGGACAACACTCTTGTGCAACGTTTGGCCCAACCTGTGTAGAATCCTGGCGTCGCTATTTCCAAGAATTGCTGAAAGCATGTCCTTGTATAGCACATAGATATACATAGATTATCTATTAACATCGACCCCTCTCAACCATCAGTATGGTGCTGATTTCTTGGTTACCAGTTTCCAAAGAGCAAGGGGAAACCCTTCCAATGATTGTGCCTTCAAATCCTTCAAGCAATGTGCAATCTGAGGAGACCCTTTTTGCTCAGCTGTGACCTGAGGACAAAATGGTGAAGAAGGAGATGATTGACCGGAGTTCAGCCAACGAACAGATCCTGGGCATGATCACGCACAATTCCGAAAGGTGGTGCCAGCTGCAGGTGCAGATCGCACTTGAGAAAGTCGCTTTTTTTGTCTCCCTCCATACTCAAAGTTTTCACACTTATCATGTCTGATCATGTCTGATCATTGCTGATCATTTCTTATCATTTCTTTTTCTTATGTGTTCTTATGTTTTCTTTTTTTATGTTATCTTTGATTTCTTATCGTTTGTTAGCATTTTTTGCCCACCACGCTGCCGCAGGTGCAAATAATGCTGTCCAGACTGCACCATTCCACTGTACTGAGAAGTATAGGATTAAGGTGATGTAAGTGGCTTGGGGTTTAGGATGGTTTTGGTTTGTTTAGGCAAACTGTTTAGGTGTTGTTTTTGGGTGATGTGCTTTGCCCCAAGCTTTCTTTGCAATGAATGTACATGAATGCACCATATTGGGGCATACAAGGGCCATGTAAATAGGCCATGTTGCAAACACGTTGGGGCTGTGTCTCGTGGCCTATATTGGGCGAATTTCCGATCAGGGGCAAGGTTGGGTCGTTCTTTCTTTTTCAATCAATGTCTCTGCAGATTCCTTCCGAATATGCAAAAACTGCAAACAATTGAGAAGCTGCTTATTCTGACTGTTTCTCCTGCACTTTGGCTCATGTTTGACATGTGCAACGCCATTTTGCGTCTATCTTTCGGCAGTATTGGACAAATTGGGTGTGCTCAAATCCGACAAAATGCAGCCTTGACTGGGACATGCTTTTGGTAACATTTGGGTTCAGCACGAACAACAGTGGTCCAGAATGGTTCATTCATTCTGGGACATGAGCGAAGGTCCAGTAGCAAGGAACCATCGCGGGATTGGGTTGCGCAATGTCGATACGATTATTATTGTTGTTGTAGGTCTTACTTTACTTTCGAAATTAAAACACAGAAGCCAAGAGTATGAAGCGGATAAGGACAGGTTTGGAAAAAGCATCCCCCGAGCACAATTTTAACGGAGACAGCAATCCAGGAGACTATGTCCTTTGCACAGGATCTCTCTAATCATTTAGGACGCTTTCACCGACAAGCGGTCTGCGGAATTTTGATTCAGGACCATTCATTTTCATTTTTGGCACCATACAGCAGTTATGGTGCGGTTTCTTCTAGCAGGATTGTTGTCGCTTTTGCCCTTGGAAGAATTGCATGTTTGGAGCTGCAGGACCATTCAATTCAAAGGATTGTCTGCAACTCTCATGAAATGGGGATGGGTCACGATTAGGGCACCCCCAAAACTAGATGTTTCATTACTATGAATTGACCCTGACCCAAGTCCTGTCCTTTATCAACTTGCTGTCCACGCAGGCAAAATTTGATGAAATCCTTGTCTACATCCAAAAAGGCAGCTCTGCAGGCGCTGTTCCAGTGACATTTTCTCCACTCAAACGCGACCATTTTCGATCACTTTTCGAGGGCAGATTTTTTGTTTGTGCGTAGAGCTTTTAACAGGTTGCTGCAACCTTTGGCAAGATGCAATACTGCTCCCATGTGAAGTGATTTTGATTGATATGTCATGCACAGATGCGCACAATTTCTAATCCCTCTTGGTACAAAAGCGTCCCATTGCAGTTCTTGCTACAAGCTAAATGCTGGTCCAGCAACAGCTAGAAGCAGCATAACATCTTTGTGTTTGAAGTACGAACCTTATCACATAGTTTTCCAAATGCCTTAGGATAAGCTTGATTGTGGCCGTTCGATTCTATTTGTCACAATCTAGTCTCGTGCCAACAATGTGCCATGCTAGGAGCAGCGAGCTTGCGAATTGCACTGACACATCTTGGAACATCTCAACATCGTTTTGCTTGGCTAGTTTTCCAGTTTCTGTGCTATTTCACACGATTTCAAGAATGAGAAACTTGTCCAATTCTAAATCTAAAGCAGACTGCTCACTAACTTCTTTCATTTTGTGCAAGGCAGAGCAGCGCGCCTTTTGATCCTAAAAGAGCCTAGCAGTCAAGCTAGTTGAGTTGTGGTGCACACTGATAAGAACAGATACTTCACCTGTCCAGCATGTCACAGTCATGTACATGAACCCTTTTGCACTCCCCCCACGACTTCGTCGTGTATAAAAAGGGAGTTTTCGTGCCTTGTGTTTGGAAGGCTCTTTACAGGGCTCAAGGCTCTAAAAGAAATTGGATTTGCCAGTGACGCCAGGTTGTTGTTAGGCCCCACTGGTCTTAAAGAGTGAAAAACTACAGTGCGTAAAGACTCGCACCTTTTGGAATCAACCTCGGCACGTAAAGACTCATGCCTCAGCTGGCTTGTTGGCAATAAAGACCCTGCCAAAGAAAAATTGTCCGGCCCTCAAAAGAGCATCTTTTCAAAATTGCGCTCCACCTGGATCATGCCGTAGAGCTCGAAGTCACTGACAGGGCCGGTGAATCGGATCTCACCGTAACCCTATCGGCAGCCTCTTCACGGCGCTCCACATAAACGTTTGTGGAACTCGCTGCAGCTTTCGATGTTGTCGTTGGCGGACGCAACACCGGTCGCAGACCCAAGTCTGCTGCAGCTTTGGCTGGTTGAACTCCTCGTTCTGCTCGAAGTTCGCCAGTCATCCGCAACATATGGGACAACATCGCCCTCTGACCAGGGTTTCCCATCATCTGCTGTTGTGGTGGCTGCAGACTGCCACCTTGATCACCACCATATCCTGCCGGACCTTGTGGTCTTTGCTGCATCGGCGCAGCCATTGGTGGTTGCCCTTGTAGAGGTCCAGGCACATAGTTCGGAGCTGCCCTCGCCATCGCCTTGGCCGGAGGTGGACCCATTGGAGGTGGTCCCGCTCTCACCTGAGGTGGTGGGCCCGCTGGTGGTGGACCTGGCATTGCATGTTGTACTGGAACTGCTGGTGGTTTGGCCATGCGGTTCATCCACTCCTGCATGTTCTGTTGTTGAAACCAAGCCTGAGGTGGCGGTTTCTTTCCAGGTTGAACCATCCCGTGCTCAAACGGAACCCCTGGGTCAGCCTCCTCCTCTGTGCTTTCTCTGGTCAGCCCATTCTTCGGCACAGCCGCCACATTTCCTTGGAGCGCAAGCGAATGCGTCACCCCAGGAACCACTGGCCGGCGAAGCATCAAGCCCACCTGCGCGAAGTCCATCTCCACCTGCAAGCCATTGAGCACACCATATCTGTAGGTCTGCATGGATCCAACCCAACTGGTCTGATCCCACTGGACCCATCGTCTATACGTCAAAGGAATGGTCTGGCCCTGCATCAGCGCTGTCATCACCTGCTGTGCATGCTGCGCTGGCGGTGCTGATGCCATGCCAAAACTTGCCTTTGCCCGCATCTGTTGCCCCAAACTTCCTGGGACCATCGGCGCCATCTCATGCTCCGGGTCGTTGCGCACCACCCTTGAAGGGCGCGCATTTCCAACCTCTGTGTCCTGCTCCACATTGACCTCTTCTTCAACGTTCTCTGGCTCTGCGTTGACCTCTTCCTCAACATTCGCTGGGTCACCCGCAGTGGTCGAAGTGATTACCACCTCGGTTGCTGTGGTAGCTGCTGGTGGATCTGTAGCAGGTCCTTCGGCTCCACCATCATCACCTCCACCATCATCTCCATCGTCGCCCTCGTCCTCTTCAGGGATGACCTCCATGTCATTCTCAGAGGCCTCTTCCTCCGCAGTCTCGCTGCCATCTTCATGCAAACCATCTGCCACAGGCTCCAAGGCTTCACTGCCCTTTGCCTTGCCCTTCGCTGCGTAGTGGGCCTGCAGCTCGCCAGTAGTGGCTGGTTTGCCTTTTCCAAGTCGTGCTGCCGAGGTGCGACTTTTACTGCTGCTGCTGCCAGCTTGGCCTGGGGTGGTGCCGCTTTCCGTCATCTCCTGAACATCCGCAGCGTAGTCCACCGCTGCTGTAGCTGCCTCCACCGCCAGAGCCACCTCATTGGAGTCCTCGCTGGTGACATTCACCTGGTCGGCTGTGCGCAACGCCTGGACCGCCTTTGCATTGGCCGTCGCCAGGAGGATGCTTCTCCTCTGTTCAGCCGGCGTATCGCCACGCCCCATCAGCACCGGAGCTGCCTGCGCTGAGCCTTTTCCTCCTTGGTCATGTGTGAAGAGCTGGCGGGGTCGACAGCCCTTGGCGAAGATCCTTTGCCAGGACAGGTTTGGACTGAGCACCCCATGGATGATCGTTGACCCATCCTTGCCAGTCTCCACGTCCTGCTTGGTGCCTCTGCCACGTCCCCGAAACCAGTATCCAGGGGGTCGCGCCCAAGCCATTCTTTGCCTCTTGACATCCAGGGTTGTGCATGTCCTGCGTGGACTTTCTTCTTCATCTTCATCTTCATCATCCGCTGGAGGATCCGGCCCATGGTCTCGTTCTGGTTCTCGTCGATTTCGACGATCTCGGCCAGGATCATCTCCATCTCCACCTGGTGGGGGCATAGCCATTGCACCGTGCTTGCCCTCCAACTGCACTTGCCTTTCAGTCTGTGGGGGCTGCTCCTCATCCACAGCCTCTGAAACCAACTCATAGCTCCCATCAGACTGCGTTTCGTCCACCTGCTGCGCTGGTGGTCTTGGAGGTCGCTCTTGTGGTTCTGGTTCTCGAAGACGTGGATCATAGTTGCGGATCGGCACGTACTCAAACCCAAAGCGACTGCCCCTCATCACTCTTGTTCCCATTGCTGCTTGTCCACGTTGTTGAACTGGTCCAAGCTGTTGGGGTTCTGTTCCAGCCCAAATGGCCGAAGTTGTAGGGCTCAACATTGCCACCCTACCACGTTCAGACACCTTGCCAGTGCCCTTTCCTTTTTGGTCAGGCTGACCATCCATCTGGCCTTGTTGGCCTTTGTAGTGACCTCCTTGGCCCTTTCCATGGCCAGGCTGGCCATCATCTTGGCCATTGTGGCCTTTTCCCTTGGTTGCCCTCGAAGCCGGCAGTGAAGAAGTTCCTGTTGCCGAACTCCCTGACGACCTCGCCGTGCTCTCCATGGCGTGTCGCCCGGCACCCAAAACCTCAGTTGGCGGCTCGAGCCCAATGTCCTCAACAGAGAAGTCCTCAATCGGATCTCCTTCAAGTCCATGCCATTGCTCAGCACGACCAACCAAGTTGCAGTTGAAACCATGCCCATCCCCTTGGCGCCTCTTCGAAAGACCTTGTTGTTGACGTCTCTTCCCATGGCTGACTTTGAGCGCCCGAAGTTGCGGCCCGTGGCAGCCCGAAGGGCAGTTGTCAAGGTTTTGAGATGATCTTTGTGGGGAGGAAACTTGATCCCTTTGAGGATAGTACTCCGCACTAAGACTACGCTCCATGTTCGAAACCCTAAAGTTTCTTTTCCCCTCCACATCGATCATCCCTTTTGGGAAAGGTTGCATGGCCTCCTTTTGGCTCTTGTTGGGCGGTTCATTTTCCCTGCCCTCTTCTCGCATGGTGGGTTCATTTGGGGCCCTCACCATGGTTTTCATCAACCTACGGGGTGGTTCATCTTCCCTACCCTCATGTCTCAACGCCGGTTCATTTGGTGCCCTGACGTTGGCCTCTTCCATGTCAGTTGGTTCATTTTCCCTAACTGACCATGGTGGGGAAGGTTCATTATCCCTTTCCCTCTTTTTCATCATCCAACATGCAGCAACGATGAGGCCCAGACCAGTTTCTTGACACTGAGAGTCATCTGTCTCCATCAGCGTCTGGCCAGTTGAGAGAAGCCTCACTACTATCTCTTCCTCTGCTCTCAACTCATCTTCTGCACGTCGTAGATCGTTGAGATCGTCCAGGTAGATGGATTCCACAAAGTTGTCCATCTTTGGTCCTTGAAGCGGTTTCGTCGCTCCATCAGCTGGAAGCACCAAACCACTGACATGCCTCGCACACCATCACGAGAGCTCATCTTGAAACGCTTCTCGAAGGCGAGCATACCTGATCCTCAGATGTCTTGTTCTCCAACTACCTGTGTCATTGGTGCACAAGTGAAGTGCGCTTTTGGAATCGCAGTTGAGGGTCTTGTTGATGTCCCCAACGCCCATCACCTCCAGGAGTGCTGCAAGGCTTTCTCCACACTGGAAACCTTCTCCACAGCTCACCAGTTCGCTTTCGGCTGTTGAAGTGGTAACAAACGGCTGTCTGCCACTTGCCCATGCGATGGGAGAACCCCCAACACATAGTATCACCCCAGTCACCGACTTGTAGTTCTCATGCTCCAGGGCGTGCGAAGCATCCACAAACACCTCCAAGTTGTTGATCGACACCTGCGTGGCCAGCTCATCATTGCGACCATATGGTTTTTGTGCTGAGGTCTTCATGTAGTGCAAACCCTTTGAACTCGTTGCACTCAAATACCTCAGTAACTCATCTCCAAGCTTGACCACATGTCTTGCTCGTCGGTGCGCAAGACGTGCCATGACACCAACATGATACACCATGTCAGGTCGTGTTCGGGTAACCAACCACTGCAGTTCCCCAATGACTTGTTGAGTTTGACGAAGATCTCCTGTTTGCACCTCCTCAGTGTCGTCTTCGCCCAAGTTGGCAAACAAGTTCTTGACTGGTGCCATGCCAGCCTCCATGCCATGTCGTTTCAGTACGTCCTTGAGGTATCCACATTGATGTAGAAAGAACCCGTCCTTGACCTTGGCAATCTCATATCCACAAAACTTCATTTGGTGGTCTTCAGTGACCGTCTCCGGTGGGCTGCATGTCCACCTCCTTTGTACGGCTCCCAACATCGCATTGGCTTGTTCTTGTGGAGCTCCAACTAGAAAGTCATCAACGTAGGTTGCCAAGAAGCCTTGTGAACCTGGCTTCCAAGAGCTTGTCATCTCCACTGGGGTCACCATCCATAGGTGTAGCTCTTCCGTTTGCACGAGCTTGTACTGTACCCCATCAACGCTCCACCTCAACAGCGGCAGCTCCTGGTCTCTATGCACTGACCAATCTTTCGGAGACTCTACAAGGCCGTACAAAGCTCCCTGCACTGACCACCACTCACCTTGTTGTGCCAGACCAAGCTCTACCAGTAGCCTTGGTGGCTGCACCAGTGTTGTTCTGGTCTTGACTGACCTCTTTGGCGCTTGTAAGAATGCTGCTTTGACGTCAATGGACTTGAGGCACCATTCGCGTTCTGCAGCCAACTTCACCAAAAGTCGAATTGCTATCCCATCCACTCCTCCAGCAGCCACATCTGAGTCTGCATCAAGTGGATCGCCATGAACAAAGTTTCCACAAGCCACTATTCTGGCTCGTCTTCTTCCAAGTGGTGCTTTTCTTGTCGCCACCAACTTGCCAGGTATTTTCTCCAGGGCCATCCCTGAGCTCTCCAAGGATGCCACTTCTTCCTTGCTCATCTTGATGATGGTGTTGGTAGACAGCAGGTTGTCTATCTCCTCCTTGATGGCCGGCTTCCACTTGTCTGCTTCTGCACGAACCTCTTTTGCCGCCACCGTGTAGGTCTGGAGAACCTTTTCCTCCTCCCCAAGCACCATCTTGTCGATCTCTTTCGTCAACTGTTGCTGTTGGTTCTGTAGCATCATCAACTGGCTATGGATGCTGTTGGCATATTTTGCCAATTCGCTGACATCTTGATCTTCTTCTGCTTGTGCCAACATGTACCTCTCTTCATTCCAGAGATCGCACATCCCTTTGACCAGATGATTGACTGCCATCTCATCCTTGCATAGTTGTTGTAGTTGATGAACATCTTCATCTTGAGCTTGTCCATCTTGTTGATCTTGTTGATCTTGAACTTCATCATCATCCATCTCTGTCCACTCCCCCCCAGCTGGTACAGCTGGTTCATTGCAGAAGTGACACTTGCTAAGTCTGGGCTGTTGCAACCCGCATCCATTGCATTGTTGGTACGCGGAGCTCATCAAACCGCGCACAGCTGGTGGTTGTTTGCCTCGTACTCGTCGTGGTGGTTGTGGTAATGGTGGTAAAGGCCATGGAAGATCTGTTGCATGTTCTTCCATCTCTTGTAGTTCCACCTCCATCGTACCATCCACCAGTCTTTGCATGTCCTCAAACTCCAAGTCCTCCCCCGGTCCCGGTGCATCATCTTCAAGGATGCTCGGTTCATACCCAGGGCTTTCAGGAAGTTGCTCATGAAGTTGTTCTCCATCTGGTTGTTGACCATCATCTGGTAGTGGAGCTTGTCCAGGGTTGAGATCTTGAAGATTGCCCATCTCAGCTGACTTGGTTGGCACCGACACCACTGTAGTGCGAAAACCATTGCCAGGTTCATCCACCACCCAGTACCCTCCTGATGTTGGTGACATGTCCGCCGAAGGACCAAGAATCCTCACACGTTGCTTCGGATACTTCAGAGGAACTCCTCTGTTGGCCCATGTCTTTTTGCGAACCACACCCCAAACACCAAATGGTAGTAGAGCTGGTAGTTGAAGTCCAAGTACTGAGAGTTGTCTTCGGCATCTTTGTTCAGCTGCTTGTCTCAACGCTAATGGCCAGAAACTCACATCTAAGCCTGATGACTGCAGCAACGTTCTTGTCACATTCTTGAGAATTTGGATCTCGATCTCCGCAGTTGAGTTCTGAGTAGGTTCATCTCCTGGAGAAACTCGAACTTCCAGATTTCTTGCTGATGCCCATGTTCGAAATCGTTGTGACACAAGTTCTTTGGCGCGGTCAACTCTCACCCTGTAGATTGGCACTTGAAGAGCTCGAAATCTGGTGTAGAGAGAAGCCACTGCATTGATTACCGTCGTTTCACGTCGATCACTCACAGGAACAGCAAAGGTGATGGGTTTGACATTGACATCCTGAAGTTCTGCCATCTTATTTTGGAACGCCTGCTTTGTCACGTCCTCCGCATTCACATCCACCTCTGGCGGATTCTTCTCCAAAACTTGCAAAGGAACTTCAGGCAATGGACATGACTCCAGTTGTTTGACAAGCTCATCATCCTGAGCTCCCCCGTCTCTGCAATCTTGTACATGAACATCACCACGTTGAACTCCATTTTGAGGAACTTCAACAACTTCAACTTGTGCTCCCCCCTTCGAGGAATCTGGAGCTCCCCCCTTCGAGGGATCTGAGGCTTGAACATCATACTTCTCCTCCACCTTCTTGGGACGGCCCGGTCCACGAATCACATCCTCCACCTCCTTGAACGGATCTGGGTCCAGAGTCACCTCCGGCAGCAAAGCCTCAAGGTCAGGAAAACCTTCTGGTCTTGGTTTCGGCTTCCAACCCTCCACCAACGCACCAATCTCTGCTAACCATGGGACCTTGACAGTGGCCACCATGAAGTATCTTGCTTTTGCTCTTCCTTGATCTGGTGCTCGTTCAAAAGGTCCTGCCAAATCCACACTCATCTCATAAGTGGATTGAAACTTCTGCCTCCGTCGTGGTCGATCTCGTCCTGCTCCAACTTGACATTGAAGACAATCCTTCCTGTAAGGAATGTGATCCGACATGAGGTGCAAGTACCATGATTCCTCCTCCGTCAGGTTCAACGCTCGCAGTTGTGGTAGTGGAATTGCGTGGATCTCCCTGATCATCAGGTCCTTCAAAGTTGGAGCCCATGCTGCTGTTGACTTGGACAACTCCATAGCCCTTGACAAACTGTCTGGCCATGCTGCATACTTGGTGTCATCCTTCAGGCCATCCAGCGCCTTGATGACTTCCATATTGCTCCACAAACATGTTGGTTTTCGTCGTTGATGTCCAAGAGCTCCTTGATCCACTGTCAACCTTTTCAATCCCACCGCCTTTTCCAACACTGACTTCACTTCGGGCCACACAGTGAAAGAGGCATATTCGACTTCGTCTTGCCTGTACGTCATTGGATCCTCTGGAGTCTCCACTACGGCCTTGACATCGGGGTTGTAGAGCTTGGCCTCATACATCAAGAGCAACGTTCTCAGCCAGAGCTGGCTGTCAGTGTCTGCCAACTGTTGCTCCATCATCGTGTTGGTATCCAGGCCAAACCTCTGCAAACCATGTCTCGATCTCACAGGCCGCGGTCCTCCATCAGACCGGTAACGTGCAGCTGATACTGTTCTGCACGGTGGGCCAGCGAGTACTGCAACCACTCGACCCGACCTCACAAACTGCAATAAAAAGTGCCAAACTGCTGAATCCAAAAGATCTTGTCCTTGAAGTAGATCCACATTCACCACTTCGATGTCATGTGGCATTCTTTTTGACCACCACGCTTGATCTGGACCTAAAAACAAATTCAGCACAATGCCCTTGGCCTTCTTGAAGCGTCGCCGTTGATGGCGATTCCATGGCAATCGAGCCTCATCACCAGCTTTGCTCACCATAGGTTGCAACAACTCCACAGGTGTTTCAGGAAACAACTTATTGAGCTTGTCGGCCATGTCCTTGTCTTCCTGTTTCCAACCTGTGACTTCCAAACTTCGCAACATCAACTGCTTGTTCTTCTCGGCAGTTTCCAGCTCTCGAATGAGCTTCATCCCCACATCATTGGTCACGTAGGGACAATTGTCACGAACTGTGACTTTCACTTCACCCAGCTTGCCATGTGTGAGAGCGCACCCATCGCGATGCCACCTCATCTTGCATCCATGCTGAGTCAACATTCCCAAAGGCACAATTGGCTGCAGATCATCCTTTGTCAACAACGATCTGCTCATCTTTGACATCCTCAGCTGTGTTTTTCCAGTCGCTGTTTGTACCTCTGTTGGGATCGCCTGCATCCACTCAGTCTCATCATAGGGTCCTCTAAGGATATGCGTGGCCCCTGAGTCCAATAGCACACCCTGATTGCTGTCAGTCACCACCGCCAACACCCTCGGAGTCGTTGACGTTGTTCGCATTGTCTTCAGAAGACTGGCCACTTCACCCATGACTGAGGGCTGAACTTGTTGTTGTACTTGAGCAACTTGAGGCTGCTGTTGTACCTGAGCAACTTGAGGTTGCTGTTGTGTCTGAGCAACTTGAGGTTGCTGTTGTATCTGGGCAACTTGAGGTTGCTGTTGTATCGGAGCAACTTGAGGTTGCTGTTGTATCTGGGCAACTTGAGGCTGTGAATCCTTTGAAGACTGATCCACTCCCCCGACCGGCTTGTCCCGGTCCTTACCTTTGCCCTTGTCGTTCTTACCATCCTTTGTCTTTCCCTTGCCTTTGGGGCTTCCTTTGGAGCTTCTATCACCAGGACTTGTCATAACCTTGTCACCAGCCGTGCAGTCTTTGGCAATGTGTTCCAAACTGGAACACTTCCAACATCTCTTCTCCTTGTCGTTGAGATTGTTCCACTCATGGGCATAGGTGCATTTGTCACCCTTGAGGCATCCGTAAGGTTTACCCCAATGCTTGCATGCTCCAGCTCCTGCACCATAAGCATTGCCTTCTGCATTGTTGCCATAGCCTTTCTTACCAGGAGATCCCTTCTTGCCACCACCCTTGTCACCAGCAGCATTGACCACATTGATCTTGGGATTGCCTGAAGTCGGACTTGCCTTCGTCATTGTTCCATGATGCAAGTGATCCGCTTCAGCGATCAACATCTGCAGATAGTTCTCCGCTGTAAGCTGTGTAGGCGCCACATCCACCATATGGGTCATGCGGAAGTTGCTGATGCGAAAGCTCGCTTGATGCTCCTTCGCAATCACTGTCCGCATCACTTCAGAAAGTGCGCTCACCTGCAGCAAGGGATCTGGAACCTGTAGTCCAAGTTCACGAGCTCGCAGGAGTTGACGTCGCCATTGGCGTAGCATCTCACCAGCTTCAGCTGCAGATTTGGCTGCTGCGGTTTGAGTCAAGTTGTTGAGGATGGTGCTTTTCTCGTTGAGACCACCAGGTTGGTACAGCTTCAAAATGCGAAACACCAGCTGCACACATGTCATCTCTCGCAAAGAGATTGCTTCTTGTTTGACCGTCTGTGGCACTGCGGCTAACAACATTGACAGCACACGAGACTCCAACCTGACATACTTGTTCTCCACTTGAAGGTCAGGTTGCACAGCCATGCGATCCATTGGACCCGCTGTCAGCCATGTTGCATAGGCATCTTGAGCTCGTTGTACTAGTCCAGTCCACCACACTCTCGCACCTTCTGAGACATCTGAGATCAGCGGCATCAACTCACTTAACCAATCTCCTGCACGAAGGGCAGCCTGAGACTCTGACACGTCCTTCAAAATTGGCAGTGTAATCGGCACATTTCTCAGCACCTCAGAAGCTTCGCCATCAGGACTTTTTGCTTGTGGTTGAGGTTGTTGCCATTGCAGTGGCACTGAACCATATTGCATTGGTGCTGCATACATTGGTACACCAGAAGGTCCAACTCCATGTCCTTGAGGCGGTTGTGGTGGTGGTTGCGGAACATAACCAAAATCCGCTGGTGGACCACCATGTCTGTGCACCGGTTGCTCCCAGTACTCACCTGTCAACCTTGGTCTTTCGCCATGCATCATCCTGACCTCTCTGTCCAACCATGCAAAGCGATCTGCTCCAGGTTGAAGATGATGCTGCTGTTGTGGTTGTTGATCCACTGGAGTCCAAAAATCCTCCAAACCATCAAAACCTGTTCCACCACCCACGTGCTCATCAACTGCAAATGGGTCAAACTGCCATGGTGGAAGTTCTGGAAGATCTGCTACCTCCCGTGGTGGTTGTCCCGGTGGAACTTGAGTTCCTCCAGGTGTTGTTCTTGGTGACAGCGAGTAGTACTGAGGTCGGCGCGGTGGTGTCCTTGGTGGTTCCACGCTTGAACTCTTCTTCTTGAGCTCCTTCTGCAACTCCTCATTCTTCTTTTCAAACTCATCACGCTGGCGTTGCAAGTCCTCAGCATACTTCTTCATCTCTTCCTTTTGTTTTTCCATCTCAAGCTTCTGTCTGTGAAGCTCTTCAACCATTGATTGCTCCAAAGCCCGCTTGAGCTCATCACGCTCATCTCTTCCTTGTTGATTGACATCGTCCACAAAGGTAGTTGTGCTACAACCTTGTACTCCACCTTGTGGTTGCCGACTTGCCTCACGTGGCATCTGTCGTCTCATCTCATACTGTTGCACTCCCATTGGAACTCTTTCCAAGGGTGATCCATCATCTTGCCGATGACCTCGTCTTTGAGATTGATCTCGCAGACCACTTGGTACTGTTCGATGACCTTGAACTTGACGTCGTTCAGGTCCATAGCCATGACTGACTCCTCGGTGGCGTCCAGTCTCTTGCACATTTCCTTCAGACCTTGAGGGTCCATGACGGCTGACTCCTCGATGGTGTCCAGCCTCTTGCACATTAACTTCAGACCTTAAGGGTCCACGGCTGACTCCTCGATGGTGTCCAGCCTCTTGCATGATGTCAGACCTTTGAACTGGTATCTCACCTCCCAGTCCTCCAGTCTTCCCACCTTGTCTTGCAACCCCATGAGATGGTATCTCACCTCCCATCCCATTGGGCCGCACCACTCTTCCTTGACCATGCCCCTTGCCAGAACGTTGCACTTCTCCAGCAAGTAGCCCTGTCGCGACACCTCGATGGTGCCCAACTTGTTCAACACCTTGAGGGTGTTCATCTTGATCGACACCTTGAGGGTGCCTAACTTGATCGACACCTTGAGGGTGCCTAACTTGATCGACACCTTGAGGGTGCCTAACTCACGTCCAACACACCTTGAGGGTGTCCACATTGTTCGACACCTTGAGGGTGTCCAGCACGTTGACCTTGTCCAGCATCTTGAGGATACCGAAGGTCCACACCTTGAGAGTGTGCAAATTGATCGACACCTTGAGGGTGTCCTGCATGTTGACCTTGTCCAACATCTTGAGGATGTCGAAGGTCCACACCTTGAGGGTGTACTTCACGGCGACCTTGTCCAGCATCTTGAGGATACCGAAGGCCTTGACCTTGTCCAGCATCTTGAGGATACCGAAGGTCTTCATCATCATTTGATGGCATAGCCCCTTGAGTCTGCAAGGCCACACCTCGTCTTGTACTCCAACTTGACGGAGCACTCATTCGTCCCATTGCTAGCGGCTCCAACTCTCGCGACGCGTCTGCATCTTCTATCTCCGGAAGGTCCTCCTTGACTGAGACCTCTTCCCTTGGCGTCCACATCGGCTGCTCCATGGTCAACTGACGTGCTTCTCGTAGGTGTTCTTGCTGAACCCCTGCTGACCACCACGGATTCGGCTCGGTGCCTAAGTCCAACAGGTCAGTGCTCACGTCCAGTTCTTGCCGTAGAGCCCCTCCATGTTCGCCTCGTAGTAGAGCTCGTCCTCCACCTTGACCATCACTGCCATTGGGTAGAGCTCTTTCATCTCCACGCCGAAGGTCTCTGCCGTCATGTCCAGCTCGGTCTCTTCCATGCCCTTCTTGGCCTTCTTGATCCAGCCGTAGAGCACGAGGTCCACTTCTACCAAGTGGCACCGAACACGACCTAGTCCACGACACGGCAGGCGCCCCTCAGCTGAGCGTTGGGCTCATAACCTGTGCAAGGCAGAGCAGCGCGCCTTTTGATCCTAAAAGAGCCTAGCAGTCAAGCTAGTTGAGTTGTGGTGCACACTGATAAGAACAGATACTTCACCTGTCCAGCATGTCACAGTCATGTACATGAACCCTTTTGCACATTTAATTTGCACACCATTTGTCGACAGCGAAGACGGCGAAGGCGACTACCAAGAATAGTTGTGCTACACTTTCCTGTAGGTTGTTGAAACATAACTCAAAAAATGCAATAGAAAACATGTGTACTGTATACTGTATACCGTATCAGTATATCAAACATCAAGTGGGATGCCAAGTAGGAACTCTCAACCAAAGTGTCAGTGCAAAGCAACGTTTTGACAAGCTGCACATGTCCTCATATGTTATTGATAGTTTGTCATGCTTTGGAAAGAACAACGGAACCTCTCTGGGACAGGTGATGCAGCAGGCAAGATGGCAGGGCACCTTCGTTGTTGAGCCGATCTTATTTCCGCCAATTTTTGATTTGTCCCAGTCCGAATCAAGCCTCCCTGCCTCCCTGTTCTTTTGCATGCCTGATTTCGTGCAGGAAGTGATGGTTTTTCCCTGGGCTGATCTTTGGAAGATCGGTAGATCAGAGAGGTCTGACTCGAAGGAAGCGGCCAGACAATTGCAGAATTTGCCTGGCCCATGATTTGATTCAAAGTGGAAATAATTGATGCAAAATGATGCAAAATGCAGTTTCACAGCTAGGATAGTGTAGTTTTTTGCTGAGAGTGCTGGCAGCGATGCAGGCACATCAATCAATTCATGCGCACGTTGTGATTGTGAACTAGCTGTGCTCCGGAAAATATTGTTTGCTCCAGAATCTCACCTGATGCTTATTTATCCTCCACAACCTCAATAAAATGGAATCATATCTCAGCGGTTTTCCCTTGGCAAATCTGCAGCTCATCTTAATCGCAAACGGGACCGGTGCCATGTCTGCTCCTGTGGCAGGCGAATAAGTGATTTGTGACACGCTGTGAGGGAAATTGGCTGAAAGTGGTGCTTGCAAGGTGCAAAGCATGAGCGGTGGCCACTTGAGCAAGGCAAGGGCCACAATGGAGGAAGGTTGGGAAGGGAGGCAAGGTCTCGTGTTTGACGTGGCAGGGCTTATGCTGCTTGCATTGGAAGGGTTTACGGCTTGGCAGGAGTTTTTCGAGCTGGTGAAGAGCATTGGCGAGTCACGCTCCAAGCAGGAGGAGGATAAGATTATCGTTGGGGAGATTGCCATATTGAAGCAGCACCTTAGTGCGCCCAACATATCGGCGAAGAAGATGAAGGCTGGAAGTGGGATGGACCAGACCTTGAGCTTGCAGATTCTTCAGTTGATTGATTTCGGATGCCGCGTTCTGTCCTCCTTTGGTATATATTATTCAAGCAAGATATCTCTTGGTGGGTCTCAGAGCATTCGATGCACAAAAAGGGGAAGTAGGCAAATAAATATGAAACCGTCCACCTCATGCAACCGAATGATTGCTTCCTACAACTTCTGCTTTATTTTTGAAACCGAACCTTGCAGTCAACATGTCAGGAGTACATGATCCGGGCGGTCTATGCAGAGATGCTAGGACATGATGCTTCTTTCGCATACATTCATGCGGTGAAGCTTACACACGAGAAGAACCTCTTCGCGAAGAGGAGCCAACCACTTGAACAAAAACTGCATTTGTCATTATGCACTTTCTGTGAGAAATTTGGGTGTGAGAGTGTATTTGCCTTTCAACTATATAACTAGTCATGGCAAAGAGCGGGCCTTTCTGCGTGCTGGTTGTGATGTGTTGCTTTGCCCCTGCTGCGTCTATAGGTGTTGATGGCTGACTGCGGCTCTAGTTGGGGAATCTTTTGAGTCCCCCCCTGCTGTTTCCTGGTTCGTGCATGCTTTGGAATCATGACATTCGATTCTTGGATACCGTGGGTTCCCACACCCTGTTGCCAGTTTTGCAGATAGTTTTCCAAAATGTTCCTTGCCATGGTAAGACTTTCCATAATTGTTCATCATGCTCGCAGAAGCAGGGTAGGCACAGGCTGTGTTCGAAGGCATGGATTGTTTTCGTACAATCATTGCCAAATGAGTATGTTCTTGAACATTGTCGAAGCGTTGTGGTCGGGTTATGATTACCACCCAATGATTGGGTTGCCAGTTAGAAAACAGTGTCAGTGCCCACAGCAGTGTCATTTTTGATCTTCGGTTTTGGCCTCTTACGGGCGGAAAATTCTTTTGCAGTCTTCAATGTGTTTTCCTGCTTGAACGTGTGCTTGCAGTCTACGTAGAACCCGCACAAACACTATCACTATATAACACACGCACACACACACACCCACACACGCACACACGCACACATGCCTCCAGGCAGATCCAAACAAACACTGTCTCCAATGTATCCCCACAGGCATGAGTCAAGGAGGATAGTGTACAATGGCTCGAAACGAGGTGGCCTGTCACATGCGCTGAAGCCCCACCTGTCCCTATCGTCCTTTTTCGATTTGAGCCAAAGAAGTGAAAAATGATGCAGTCAAAACGCTTTCACTCAGCTGCAGACCCGTCCTTCCTCCCTTCCTTCATTCCTTCCCTTCAGGTTGTGCAGACCGTTTGTGGCACACTAGAGTGTGTGTTTATATATATATAATATACGCACTGCAGATTTTACATGATGTTACGCTTCTGAGACATATATATATAATTATATATATATATAATGTATATACACATAATTTCCTGATGGTAGATGTATCCTTTTATATAAATGTATACATGTTACATGTATAGTTATGTATATATATATATATATATACAGATACATATACATATACATGTAAATATGCATATGCATTGTGCATAAACATATACATATGCATACACATAGAAGTTCCTTATTATAACAAACACAACACAAGGCAGCGCGACGCAGCGTACCGCAAAGCAACATGACCCAACATAACACACCGTGACACACCATGACACACCAGTACACACCATGACACACACACAATGACACAATGTGACATAACATGACACAACATGACACACCGCGGCGCAACATGACACAACATGACACCATCATGCTTACATGCATGCATGCATGCATGCATGCATGCATGCATACATGCATACATTCTTGCATTCTTACATACATACTTGCAAAACTACATACTTACATACATTTGTACATCCGTATTTGCGTACGTACATTCATACATTCGTACATACATACATTATTGTAACATTGCACTGCACTGCACTGCACTGCACAGCACAGCACAGCACTGCATCACATGACATGACATGACATGACATGACATACATCCCGCAAATTTATATTATATAGCTTATATACCCAAACTTTGTGCAGAGCGGCCATGATATTTGATACACTGCTGAAACCAGCTGTGAACAACTTCCGTGAGGATCGGCTACTTAACTTGCAATCTCTTCTTGCACAAAGATCATGAGCTCATGCTCTTGCTGATCAATACAATGCAGCGGGACTTGCAAAGTGCCAACCACATTGAGGTTGGAACCCCAAAGTTCAGTCATTTGTTTCTCAGCCAACCTTGCTCAGTATCCTGACCCTATTGATACCTTCAATTCCTGCTATACATTCATGAGGAAATCAAATTGCCTTTTTTGGGGTTTCTTCTGAGGTTTGTTCTGCTCTCGCTTCAGTTTGTCGCCTGGTCTTGCGGCCTTGTTTGACTCTAACCCGATTATCTGATCAATACGACACAGCGACGATAGTGAAAAGACAGTTCTACCCTTGAAAGATTTGGAGGTGAACTTGGAGATGATCCCTGCCATATCCCCTCTGGTATTCAAACTCTTATCTCATCCGCAAGAGGCGCACCTTTGAGTTGTGCCATGTTGTGCCTATGATCAAAGGAAGTTGGGAAGCAATACTTCCGTGTTACGGACAAATAGATTTGTGAGACTTGACCTTGATGAAGGGCGATGTGTGACTTTACACTACATAACAACACATCACAAAAGAATTGACCTTGATGAAGGGCGGTGTGTGACTTTACACTGCATAACAACACATCACAAAAGAATTGACCTTGATGAAGGGCGGTGTGTGACTTTACACTACATAACAATAGATTCATGGGGTTTGCGTTGGGGAGGAAGCCGGAGCACAAAAACTTGTGTTTTTCCGTGTCAAGTGGCTGCAGCCGGCGATGAAAGGTACCTCCTGTGTGCGGCGGTTGCGGCTGCGGTCGGTTTGCCTTTTTTTTGGCCGCACTGTAACGGTGGCTTCAAGCTGCTTTGGGTGTGCTTGTGCGTGCGTGGTTATAGGGTGTTTTGGAATTTGTGGTTGCAGATCGCAGTGAAATGGCTGCATGATTTGTGTCATCTGGTGTTGCCATGTGCGTAGATACGTGCAGGTTTGCGACGTGATGCTGCGAAACACGTTGTAATGGCTGCATGAATGTTGCATGGGGTTTGCGTTGGGGAGGAAGCCGGAGCACAAAAACTTGTGTTTTTCCGTGTCAAGTGGCTGCAGCCGGCGATGAAACCTCCTGTGTGCGGCGGTTGCGGCTGCGGTCGGTTTGCCTTTTTCTTTGGCCGCATTGTAACGGTGGCTTCAAGCTGCTTTGGGTGTGCATGTGCGTGCGTAGTTATAGGGTGTTTTGGAATCTGTGGTTGCAGGCCGCATTGAAATGGCTGCATGATTTGTGTCATCTGGTGTTGCCATGTGCGTAGATACGTGCAGGTTTGCGACGTGATGCTGCGAAACACGTTGTAATGGCTGCATGAATGTTGCATGGGGTTTGCGTTGGGGAGGAAGCCGGAGCACAAAAACTTGTGTTTTTCCGTGTCAAGTGGCTGCAGCCGGCGATGAAAGGTACCTCCTGTGTGCGGCGGTTGCGGCTGCGGTCGGTTTGCCTTTTTCTTTTGCCGCATTGTAACGGTGGCTTCAAGCTGCTTTGGGGGGTGTGCTTGTGCGTGCGTAGTTATAGGGTGTTTTGGAATCTGTGGTTGCAGATCGCATTGAAATGTGTCATCTGGTGTTGCCATGTGCGTAGACACGTGCAGGTTTGCGACGTGATGCTGCGAAACGCATTGTAATGGCTGCATGAATGTTGCATGGGGCTTGTGTTGGGGAGGAAGCCGGAGCACGAAAACTTGTGTTTTTCCGTGTCAAGTGGCTGCAGCCGGCGTTGAAAGGTACCTCCTGTGTGCGGCGGTTGCGGCTGCGGTCGGTTTGCCTTTTTTTGCCGCACTGTAACGGTGGCTTCAAGCTGCTTTGGGTGTGCTTGCACGTGCGTAGTTATAGGGTGTTTTGGAATCTGTGGTTGCAGATCGCAGTGGAATGGCTACATGATTGTTGTCATCTGGTGTTGCCATATGTGTAGATACATGCGGGTTAGCCACGTGATGCTGCAAAACGCATTGTAATGGCTGTGTCAAGGTTGCTTGGCACCGCGGCTGCATGCGTAGTACTATTCCCATTTGCAGCTGGACATCGTAGCTCGTATTGGAGTGGCTGCATCAAGGCAGATTTTCTCAATTTTGGCGGTAGCAATTTTCCTAAAATGCTTCAAAATCGTCTTTTCGTCGCTTTGGCGTGGAGATCCGGTTTTGGAGCTGCAATTTTTGTTGTGATTATGTACAGGAAAGCTTCTCTGTGTAAAGACTTCTTTCTGTAAAAGCTTGCTGTGTGTAAAAGATTTTGTGTGTAAAAGCTTGCTTTGTGTAAAAGCTTCTCTGTGTGTAAGTGTTCTGTGTGTAAACGCTTGCTGTGTGTGAAAGCTTGCTGTGAGTGAAAGCTTCTCTGCGTAAAAGCTTGTTGCGTGTAAAAGCTTCTGTGTGTAAAAGCTTCTCTGTTTAAAAAGCTTGCTGTGTGTAAAAGCTTCAACTGTCAAAGAACTTGCTGTGTGTAAAAGCTTTCTTTGTGGAAGCTTTGTATCACAAAGTAGTAATGGGAAGTGCTTTGCGCAAGCTTCGTAGTACAAAGTAGTACTGGGAAGTAATTTGTGCAAGCTTTGTAGTACAAAGTGGTACTGGGTGCAAGCTGTGTGTAGTACAAAGTAGTGCTGGGAAGTGGTTTGTGCAAGCTTTGTAGTACAAAGTAGTACTGGAACCTGCTTTGTGCAAGCTTCGTAGTACAACGTAGTACTATACTGGGAAGTAGTTTGTGCAAGCTTTGTAGTACAAAGTAGTACTCCCTGGCAAAATAACATGGACAAAAAAAAGTAAAACATATCTTTTTGGTCCATGTTAATTGAGGGGTGAAACTGGTGCGGGAGGGTCCAGGTTAACCTCAAAAATCACGATTTTGGCAATTTCAGAGCTTAACATGGAACTTGGCACTTTTTAGGCGGTATTTGCACGGTTTTGAGGTTTTGACCCTTTAACATGGAACATTAAAAGAACATTTATGTTGAAAGCCAGGTTTGAACTGGTCCATGTTAACCAAAACAAAATACGCATCTTGTGGTGGTTAGATCTACAATTTGGGCTCCCAAGCAACTTCCCTTTTTCCCCGATCTAGGCTTATTACATTTTTTGGAAATGCTTTTAAACCAGTGATTCTGGTGGTTGCCCTTTGTTGACAGCAAAAATGCTTCAAAGGAGCAATTTTAAATAAAGAATTTAACCGGAAAAAAATATTTCATCATCTCCAAATTCAGGACTGAGCCGTTGGACCCCAAGATCCCCACCGGTGGTTAACATAGAACATGCGAACCCGTCATGGGTCCAAGTCCTCGAGCCCGGGCTCTGTAGCCCGCCTTCCCCGACTCCGAGTCGCCGCCCCCAGCTCTGAAATATCAACCTTACTTTTTCCCTTGTTTTTCTTTATTTTTCATTATGTTTAATTGTTTTTTCCGTGTTTTTCTCTATTTTGTACTTTTTTTCATTGTTCCCCACATCACTGTGTGGAGTTCTTGTTTTTCGCTTGGATCCCGCCGGTGCCGCCTTCGCCTCGCCCTCCGCCGCCTCCTCTTCATCACTCCCTCATCACTCACTCGCTCACTCACTGACTCACTCATTCACTCACTCACTCACTCACTCACTCACTCACTCGCGTGGCAGGCGCAGTACAGATAGCTTCCTGGCTGCCTTTGGCGTGGCAGGCGCAGTACACAGAGCCTCCTGGCGGAGCTGCGGCGCGCGTGGGCGCCGCTGGCCGCTGTCGCGTGGCAGGCGCAGTACAGATAGCTTCCTGGCTGCCTTTGGCGTGGCAGGCGCAGTACACAGAGCCTGCTGGAGGAGCTGCGGCGCGCGTGGGCGCCGCTGAAACAGCAGGGCCCTGAAGGACGGACCGGGCCTGCGGGCCACGGTCCCCACTGCCGAACGCCACTTTCTGAACCCACAAGAAAACTAACTGTCTGACCTCCTTGTTGCTAGTAAGGCCTCCTCTGACGCGCTCCCCCTGCTGGCGGCAGGGGTCGGCGGATATTTCATCATCTCCAAATTCAGGACTGAGCCGTTGGACCCCAAGACCCCCACCGGTGGTTGACATGGAACATGCGAACCCGTTGTTGGGTCCAAGTCCTCGGGCCCGGGCTCTGTAGCCCGCCTTGCCCGACTCCGTATTTTTCATTATGTTTAATTGTTTTTTCCGTGTTTTTCTGTATTTTGTACTTTTTTTCATTGTTTTTCTTTGTTTTTCTCTATTTTTCATTACTTTTCATTGCCCCAACAACGGGTTTGCCTGTTCCATGTTAACCAGCGTCGGGGCGGGTCGTGTTGTCTCGATTCTGGCACTCGTTAACCTGGAATAGATCTACAATTTGGGCTCCCAAGCAACTTCCCTTTTTCCCCGATCTATACTAGGCTTATTGCATTTTTTGGAAATGCTTTTAAACCAGTGATCCTGGGGGTTGCCCTTTGTTGACAGCAAAAATGCTTCGAAGGAGCAATTTTAAATAAACAATTTATCCGGAAAAAATAATTTCATCATCTCTAAGTTCAGGACTGAGCCGTTGGACCCCAAGACCCCCATCGGCGGTTAACATGGAACATGCGAACCCGTTGTTGGTCCAAGTCCTCGAGCCCGGGCTCTGTAGCCCGCCTTCCCCTACTCCGAGTCGCCGTCCCCAGCTCTGAAATATCAACCTTACTTTTTCCCTTGTTTTTCTTTATTTTTCATTATTTTTAATTTTTTTTTTCCGTGTTTTTCTCTGTTTTTTACTTTTGTGAATTGTTTTCTCCTTGCTTCTCTCTATTTTTCATGATTTTTCATTGCCCCAACAACGGGTTCGCCTGTTCCATGTTAACCACCGTCGGGGGAGGGTCGTGTTGTCCCGATTCTGGCACTCGTTAACCTGGAATAAATCTACAATTTGGGCTCCCAAGCAACTTCCCTTTTTCCCCGATCTAGGCTTATTGCATTTTTTGGAAATGCTTTTAACCAGTGATTCTGGTGGTTGCCCTTTGTTGACACCAAAAGTGATTCAAATGAGCAATTTTAAATATATAAATAATTCAACCGGAAAACGTATTTCATCATCTCCAAATTCAGGACTGAGCCATTGGACCCCAAGACCCCACCGGTGGTTAACATGGAACAGGCGAATTCATTGCCCCAACCGGCGGGAACACTCTTATTGTATTGCAACCCTTGGTTCTTGAATTGGATTTGGATTTACCGTTATTTATTATTTACTTCGTACAGCATTTCCTGCAGTCAGGTTCTGGTTGTTTCCATGTGTTGTCCCGACTCTGGAACTCGTTAACATGGAATAGGTCTACTATTTGGGATCCCAAACAACTTCCCTTATGCCCGGATCTGGGTTTATTGTATTTTTGGAAATGCTGTTAAAAACCAGTGATTCTGGTGATTGCCCTTTGTTGACAGCAAAAATGCTTCAAATGAGCAATTTTAAATAAAGAATTTAACCGGAAAAAATATTTCATCATCTCCAAATTCAGGACTGAGCCGTTGGACCCCAAGACCCCCACCGGTGGTTAACATGGAACAGGCGAATTCATTGCCCCAACCGGTGGGAACAGTTTGATTCTATTGTGCTGTAATCATTGGTTTTTGAAGTGCAGCATTTCTTGTAGTCAGGTTCTTTGGTTAACATGGACCATTTCAAACTTAGATTTCAACATATATTCTCTTTGAATGTTCCATGTTAAAGGGTCAAAACCTCAAAACCGTGTAAACAACGCGTAAAAAGTGCCAAGTTCCATATTAATCTCTGAAATTGCGAACATCGTGATTTTTGAGGTTAACCTGGACCTTCCCACACCAGATTCACCCCTCAATTAACATGGGCCAAAAATAAATATTTTTTTTATTTCGTCCAGGTTTTTTCACACGATGAGTCTAGTCTGTTTAACATGGAACCCAATTTTTTTTATCATTTTGATGCAAAACCACCCTAATTTTCCCCTGCTAATCTTGCGGATTTCGAGCCCTGTCAAGAGCACAGAGGCACCCCCGCATCAAAAATAATAGAAAGAAAAAAATCCGTCTGCAGATCGTACATGTATTTTGTCATTTTGGGGCAACCCAGTTGATTTTCCCAACATGTGAACCTTAAATCTTAACATAGAAAAAAAGGACCCCATGGGGAGGACTTTTTCTTCCATGTTAAGATAAAACACTGCTCGGCAGGTGCCATGTTAAGAAAGGGTTTTTTCGCGTTTCAGGTAACACGTTATTTTGCAGGGGTGTACTGGGAAGTGCTTTGTGCAAGCTTTGTAGTTCAAAGTAGTGCTGGGAAGTGCTTTGCGCAAGCTTTGTAGTACAAAAGTAGTACTGGGAAGTGCTTTGTGCAAGCTTTGCAGTACAAAGTTGTACTGGGAGGTTTTGTAGTACAAAGTAGTACTGGGAATGCTTTGTGCAAGCTTTGTAGTACAAAATAGTACTGTGAAGTGCTGCAAGCTTTGTGGTGCAAAGTAGTACTGGGAAGTACTTTCTGCAAGCTTTGTAGTACACAGTAGTACTGGGAAGTGCTTTGTGCAAGCTTTGTAGTGCAAAGTTGTACTGGGAAGTGCTTTGTGCAAGCTTGCAGTACAAAGTAGTACTGGGACGTACCTGCGCAAGCTTCGTAGTACAAAGTAGTACTGGGAAGTGCTTTGTGCAAGCTTTGTAGTACAAAGTAGTACTGGGAAGTGCTTTGTGCAAGCTTTGTGGTACAAAAGTAGTACTGGGAAGTGCTTTGCGCAAGCTTTGCAGTACAAAGTTGTGCTGGAACGTGCTTTGTGCAAGGTTTGGAGTACAAAGTAGTACTGGGACGTACCTGCGCAAGCTTCGTAGTACAAAGTAGTACTGGGAAGTGCTTTGTGCAAGCTTTGTAGTACAAAGTAGTACTGGGAAGTGCTTTGTGCAAGCTTTGTGGTACAAAAGTAGTACTGGGAAGTGCTTTGCGCAAGCTTTGCAGTACAAAGTTGTGCTGGAACGTGCTTTG
Source organism: Cladocopium goreaui (assembly GCA_947184155.2). NCBI lineage: Eukaryota > Dinophyceae > Suessiales > Symbiodiniaceae > Cladocopium > Cladocopium goreaui. The sequence continues at coordinate 37,126 of CAMXCT020004935.1, read as the reverse complement.
TGCAAGGTTTGGAGTACAAAGTAGTACTGGGAAGTGCTTCCTGCAAGCTTTGTAGTACAAAGTAGTACTGGGAAGTGCTTTGTGCAAGCTTTGTAGTACAAAGTAGTACTGGGAAGTGTTTTCGTGCAAGCTTTGTACTACAAAGTAGTACTGGGAAGTGCTTTGTTCAAGCTTTGTAGTACAAAGTAGTACTGGGACGTGCTTTGTGCAAGCTTTGTAGTACAAAGTAGTAATGGGAAGTGCTTTGTGCAAGCTTTGTGGCACAAAGTATTTTAGAGAGGCTTTTCTGTGTAAATGCATCTGTGTCACAAATTTATGTGTGCAAAACCTTTCTGCGCCCAATGGTTTTTGTGTGCAAGAGACTTCTCTCTCACAGTAAGAGCTTTCTAGCGTGCAGAACAGCTGAGATGAGTTGAGGCGAACTTCGAGGAGATTAGAAAGGTTGATCAGTGCTCGGATGAGATGAAAACAGTTGAGAAGAACTTATACTTAGATGACATGTGAGAAGCGATGGGATGAGATGAGAAGAGCTGAGATGAGGTCAGAAGAGCTCACATGATTGAGATGAGATGAAGTGTGGAGTGTGAAGTGCAAGTGTGAAGTGCGGGGTGTGAAGAGTGCAGTGTGAAGTGTGAGGAAAGTGTTTGCTTGGCGTTGCATTGCGCCAGGGTCGTGCGCAGGTCATGTTCTTGGACAACATCTGTGCAACAGCTTCGCACAAAGCGCGCGCGCACGGGCCTGGCTGGCGCACGGTGCATGCAAATTCTATAGATTCATGAAAAAGGGCTTATAGTATATCTGCAGCGTAGCTGACACTGGAGCGATTCAACAGAGATCAATGGCCAACAGCTGTCAAAAGGGATGGAATGGATCAACTGGAAATCACAAGGTCACACAAGACCTAACAACGAAAAGCACCCATGGCACTCGGCAGCTCAAACGCTGCTGTTTTCACAGGATCGCCGAAGGCTCAAGGCCTAGGGAGGTTTGGGCCGACACATCGGCAACCGCACGTAGATACCTGGGCGAATGGACCAATGGAAAGGATCAGTTCTGTTGCACCGATCCAAAATTCTTCTTGGTCCATGAGCTCTCGAGTCAACAGTTTAAAGCTGGACTGAGCTCAAAAAAAACATGCAAATCAGCTGGCAAACTTCTCTGTGGCTTTCTTCATCTGTGTGAGAGCATCCTTGCCTGCTCTCTTGTTCTTTCGTGCACTTGTCTCAAAGCCTGGGTTATATTGAAGCATCCAAACACCTGTGCGCATGAACTGAAGTAAACTTTTGCGACACTCTTGGATTTTCTTCGTCAGAGCATCTGCAAGGAGCCAATCACTAGCAAGCCAAATCAACCATGCTTTTGTGTCTGCAAACGATTGTTTCAGTTGAAAAGCTTGTATGGCTGATCTCACGTTTGACAAACCCAAATATGGACCTTCTTGCAGAGTCACTGCATCAAAACCACCTTTTGAGTCTGTGGCCACAACACCAGGGACTGCAGAAACTTCTTGCTCAGCAAAAGCTAAAAGATCAAGACCCTTTTCAGCGCCAGCACCATTCAGTTCAGCCCAAAGCAAACGAGTTCGAAAAATGACATCCTCAGCTTCCACCATTGCTTGAATCTCAGCATCATTGGAGGAAATTGCTACTCGGCGCAATTTCCAAGTACGCCATGAAACCATCACCAGACGGCCGGGAGAACCATCAAGGAGTTCCGGTCCGCCTAGAAAATTAATCAAACCACCTGTGGAAGAGCCATCAGGTCTGTTGTTGTGTGCCTGATCACTCATTGTCACCACCACCATTTGTTGCCAATGGTTCACAGAGGGGATTCGATCAAAACGGAGACGGTGAGGATGCTTGCGAGTCTCGCGGATGACCTGCTGAATCTCTTGAGCCACTGTCATCTTTGGCTCACGTGCCAATTCAGACAACAAGAGATTGCATCTTGCGCAGATTTGAGGTTGAGTCTGCACGGCCAACCACTGCAAAGCACCTAAAGCTGAGCGACACTTGCCAATCTCTGACTTAGTGAGGACTGTCGCCGCATTCTTGAAACGGACTGGATCAATCTCCACATCAGCGAGGTTCTCCACATAAGAGTCCTGGTCAACCATGATGTAGTTACCTTGGCTACCAGTCCTGTGATGGATGTCGGAGCCCACATAGCGGTAAGCGCCAACTTTGGAACTACCCCACTGATACTCACGGTCAATGGCTGCCTTGATTTTCTGCCACTTGGGATTGGTCTCATCACCGGATCTGTTGAAATCGTCAACATGACCACCCATGTACCCAATAGTGCGGAAGCGATCCAATTGGTTCACCGCATTCGGGTTTTCCTCTACCCATATCCAGGCACATGGATCGCCAAGGACTTTGTGAGCTCCAAGTCTTCGCAGTCTACGGTCTATGTCAAGCCATAGTCCACGAGGAGCTGTCGTTGAACCATAAAAATCTTTGAGGATTCGCATGATGCCGCCCTCAGAGACGCCAAGTGCAGCACGCAGTTCACGCACTCCTGATGTCCATATGCGGTTCTGCTCCTGGTTCTTCTCGGTCTGGAGAAAAGCCGTTGAAAGATCCATGCCTTCGATTGGCCACTGGTTCTGCACGGAGAGCTGGAAGGTCAGGTGTCTGGTCAAAGTTGATTGAACAGGTGCAGAACTTCGGAACTCAGGATTGAGGAGATCTGGGTGCTGATACCCTAACAAGACGATGCGGGCTTTCGCCTTGCGATCGCCCGAAGGGGTGAACAAAGTGCCAGCATTCTCGTGAGCATCTTGCTGAGAAGCTTGCCGTTCATCTGGTGGAGTGTCTTTCCATGTCAACACCCACCGGCACTTCATTACACGGCCAGAGTTCTTGCCCTCCTCCTCTTCTTCCTTGGAGATGCACTTTCTCACGGCCTCGGACTTGAGAAAAGATGCCACCTCTTTGTCCTTTGCGCGGTCAAACAACTTCTTGAAGTCATCAGTGAGTCGCTCATAGCGAACTTCACAATCACGCATTTGTTGCACCAAGTAGAAGTTTGGCGCCTGGAGAAACTTCTTGAGTTTTCTGTGGCTTGAGAAATCCAACTCCATTTCCATGATATACCCAAACTCAGCTTCTTGGAGAGCAGCATGAAGATCAAGGGTGAGAGCGTTATCATCATCAGTCCGGGGTTTCTTGACACTATCACCAGTGACAATATCATCGCTATCAACAGCTGAGTGAGGACGCATAGGTCTCATGGATGAGGACGCCAAGGAGGATCTTTTGGAGGAGGCTTCGCGTGAGGAAACTTCTGACTCAAGGAGATCAGTTTTTCGCTTCACACCTGGGTCATTGAGAGAGTTGCCCAAGTCGTCTTCAAAAGTGTCATCAGGCACTTCTGGTAAGAAGTCAGTCTCTTCATACTCATTGACTGGTGGCAAAGCGGGAAGGCGCATTGCAGCACCCTTCAGCGCCTGAGCAGCTTTGTCATTGCCCTGCTTATCCGTTTTGCCGTACAGTCGGCATGAAGGCAACCATGTGGATTTATCTGGTTGAGCTGGTAGATCAGGAGCTTCTACATCATCAGCGCCTGGCTCATCGTCCAGCATGTCCACATAATCTCTTCGTGGAAGAAAATCAGTGATTGATTTCCAGGACATCTCTTCGCCACCATGTTGAATTTCATGAAGAGCTTCTTCCTGTGAGGTTAGTGGTCTCACAGAGTGAACACTGCAACGGTGAGCTCGGCCGCCAAGAACAACCCATACCACATGGCGGCGGTCACCACCACTCTGGGAAGGCAATAGCTCTTGAAACAGAACCCTTCCAGGTCCCACCCAGTGAGGTTTGATGGTCTTGGTGAAGCCGCTGCGCTTTCCTTTGGCTGCTTCATGTGGAAGGGACTTTCGCCAGACTTTCACCAGTGTTGCAGGTTCAAAGTTCTGGAGAGGCTGTCGGGGACATGAGTTCTTCAGCCGCACAAGTATGTTGTTGGCGCGGACTTGCCGTGCCAAATTCTCAGCTTTGCGTCTGCAAGACAGCAACTTCTCAAATTCACTCAGTGGGTGAGCTTGTTGAAGTTGGAGATGAGTAGTGATGTCTTCATCAGTCCACTGAAAAGAGTGACCGTATGCCCACTGAAAGGGAGAAAAACCATGTGCGTTCTCCGTACTATTCAACGCCGCTGTGCTAAGGGCCAGACATAGTTCCAAGCTCAGAGTGCCGTCAGAGATGAAGATCTTGTCGGCCAAAAGCTTGGTTTCTTGGACTGCTCGTTCAGCAATTCCGTGAGCCCATGCCTCCTTCTCCACAGGCGGGCTCAGCCACAAATTGTTGGTGTGGCAAAACTCCCTGAAGGCCGCTGAGCACAGCGTATTGGCGTTGTCAGGAACCACCACCAGCGGTTTCGGTTTTTCCGCCAACCAGCCGCGACCAAAAGCTTCGATGACCATCTTGGCATTCTCGTTCCCTTGCTGATTGATGTCATAGACCATAAGAGGAACTGTGCTGCGAAACTTCGTTGCAGCATCAATCATCAATAGAAACTTCAGCTTCTTGCGCACGGACACGACATTCCACTCACCAACATCCATCATCACCATATGCCAGGCTTGAGGAAGTCGATTGGTTGATACTGGCGGAATCTTTCCGGAAGACGAACCCCCAGGGGTCTGGTCGCCTCGCATGCTGGGCATCGGAGACGAAGTGCTGCTTCAATCTGCCACTTTTCTTTGCCAGCTTCCCGCAAAATGCGAGCTAAATTCCTATTGCTAGGATGTCCTGAGGCCTTGTGAAACTTTTGAAGCTTGACATTCCACTCGGCAAGCTGCTTCGTGGATGGGATGATTTTGCCATCAGCTTCATGCTTCGACCACCGACCATGGCCATCTTGTTGCCAGCGTGACGAAGCCATTTGAGAGGGATTACTTGCCTTAGAGCTCTGCATGGATTGAGGCCGAAGATCTCCACCAGAGCGTTCATCTTGAGCAGGAGGTAGGACCATTTGTCCATCATCATCAGCCAAATCGGCGGGAATCGCTGGTGCATCTTCAGGAGCAAGCGATGTGGGTGAGTACCCCTCATCAGGAGGAACTTCAGCGATGTCATCAGCCATCTCGGCTGGATTCATCTCCCACAGTTGCTGTTCAAAAGTCGAATTGGGGACGTTGGAGTCCACGGTCAGGAACAGGATGGATTGCCAACGTTCTGGTACAAGTTGAGATTTCCAAGTCTTGGCAATCGCGACAACCATCTTCCAGGGATAGTAGCTGGAACGAGCTGTATCAGAGCTCTCGATCTGGAGATGTTGATGATTACCAACACACGTCTTGGCCTTGTAAAGAGCATGAAAACGAGTACATGTAGTTTTGACCAACCAACGCTTGAGTAGAGGTTCGTGTTCATGACCTGGACGACCACTAGTCAACCCATACCGACAACCATCAATTCGGCAGGGAAGCCAGTCGCGATCAAGTCGCCACAGGGCGTCTTGTAGATCAAGGAGAACCTGTTCATACCATCCTTGGCAATTGGCAGGCCATTCCCAAAAAACATGTACCGTATGATCATCAATGACATTGCGCTCCAGCCATTTCTTGAGGTTCCTCAACACTTTACGCTCTTTGCGCCGCTTGGATTCCAAAAGTTCCACCCGCTCCGGAGTGTTATAGTTGAGGGAGGTCCAAGCACACCACAACGTGCACCGCATAGAAATCCAGAGCCTCTTCGGACGCTGAATCTTGTAGAGCTCGGTCATGGATTCAAAAGTGTGAGGACGGTTCAAATCGAACCCATTGGCCAGATTGATCCGCTGACATTTCAAACCTTCTTGGGTACATGCCTCAGAAAGCCAAGACTGAGGTGAGCAGCAAATCTCCCAAACATCAACCTGATGAGGCTCCACCACAAGGTCGTGGAAGTTGGTGAAGAGGCCAAGCATCATCAATTGGAGCACCTTCACCGCCGCCTTGCCCACCTTGATCGGGACATTCTCGATCACGGTTGAACCTCGGATTGGCTCTGCATCGCTTCGGCAGCACGCTGCTCCAAGGCAATCCGCTCCTCGGCTGAGAGCTGGCTCAGGAGATCCTGAGGTGTCACCACTGGAACTGATGCCACACTCATCTGAGACACCGTGGGTGACTTGGCTCGGGCCTTTGGTGGAGTCACATGTTGCCAGCTTGGGCTCGACGTGAGCTGCTGGGGACCTGGGATCTGCTCCTCCTCGGAATTGTGCATTGATCTCCTCGGAGGTGTGAACATCTGGTGGCGTGTGGGAGATTTCGGAACTGGGGTCATCTCTGGAGCACCCAGCACCATCTGGTAGTAGCGCTCGTCGCTCTCGATCTTCTCCACAGCCACCTTCATGAGTTTGTAGTGGGGCTTCACACCCTTGAGATCTTTCTGAACCATGCTGAGAGCCTTCGCCACATAGTGAGGATCGATGTGCTCGACATTGTGAGTCAGCGAGCCCATCCTTGGAACATACTGCGTCCGTAGGTTGCACACGGCGCAGTGGGTCCATTGACCATACCTGTTTGATCCTCTCACGGAGGCGTTGTGACTCCCGAAACATGGCCAGCATTCGCCACATCTGGGGTCTCTCGGATCTGCTGGAAGAGCTCGGCTGTGATCCAACTCGGGAGCCTTGTTGGCAAGGTTGGTCTTCGGAGGCATCACTCCAAAGATTTCGATCACCAGCCGTGGATTCCTTCTGTTTTGAGCCGGCAGAACGTCGATGAACACACTGTTGAAAGAAGCAACGCCGGGCATCTGTGTTGTCAAGCAAAACATGTTGAGTTGAAAACAACTCTTCTCCTTGTGTCATGTAAAGTTCCAGAACATTTGCATCCGAGATAGCTCGTGAAGGAGTCCATGTTGAATCAGACGTGAAACCATGTGGCTTGTTGGTGAGAAAGGAAACCAAATCCAAAACAAAGTGACCCTTTGAACTAATTCGCAAACAGTTGGGATTTGCATCAGGCACATTGGACATCCAGGAGTATCCATCCACGAAATCAAGAACCAAGCCCACACCATTGACGCCTAAAAAGTCCATGCCGATCAAAATAGGAACCAACAGTGAATCATCGTACCAAGGTTCATGATATTCTGGAGGATTCGGGAGAGCAAAAACTGAAAATTTTCGCTGATGTCCAGATGCCCATGAGGAAATTGTGACTTGACACAAGGCTTGTCCCCACTTCCCTGAACCATACCGAAAACGGGGTTTCAAGGTTTGGTCAACAGTCAATGTTGCTTCTGGATCAACTTGGCGCAAACACTCAAAAACCCTGTGAATGCTGGCCTCGGGACCAGCAGAGGCTGTGGCACCGCTGTCGACCATGCCCTCGAAGGACTTGATGGCCTGGGATGCCGAAGGCGGTGGAGACCAAGTAGTGGCTGTCAGGGTCACATCCAGGGGCTCATGGTACTCAGGGGTTTCCATGAACTCAATGGGATAGAGCTCCATGCCATAAGCATTGACACCACTCGGACCAGGAGGACGGAACGAAAAACTTGATGACCCTTTTGAGGATTTGCCCTTAGATTTGCCAGCCCAAAACATCTCGTGATCCATGTAGTTGGAATACTTTGCCTTGCCTTTGCCTTTGCCTTTCACCATGGGAAACTGTTCCATGTAGGGATCACCATAAACAGCCATACCCATCTTGCCCTTATTGAAACCTTTGGACTTACCCTTGGGAGCACCACGATCTGGACAATCACGTGCAAGATGAAGGGGACTACCGCAGTTAAAACAACCCGTAGATGATGTTGATGATTTTCCCTTAACAGCTCCAAAACCTCTATCACGGCGCAAGGCCGCTGTAGCCTCCTGGGCTTTTTTCCATGTGAGACTCGCTTCAGAGGCTAGAGCTTCTGCCATGCGTTCTGACTGATACGCCTCTTTGATCTGCGGATCTTCCAGTTCTGAGGCATTCAAGTCAGGTGTTTCATGAGCATCACCATAGTTACCAGAAGGGGGAGAATCAGAAGGACCATTCCATGACGACCAATCATCATCCCACATCCAGTTAGCTTCATACCAACCATCATCATTATAATCATCCCATGACCAAAAAGAGGAATCGTGATCACCTTCCAACCAATGTGCATTAAACTGTGAAGGGGCATGTCGAGGATGTTGAATCAACTGATCATCCCAAAGCACTTGCAATGCACCTGAAATTGAATCAAAATCCAACTTGTTGTTTGTTGCAGAAAGAACATCACGAAACTCATCACGGGACAAAGTGGCTGCCTGTAACAAGCGCCATCCTCGCAGAACATCAAGCACAAATGAGTCAGCAGAGTTCATCCCATGCTCTGGAGCCACATTCGACTGAGGACTGAGATCCGGTTCAGAAACTAGAGGCACGCGCTGATAGCCATGTGTCGCTGCATCAGGTCGCTCACCAGTCTCAGTAGCATCAGCATCAGCTGAGGCTTCAGCTGCGGGTTCAGCACCCGCATCATGAGAACCACGCCAGTTTCGCCAGCGATTCCACTGGGCATCTTCTTCCTCCTGTCTCCTGAAGATTGCTTCCAAGCCAAAGTCTTGCAAGCTTGGATCAGTACCACTGCGTTCCTCACGAAGCCGGATCAAAGCTTCTTGGAACTCTTCGTAAGACAAGGTCTCTCGAACAAGGAATTCGGAAATTGTCTCATTCTGTCGTTTGCGAAACCCAAAATACTGCGACATAGTTGCTGCGGCATTCGGAAGACTTCGTCTGACCAAAGGACTTGCTGCTAACTTACGCAGGAAAATGAGTACACCACGATCATTATCCAGTTCTGATTGGGGCCATGACATTGCTAAAAGGCGGGCACTTCCGGAGAGCCGTGCAATTAGCCTGGTGGCCAAATGACGACGCTGTCCCACCTTTGTAGCTTGCACATACCACACCACCTCACGACAGTAACGCCGCCAACCTTTCGGATGACCATCCCACGTAGGGACTGCTGAGCTCTCTGATGACATCCGGCCAGCTACACCAAGGAGTTGCGCAGAGAAAACCAGTAGCTCCGCTGCCAGTGCAGCGTAGCTGACACTGGAGCGATTCAACAGAGATCAATGGCCAACAGCTGTCAAAAGGGATGGAATGGATCAACTGGAAATCACAAGGTCACACAAGACCTAACAACGAAAAGCACCCATGGCACTCGGCAGCTCAAACGCTGCTGTTTTCACAGGATCGCCGAAGGCTCAAGGCCTAGGGAGGTTTGGGCCGACACATCGGCAACCGCACGTAGATACCTGGGCGAATGGACCAATGGAAAGGATCAGTTCTGTTGCAATATCCCTAAGGCAACTTCCGCCCCGCTTCGTGCGGTTACTACTGGTATCTACGATTGTGCGTGATTTCTTGGACATGTCCCTGACGGTCCTGAGGCTGTTCGGAAGAAGGCCATCGTGGCTGTACACAAGTTCTTCAAAATTGTACCGGAGGCTGTTTTAGACCAGAAGGAGATCAATCCAGCAACAAGAAAGCAGAAAACATTTGCATACTCTTGTAAGTGCATCCAAGAGTTTCCGGCACACTTGTCCCTTCCTCTCACTTTGGGTTTCTATGCACCTTCGTGAGGATCAGATTCGAAAGGTGCTGTGCGATCCTGATCCATCCGTTATGGGCGCCTCTTTGCACGTTCTATGTGAGGCGCGCGCAAAGACTTGAGCAGACAGGATGATCACAATGCCAAGCAGATTAAAAGCTTTGGTTTTATACATGCAAAGTGTAGCTCGAAGGGAATAAAGGCCTGGCTTCCAACTTCAGTTTGAGGTGGCAATAGCGTACGTACTGCTTGCGACCCAATTTGGCAACAGTGCTCAGTTTCCAAGTCTGTGCCTCACATGGAACGTCTGCGCAGATAGCTAAAGCTCATCCAGCTGCCAGCAAAGACCTCGTGCCCTCCTTTGTGAGTATCCTCAAGCCTGGAGCTCAACTCATAGCTCTGTGGGAGCTGCAGGCACAATAATTAAGAATATGAGCGTGTATTGTGTGTATAACATTGTATAACTATAATCATGATTCATTGTTTGATTTTGTTTGCATATCTACAAACTGATCTGTGTAGTCAAATCTATTTGAAAAGTCTATCAATCGTTCAGTCACTTCATCGTTGAGGGATTACATTAAATCATCCTGTTTGTCCGTCCTCCTCACTGCTTCTTCTACTTTCCAAACCTTCAGTCCAACAAACTCACCGTCCAGAGAGGAACCTGTATGTTCAGGACGTGTGGCGATATGGCAATAATTCCCATTTCCCGATCTAAGAGCGCTGCTCCCGGGTCTTGACTTTCTGTCGACTTTCTAGAATTTTCTGAGACTGAGAGTCTGCCTTTTCCATCGAAGGTGCCTAGGTCGCTTCGCTCGCCCAAATATCGCTGCCCTCTCCACGCGCAGGTGTTGCTTCGTTGCTTCAAGTGTTTGGCAGTGTCACCAGTGTCACCAGTTGTCCAGGTCTTGAGCAGAGGTATCTTCATATATCTTCATGCTTTCCAGATCTTTCCAGCCATTTTTTCGGATAAACTGCGATTAGGCGACCCCAGGGTTGAATCAGCGATCAGTCAGCGACCAGTTCTAGCGAGCCAGCGACCATATAGGGGGAACCGGCGACGAGTTTGCTTCGGCTTTGTTTGTGGTTTGTTTCCGTCCCTGGTCACCGATTCTATTTCTGCGGTCGATTCCAAGTCTTACTTTTCTCCGATTTGGGTCTGCGCTTCTTGCCCAGCAGTTTGTTCTTTTTTTATCCACATTTTTCCTTTATGGAAAAGCCAGTGGTTGATACTATACATTGCTTCCAGATCGATGTGCAGAGCAAATCCTTTTTATACCGGGTGGCGAAGCTTGAGTAATTACATGTAAAAAAGTCTAACGGTCACTGCTTTATCCTATTGACTTCAGGCTTCCTCTCTGACTTTGACCGCTTGATCTCCCCGTGCACTTCAATTCTTGGAACACTTGGGTGTCCGAACAAAAGTGTCTCATTGAAGGGGGAAGATTGAGGAGACTGTAGCGGATCCAAGAGCGCTTGTCCCAGGACGGAGACAAGGGAGGAAACACATGATGCACAAGAGGGTGATCTCTTGAAACTATTCACAGTGAATACCATTGTGGTTCAAATAGGGTGAATACCAACAGTTGAATATTTTCTTGGCAAGGTCTATGCCCTGACTTGTTGCAGTCGCATTTGAAGTTGTTATGATTTTGTTATTCTGTGTGTTTCCCTCTACATGTTCCGATCCTTGCTGATCCTTGCGCATCCCTGCTTTTCTCTGAGCTTGTCCAGATTGTGCTTTCATAGCCTTCATCCCTCAAAATTACAGTCACCAATAGAATTATATGGAAAAATGAAAGGTTACAATTGACAGGCGCCGCCTGTCTATCACGGGAACAATTCTAGACCTTTTTCTTTTCTTCCATAATTCTGTACAAATTAAGTCGAGGTCACGACGTCACCGCTGAATTAACTAGGCAGAATTTGAAATTAAGGGCATATATATATATATATATGCACATTTATTTACATATATATTTACAATTTGTGTATACATTTACATATGTATGCATATATATATATATACACACTTACATATACATATATATATATTTATATGTATACACATCTACATATGTATACAAATACATACGCATACATATTCATGTATATGTAAAATATATATATACACGTATACATATACATATACATATGCATATGCATGTACATGTACATGTACATATACATATACATACACATATACATATATATATATATGGTACAGGCCTGCAACCCCCACCCCCCTCGCTGTCATGGTCATGGTTCCCTCCCCCCTGTGGGAATGGGGGGGTCTCTTGTTTGTATGTTTGCATCCATGCATGCATGCAAGTAAGTATGTAATGGATGTAATGTATGTAATGTATGTATGCAATGTATGTATGTATGTAATGTATGTATGTAATGTGTGTATGTAATGTATGTAATGTATGTAATGTACGTAATGTAGGTAATGTATGTAATGTATGTAATGTATGTAATGTATGTAATGTACGTAATGTATGTAATGTATGTAATGAATGTAATCAATGTAATGTATGTAATGTATGTAATGTATGTATGTAATGTCTGTACTGTAATGTATGTATGTATGTATGTACGTATGTACGTATGTACGTATGTACGTATGTACGTATGGACGTATGTACGTATGTACGTATGGACGTATGTACGTATGTAGGTAAGTAGGTATGTAGGTATGTAGGTATGTAGGTATGTAGGTATGTAGGTATGTAGGTATGTAGGTATGAAGGTATGTAGGTATGTAGGTATGTAGGTATGTAGGTATGTAGGTATGTGGGTATGTAGGTATGTAGGTATGTAGGTATGCAGGCATGCAGGTATGTAGGTATGTAGTTATGTGGGTATGTAGGTATGTGGGTATGTAGGTATGTAGGTATGTAGGTATGTGGGTATGTAGGTATGTAATGTATGTATGTATGTATGTATGTATGTATGTATGTATGTATGTATGTATGTATGTATGTGTGCAATGCAATGTAATGCAATGTAATGTAATGTATGTATGTCAGTGTGTATATGTATGTATGTCAGTGTGTGTGTGTGTATGTATGTATGTATGTATGTATGTATGCACGTATGTACGTATGTACATATGTGCGCATGTACGTATGTACGTATGTATGTATGTATGTATGTACGTATGTACGTATGTGCGTATGTGCGTATGTACGTATGTACGTATGTATGTATGTATGTACGTATGTAGGTAAGTAGGTATGTAGGTATGTAGGTATGTAGGTATGTAGCTATGTGTGTATGTAGGTATGTAGGTATGTAGGTATGTAGGTATTTAGGTATGTAGGTAGGTATGTAATGTACGTACGTACGTACGTACGTACGTACGTACGTACGTATGTATGTATGTATGTATGCAATGTAATGCAATGTAACGCAGTGTAATGCAATGTAATGCAATGTAATGTAATGTAATGTATGTATGTATGGATGCATGCATGCATGTTTGTATGTATGTAGGTATGTAGGTATGTAGGTATGTAGGTATGTAGGTACGTAGGTATGTAATGTATGTATTTATGTATGCAATGTCATGCAATGTAATGCAATGTAATGTAATGTTATGTTGTGTAATATTATGTAATGTTATGTAATGTTTTGTAAAATTTAATGTATGTAATGTATGTAATGTATGTATGTATGCAATGGATGAAATGTATGTAATGTATGGAATGTATGTAATGTATGCAATGCATGTAATGTAATGTAATGCCATGTAATGTAATGTCATGCCATGTAATGTAATGTAACGTAATGTAATGTAATGTTTTGTAATGTTTTGTAATCTTTTGTAACGTTTTGAAATGCAATGTAATGCAATGTAATGCAATGTAATGTAATGTAATGTATGTAATGTACTGTACTGTACTGTAATGTAATGTAGTGTAATGTAATGTAATGTAATGTTAGTATGTATGTATGTACGTATGTATGTATGTATGTATGTATGTATGTAATGTAATGTATGTATGTATGTATGTATGTATGTATGTATGTACGTACGTATGTATGTATGTATGTATGTATGTATGTATGTGTGTAATGTAATGTCATGTAATGTCATGTAATGTAATGAAATGTAATGTAATGAAATGAAATGTAATGTAATGTAATGTATTGTAATGTAATGTAATGTAAGTATATATGTATGTATGTTATGTTATGTTATGCTGTGCTTTGTTTTGTTATGTTTTGTATGTATGTATGTGCTTGCACAGGTGTTGGATGCTACGTTTAAGTACCTCCCTCGTACTTGCGCAGGGCATTGCTGCTACGGTATAGGATCCTTTCTGGTACATGCACAGACAGTTGATGTTACGTTACATGACCTTGTATTGTACACGCGCAGACAGTTGATGCAACGCTATACGGAGTTATAAGATCTTCTCTCCTACTTCCGTAGACGCTTGATGTTACGTTACAAGATCTTCTCTTGCACTTGCACAGACGCTTGGTGCTACATTAATAGGCCTTCTCTTGTTTTTGCATGGGCACTTGAGGCTATAAGATCTTCTCTTGTACTTGCACACTTGCACAGACGCTTGGGCTTGGTGCTACGTTAAAAGATTTTCCCTTGTACTTGCGCAGACACTTGCCCAGGCACTTGATGCTGCGTTGCAGGGTGCTGGGCTACTGGGGATGGGGGACCACCATCTGGGGGATAGCCGAAGGGTAGCCGGCCTGGGGGACTATGCCATCGGGGGGGGGTGGGGGGGGGGTACCGGGCCGCAGACCGGGACCATATATACATATACATATACATTGCTATCATCGTAGTAGCGTTAACATAGCTTTTGGAGTTTCCAGGTCAGAACTGACAAAACCTGGTGATCAGAGCATGGCTGGATTTGACTTCATTAACAAATACCATCAAAAGTGGTGATCGGAGCATGGCTGGACTTGATCCCATCGAAGTATACATATCGAAATGAATTATCAGATTGTGATACGATTTTATGTTTTCAATTTGATTTTACCCCAACATCGTGATCATTTGATGTTTTCAATATGATTTTACCTCAACATTGTGATGCATTTGATCAAGCCGGATTAAATAATGATACGATTTGATGTCAAAAAAATATTTAGCATTTCATCATTTGATGAAAGAACCCTGGGCTACTCCCAACGGGGCTACTCATAAAACTTGCTATCCTTTCCAAAAGAAACGGGACAATTCCAGGAAAAAAACATAAACACATCTAAAAAGTCCAAAAAAATATTCAAAAATCCAAAAAATCAAAAAAAAAACTGGAAAAACTGCAAAAAACGTTTAAAAACACGAGAAAAAGAAAGCGGGAGCGAAGCGGGAGCGAAGCGGGAGCGAAGCGGGAGCGAAGCGGGAGCGAAGCGGGAGCGAAGCGGGAGCGAAGCGGCAGGCAAGAAAACCATGGAAAACCGTGAAAAAACGTTGAAATCATCGAATCCGCTTCGTTCCCGCTCCGCTCCCGCTTCGTTCCGGCTCCGTTCCCGCTTCAAGCCCGTGGAGTCTTAACGCTACCATGATCATTTCAATGTCTAGGTGCCAAGGGTTGTTGCCACGGAAAAATCACCAGAAAACACGCGTCGTGTATCAAGGTCAATTTACGCACCAAAAAATTCACCAAGTTGTTGCCACCAAAAAATCACCATGAAACCCTAGGAGTGTTAACGCTACCATGATCATTCCAACATATACATATACATATACATACACATACACATACACATGCACATACACATACACATACACACATGCACATACATGCATGCATGCATGCATACATACATATATACAAACATACAAACAAACAAACAAACAAACAAACAAACATACATACATACATACATACATACATAGATAGATACACACATACACACATACATACCAACATACTTACATACATACTAACATACTAACATACTTACATACTTGCATATTTACATACATACATACATACATACATACATACAGACAGACAGACAGACAGACAGACAGACAGACATACATACATACATACATACATACGTACGTACACACATGCATACATACATACATACATACATACATACATAGATACATACATACACACACACTGACATACATACATACAAACATACATACATACATACAAACATACATCCATCCATCCATCAATCCATCCATCCATACATACATACATACATACGTACATACACACATACATACATACATACATATATATATATGCGCGCGTATATATGTATTTACGGATGCCGTACATGTATATATACACACTTATATATATCTGTTCTTTTGCCTATATACATTTGTGTTACATTTTAATATTTTACATAACTCATACATGCGCGCTCCAGTTGGGGTAAAGTGGTGTACTTCCAGAGATGTGCAATAGTGTGCAATAAACGAGTCAATTCTACTTCTTATTTGGTTTTTCTGGTGCGCGTTTTTTTTGCGGTGCTCGCGCAATCTTGACTACAGCAACGTGCTTGAAGGCAAATCACTGAACATCGTCTTCCTAGAGATTTTGACTATCACCGAATGCCTGCACCGTGGTTACAGGCGCATCTAAAGGACAAATGCTTGTGGTTTTGCACATGTCCTGTCTTGTTTCCAGCATTTGATTGACTCCATTTGCTGTTGTGATGTGATGGTCATGCTGCATTGCCTTCCTTATCTCAGGAAGTACAAGTGTTGCAGCATGTTGGGCGGTAGATGCGAATTTTGACAGGTGAAACTCCTCTCCATCCTCAGTATTCTGGGAACCGCTGACAAAGCAGCTTCGGAGCATATGTACGAGATCCTTCAGGTCGGGAAGCATTTGATGACGCAAACATATATATCGAATCATCTCTCAACCGTTGTTTCTTGCCCCGCCACTGTTTTGAGATGAACTGAGAGTCCTCATTCGCAGAATTGATCACAAAAACTAAAGTCAGCTAGCCGGAGTTAGGCGCTCATTGCAAGAACACTGCGCCCATATAGAAAAACACAATTTTCACTGCGCGCCAAATTTGCAGGGGAAAATATTGACCCATCAACACTGAAAGTGTTCAAGTGATTTCGAGCGACGTGCGAAATCTTGAGTTGAAACGGTTAAACAAATTATCCGAAAATTTGACGAAATCTTAACTGTGCTACACTTTTCCAAGTCCATTTCTCCCTTCATCACATCCGTTCACACTTATTCACACCCATTCACACCCGTTGAGAAGTTTGTTACTTGTACCTCAGCAATATACAGTATGCTTTGCATCCACGCCATCCATGATGGCACGACCGCATTCTTATGATTCAAAGTGTTCAAATCCTTCACAAGTAGCAACAATCTAAGTATACAATACATATCTGGTGCATGAAGCTGTATCAAGAACCTTATTCAGCATTTTCGCGCTTTCTTGACCACCTCACGTCACATCATGTAAGAGCCCTCACTACCAACCAGCTCAGCTTCCACCACTTTTCCCAATTCAATTACCCCTCCGCCTTGTCTGCCAGCTTTTCTCACCTGCCCATGGCTTCAGGTACGTTTGTTGCCGCAGCTGCAATCTTTCAGAAAGTTTTTTTGCTATATAGATGTTCATTCTTGATCCACTTTGTACGTCTTCCCTCAAACGCAACGATCGCAACATACGCACGACTTGACCGCGTGATCGCAATGACACCTATGACCGCAACGAAAACAGAGCTAAAGCCAAAACCATACCTACAAAAACAACCGCAACCGCAACTGCAACCCCAAACGCAACCGCAAATGCAATCCGAACCACAACCGCAACAACAGCAGCAGCAGCCGCAGCAACAAAAAAGTAAAATTGTTTTGCCTTAAATTGGTGGAGCACGGGAAGACCGAAAGTCGTTGTTCTGGCATGGAAAATGTGATGGGGTTAGGCACGCCCACCCCAGAACAGTTTTTTTTTTTGGTGCTGACCTTCGGTTGGAAGGGCGTGCTATCCGTTTACTTTCAGAGCAGGAATGTATGCGACGCGCTGACAGCGGAGTCAACGTGGGCTATGCAATCATTTACGAATGCGTCAAGCATCTTGGAAGAATACGGCAAGAATTGTCAGTCTGCGCCCACTTGAATTTGACCAGTGGATTTTCACTCTCCAGCACGGTGCGATCCTGATGGCTGCAGGTGTATCACGAGGATTTTCCCAGATCATGGGCTGTTGGAGCTTGCCGCTTCAAACATTTCAAGGTAGTTTGCCAACATTTACTTGCACATTTGTCAAATCTTTAAGTGCTTTCTTTCAGAAAACTGTTGAAGCAGTCTGCGCACATTATTTCCATATTTTGCTGCAGCTGCATCCTCTTCGGGGGATGTCCGATGATCTAGGTTCATTTCCAGTGAAAATCACAACCTGCGGTACCTGGGTGTCACTGGACTCGCTCAAATAGTGCAAGTCAATCCGCCGTTCTGGCTTGTTTGTGTTTCCTCGTTTGTGCTTGATTTCTCTGGTGGTTGATCTTTTTGGAGATTTTGCAACAAAACGGGAACATGTGATTCTTGCCTCTGCAATTGCAATGGCCAGGGCGTATGCTGCTGAACATCAGATGGTTGTCGTGGACTGTCTAGAGGAGTTGGATTGCGACTCAAACGCAGATAAACGACAGACGTTTGTTGTGTTTTTCCAATGGAAGCAACAACAGCCAAATCGGCCGACAAGTTGCGTGATTAGTTCAATTTCGACAGGATCCAGATGAAACATTGAAGCGGAAGACGCTGGATTTGCAGCCTCAGCCCGCTTGATCATTGCTTTGCTGCATCTATTTTGTTTGTGTTTTGTATGCATGACGATGTCCTGTTGTCAGAGCAGCAAGAACCGAAGAAAGCGAAGAAAGACAGTAAAGGAAAGGCGAGCGAAGGCAACAGCAAGAGCAACATGTTCGCAAAAAAAGTAGTCTCCACGACCGTCACCAGCGCTACTGACACTACAACTGAAAAAATGAAAATTATGAAACACAAATTCTTGCAAGAGCGGTTTTGACATAGGGACTGCCACTTCACCAGGCATGTAGGAAAAATCGCAGGCAGGGAAACTGCAACTTTTCAGGCAGACTTCACCAAGGTAGGTTCAACCGTTCAACCAGGGCCTTGGGCAAGTGACTTTTCGTTGGGATTTCCTGCAGAGCCTTGAGCGAGTGACCTTGCGAAGCAACCCGCCACTTGAATGCTCAAGTCACAAAGGCCTTCCTTGCCTGCCTCGAAGTCGAATGGCCCACCCCTGCTCACTGGCGTTCACCTGCCGCCCGCTTGCGGAGGGACAATAAACTTGTTTTTCTCTTGGCGATGGCAATGCAATTCACCAGATTCTTGAGCAGGTCGACTTTTTTCGTTCAGAAGTTACCTCTTGTGATGCTGGCAAGGCGGTTTAAGGTGAAAAAGTGTAGGTGTGCAGGGTGATGGATGCCTAACGTTTGGGCCTGCTACTTGTCAAGATGTTGTGGGAATCAGATTGACAGTTCCTGAGGATCACTGCCGGAGAAGCAACGAGCAAGAATGAACAAAATACACAATTATCAAAACGAGAAGAAGAATCCAAAAAGGAAGACAACGGGGAATGGGAGCCAGGGAGAGGAAGAGTCAGAGAAGTGAGCAACGGCAATGCGACCGTCAACATGTCTGGTATCAGGCACCCTTTGCCTGCTGCAAATTTTGCCAATTCACGACATTCAGGACCACCAAAAAGTGCCTTTTTGTTGAGGTTGCAAAGCTTTTTGGGGTGGGAACAGGACGAAGAAAGGAAGTCGGCAGCCCTATGGGAAACACATTTGGAACACATGGGGAACGCAGAGCCAACAAAGATCGATTTTCAGACCTGGTTTGCAGACATCGTTGTTTAGCAAAGAAGCCACATAAGCTGCGGCAAGTGGTTTCTGCTGGTAAGCACCCGCAGAGCTGTTTTGCTGACATGTACACATCTTCATTTGCATGGATAGAATGTCTGCGTATTTTGCTAGGCTTAAATTATGTTTGTCGAAGCCCACGCATTTTCCACGAAAGCACTGCTCCTTGTCTTCAGATCTTTGACGCGGGAGATGCTGGATTTGCAGCCTCATTTTCTAAGATCCATTTGTGCACCTGCGCAAAAGCAGAGTCCCAGGTAAGACATTGCGCAGAGACGTCTGCCCATTTGCTGCCAAATGTTTGCCAATATGTTGGAAGTTCAGAATGACACCCTGTGCTATCGATATTTCGCCATTCTTGATAGTCAATACGGGTGATAGCTTGCAGTTGGGGGATGGATCAACCCTGTAAAGCTAGCTGCCCATCCGCTAGGATGCAAATATATATAGGCCTTTGAGCCTTGAGCAATGAATGGGCTGAATAGTCAAAGGGGAAGCTTGCAGGTTTGCCGCGACAACCACCAAGTTCTAAAGAGAAGTATTGGGTGTGTCTGCATATGAATGCCTGCATCCGCGTGATTGTACGCTGGTTGTTCGCATCCCAGGAAGGTGGAAGCTATGCTTGTCTCTCAAATGACATGATTCTGGACCCTTGCCAGGCTCTTCAGAATGACGAATCCTCAGAATGTGGTTGTGGTCGCCTTGGCCTTGGCAGTGGTTCTACCGGAGCAGAAGGGAAAATTCACTGCATGCATGCATGTGCATTCCATGTGCATTACACTACATCACGTCATACTACATTACATTATACAGAATTCCATACATTGCCATACATTGCATATGCTACATGCGTTGCGAACCGTTACGTTTCCTCGCCTTTTCTTACCTTGCATTGCATTACATTACATCACATGTCATACATTGCATTCATTGCATCACATTACATGCATTGCGCACATTGCGCCACATTGCAGGCATTGCAAAAGTTTCAGCATGACATGCAAACTACAAAACACATGCGTTACATGCGTTACTTAATTTCCGGTTGTGTTGCGGTATGCAAAAACAACGCACCCTCGTGCAGCATAGCAACCTTACACAACCTTACGCAACCTTACACAACCTTGCATCACATTCCATATCTACACACTCACATACCCACATAGCCTCATACCCACGTACCCACGTACCCACGTACTTACATGCATACATGCATGCATGCATGCATCCATCCATCCATACACACATACATACATACTTACCTACGTACCTACATTTATTCATTCATTCGTTCTTTCGTTCATTCATTCATTCGTTCATTCATTCATTCGTTCGTTCGTTCGTTCATTCATTCATTCATTCATTCATTCATTCATTCATTCATTCTGTCGCATACATGCATGCATGCATGCATGCATGCATGCATGCATGAATGCAAACATTCATACACTCACATGCATACATACACTGACATGCATGCATACATTCACATTAATGCATGCAGTCACATACACATATACGGTAAATACGTTCACATACATTCACAGACATTCACATACATGCAGTCATTCAGTCATTCAGTCATTTAGTCATTCACACAGTTAGACAGACAGACAGACAGCCAGCCAGCCAGGCAGGCAGGCAGACAGACAGACATACAGACACACAGACAGACAGACATACAGACATACAGACAGACATACAGACAGACATACAGACAGACATACACACACTCACATGCATACATACACCCACATGCACACATACACTCACATGAACCCATGCAGTCACATACATACAACCACATACAGCCACATACAATCACATACAATCACATGCAATGACACACAGTCACATACAGTGGCGGAAGTTTCAAAGATAGGAAACTATAGGAGAGGTGAGCTGTTGTGATGCATGGATGGCAGAGCGATTCCACGGATGGACCGAACGGTGGTTGGAGCTGTGTTTTTGGGTGTGGTTGCAGTGGTCACCTCACCAACAACTGCTGGATGTAGTGTGGTGTGGTGTAGTGTAGTTTAGTGTAGTTGTTGTAGCTGTAGCTGTAGTCGTAGTTGGGGTTGTACATGTAGTTGTAGTTGTACTTGTAGTTGTACTATTGGTGTGGCGTAGTTGTAGCTGTAGCTGTAGTGTAGTTGTAGTTGTAGTGTAAATGGTGTCGAAAACTGTAGTGTAGTTGTAGATGTAGTTGTAGCGACAGTTGTAGCTGTATCTGTAGTTGTAGTTGTACTGTAGTGCAGTGGTAGTTGCAGCCGTAGTTGTAGTTGCTGTCGTTGTAGCTTTAGCTGAAGTTCTAGTTTTAGTGTAATGGTGGTGTGGTGTAGTGGTGTGGTGTGGTGTAGTGGTAGTTGTAGCTGTAAGTGTGGTGTAGTGGTTGTTGTAGTAGTTATATCTCTATTTGTAGTAGTAGTAGACCTAGTAGTAGTAGTAGTAGTAGTAGTAGTAGTAGTTGTTGTTGTAGTTGTAGTAGTAGTAGTTGTAGTAGTTGTAGTGGTAGTGGTAGCAGTAGTAGTAGTAGTAGTAGTAGTGGTAGTGGTAGTAGTAGTAGTAGTCGTCGTGGTGGTGTTGGTATCAGTAGTAGTAGTAGTAGTAGTGGTAGTGGTAGTGGTAGTGGTAGTGGTAGTGGTAGTAGCGGTAGTATTCGTAGTAGTAGTAGTAGTTGTTGTTGTTGTTGTTGTTGTTGCTGTTGTTGTTGTTGTTGTTGTGGTTGTCACGGTTGTTGTTGTGGTTGTTGTCGTTGTCGTTGTCGTTGTCGTTGTCTTTGCTGCAGCAGCAGCAGCAGGAGGAGGAGGAGGAGGAGTAGGAGTAGTAGTAGTCGTCGTCGTCGTCGTAATCATAGAAGTAGTAGTAGTAGTCGTCGTCATAGAAGAAGTAGTAGTAGTAGTAGGAGTAGTAGTAGTAGTAGTGGTAGTAGTAGTAGTAGTAGTTGTAGTAGTTGTAGTAGTTGTAGTAGTTGTAGTAGTTGTAGTAGTTGTAGTAGTTGTAGTGGTTGTAGTGGTAGTGGTAGCAGTAGTAGTAGTAGTAGTAGTAGAAGTAGTAGTAGTAGCAGCATTAGTAGTAGT
This sequence comes from Cladocopium goreaui, assembly GCA_947184155.2. Classification (NCBI taxonomy): domain Eukaryota; class Dinophyceae; order Suessiales; family Symbiodiniaceae; genus Cladocopium; species Cladocopium goreaui. The sequence goes on along the minus strand of CAMXCT020004935.1, from coordinate 14,642 downwards.
AGTAGTCGTCGTCGTCGTCATAGTCGTAGAAGTAGTAGTAGTAGTAGTAGTAGTAGTGGTAGTGGTAGTAGTAGTAGTAGTAGTCGTCGTGGTGGTGTTGGTATCAGTAGTAGTAGTAGTAGTAGTAGTAGTAGTACTAGTAGTACTAGTAGTACTAGTACTAGTACTAGTACTAGTACTACGGTGGGTGGAAGAAATCCTGCACCGCCTCTATAACCTTAGATTTGCTAATGCATAACTTGTACCCCCGTACCCCCAAGCTCAATGTTGAATGACATGTTGACAGGTGGTGCAGGATTTCCGTCACTCGCGCAAATCCATTTTGATCACTGTGTCTTCAAACAATATTAAATTAGGAGCGCGAGGTTTCAAGTGTAGGCCTTTGAAAGTGGTGCAGGATTTCTTCCATCAACAGTACTGAAATTCTATGTGCCTGGTTGAAGAACTGCAAAGAATCAGCGGGCAGAAGCTGAAGGATGTTTTGGCCATATGCATTCATTAGCTTGTCAGATCATCAACCTTTGAATTCAAGGTCATCAAGCCTGGTGCATTTAGATTTGACTATATTGCAACACAAGCTGGGCAGAGCAGCGCTGGCATGCCGGAAAATGGTTGCCGGACCAGGAGGAGGGAGGAAGCAGAATCCTTTTCATAGAAGCACGTGAGAGTGACCAGTGTTGCGTGGCAGCTCCACGCAACACTACACGCTACACTACACGCAACACTACACGCTACACTGCACGCAACACTACCGAACTGCTGGCAGGGGCGGCATTTTGGAGCTTTGAAGCTTTTAAGGAATGAAATGAAAATATAAGTCAGCTTTTTCTGTCCTGACCTGAAATGCTGCCCCTGACAGCATTTTGGTAGTGTTGCGTGTAGTGCTGCGTCAGTGTAGCGTGTAGTGTAGCGTGAGTGTTGCGTGTAGTTTGCAGTGTAGCGTGCGGCGGCTGCCATGTAGCTCATTTTGCCTCGTGCTCAGCTGTGTGCAGGTGAAGAGTGAAGCACACTGGGGGAACTATAAGAAGAACCGACGATGGATTTGATAACTGGAAGTAGCTGGTGACAAGCAGAAATTTGCAAGACCAAAAATACAAGGAATCCTTTTCTTTCTTCGTACTGAAATTTTATGTGCCTGGTTGAAGAACTGCAAAGAATCAGCGGGCAGAAGCTGAAGGATGTTTTGGCCATATGCATTCATTAGCTTGTCAGATCATCAACCTTTGAATTCAAGGTCATCAAGCCTGGTGCATTTAGATTTGACTATATTGCAACACAAGCTGGGCAGAGCAGCGCTGGCATGCCAGAAAATGGTTTCCGGACCAGGAGGAGGGAGGAAGCAGAATCCTTTTCAAAGAAGCACGTGAAAGTGACTAGTGTTGCGTGGGGCTCCCACGCAACACTACACGCTACACTACACGCAACATTACACGCTACACTGCACGCAACACTACCGAACTGCTGGCAGGGGCGGCATTTTGGAGCTTTGAGGCTTTTGAGGAATGAAATGAAAATACAAGTCAGCTTTTTCTGTCCTGACCTGAAATGCTGCCCCTGACAGCATTTTGGTAGTGTTGCGTGTAGTGTAGCGTGTAGTGTTGCATGTAGTGTAGCGTGAGTGTTGCGTGTAGTTTGCAGTGTAGCGTGCGGCGGCTGCCATGTAGCTCATTTTGCCTCGTGCTCAGCTGTGTGCAGGTGAAGAGTGAAGCACACTGGGGGAACTATAAGAAGGACGGACGATGGATTTGATCCCCTGGAAGTAGCTGGTGACGGGAAGAAATTTGCAAGACCAAAAATACAAGAAATCCTTTTCTTTCTTCGGTGGGTGGAAGAAATCCTGCACCACCTCTATAGCCTTAGATTTGCTAATGCATAACTTGTACCCCCGTACCCCCAAGCTCAATGTTGAATGACATGTTGACAGGTGGTGCAGGATTTCCGTCACTCGCGCAAATTCATTTTGATCACTGTGTCTTCAATCAATATTAAATTAGGAGCGCGAGGTTTCAAGTGTAGGCCTTTGAAAGTGGTGCAGGATTTCTTCCATCAACAGTACTGAAATATTATGTGCCTGGTTGAAGAACTGCAAAGAATCAGCGGGCAGAAGCTGAAGGATGTTTTGGCCATATGCATTCATTCGCTTGTCAGATCATCAACCTTTGAATTCAAGGTCATCAAGCCTGGTGCATTTAGATTTGAGTATATTGCAACACCAGCTGGGCAGAGCAGCGCTGGCATGCCGGAAAATGGTTGCCGGACCAGGAGGAGGGAGGAAGCAGAATCCTTTTCAAAGAAGCACCTGAAAGTGACTAGTGTTGCGTGGGGCTCCCACGCAACACTACACGCTACACTACACGCAACACTACACGCTACACTGCACGCAACACTCCCGAACTGCTGGCAGGGGCGGCATTTTGGAGCTTTGAGGCTTTTAAGGAATGAAATGAAAATACAAGTCAGCTTTTTTTCTGTCCTGACCTGAAATGCTGCCCTGACAGCATTTTGGTAGTGTTGCGTGTAGTGTAGCGTGTAGTGTTGCGTGTAGTGTAGCGTGAGTGTTGCGTGCAGTTTGCAGTGTAGCGTGCGGCGGCTGCCATGTAGCTCATTTTGTCTCGTGCTCAGCTGTGTGCAGGTGAAGAGTGAAGCACACTGGGGGAACTATAAGAAGAACGGACGATGGATTTGATCCCCTGGAAGTAGCTGGTGACGGGAAGAAATTTGCAAGACCAAAAATGCAAGAAATCCTTTTCTTTCTTCGTACTGAAATTCTATGTGCCTGGTTGAAGAACTGCAAAGAATCAGCGGGCAGAAGCTGAAGGATGTTTTGGCCATATGCATTCATTAGCTTGTCAGATCATCAACCTTTGAATTCAAGGTCATCAAGCCTGGTGCATTTAGATTTGACTATTTTGCAACACAAGCTGGGCAGAGCAGCGCTGGCATGCCGGAAAATGGTTGCCGGACCAGGAGGAGGGAGGAAGCAGAATCCTTTTCATAGAAGCACGTGAAAGTGACCAGTGTTGCGTGGCAGCTCCACGCAACACTACACGCTACACTACAGGCAACACTACACGCTACACTGCACGCAACACTACCGAACTGCTGGCAGGGGCGGCATTTTGGAGCTTTGAAGCTTTTAAGGAATGAAATGAAAATACAAGTCAGCTTTTTCTGTCCTGACCTGAAATGCTGCCCCTGACAGCATTTTGGTAGTGTTGCGTGTAGTGTAGCGTGTAGTGCTGCGTCAGTGTAGCGTGAGTGTTGCGTGTAGTTTGCAGTGTAGCGTGCGGCGGCTGCCATGTAGCTCATTTTGCCTCGTGCTCAGCTGTGTGCAGGTGAAGAGTGAAGCACACTGGGGGACTATAAGAAGAACGGACGATGGATTTGATCCCCTGGAAGTAGCTGGTGACGGGAAGAAATTTGCAAGACCAAAAATGCAAGAAATCCTTTTCTTTCTTCGGTGGGTGGAAGAAATCCTGCACCGCCTCTATAACCTTAGATTTGCTAATGCATAACTTGTACCCCCGTACCCCCAAGCCCCAAGCTCAATGTTGAATGACATGTTGACAGGTGGTGCAGGATTTCCGTCACTCGCGCAAATCCATTTTGATCACTGTGTCTTCAAACAATATTAAATTAGGAGCGCGAGGTTTCAAGTGTAGGCCTTTGAAAGTGGTGCAGGATTTCTTCCATCAACAGTACTGAAATTTTATGTGCCTGGTTGAAGAACTGCAAAGAATCAGCGGGCAGAAGCTGAAGGATGTTTTGGCCATATGCATTCATTAGCTTGTCAGATCATCAACCTTTGAATTCAAGGTCATCAAGCCTGGTGCATTTAGATTTGACTATATTGCAACACAAGCTGGGCAGAGCAGCGCTGGCATGCCAGAAAATGGTTTCCGGACCAGGAGGAGGGAGGAAGCAGAATCCTTTTCAAAGAAGCACGTGAAAGTGACTAGTGTTGCGTGGGGCTCCCACGCAACACTACACGCAACACTACACGCTACACTGCGCGCAACACTACCGAACTGCTGGCAGGGGCGGCATTTTGGAGCTTTGAGGCTTTTGAGGAATGAAATGAAAATACAAGTCAGCTTTTTCTGTCCTGACCTGAAATGCTGCCCCTGACAGCATTTTGGTAGTGTTGCGTGTAGTGTAGCGTGTAGTGCTGCGTCAGTGTAGCGTGTAGTGTAGCGTGAGTGTTGCGTGTAGTTTGCAGTGTAGCGTGCGGCGGCTGCCATGTAGCTCATTTTGCCTCGTGCTCAGCTGTGTGCAGGTGAAGAGTGAAGCACACTGGGGGGGACTATAAGAAGAACGGACGATGGATTTGATCCCCTGGAAGTAGCTGGTGACGGGAAGAAATTTGCAAGACCAAAAATGCAAGAAATCCTTTTCTTTCTTCGTACTGAAATTCTATGTGCCTGGTTGAAGAACTGCAAAGAATCAGCGGGCAGAAGCTGAAGGATGTTTTGGCCATATGCATTCATTAGCTTGTCAGATCATCAGCCTTTGAATTCAAGGTCATCAAGCCTGGTGCATTTAGATTTGACTATATTGCAACACAAGCTGGGCAGAGCAGCGCTGGCATGCCGGAAAATGGTTGCCGGACCAGGAGGAGGGAGGAAGCAGAATCCTTTTCATAGAAGCACGTGAGAGTGACCAGTGTTGCGTGGCAGCTCCACGCAACACTACA
>CAMXCT020004934.1:0-26015 GCA_947184155.2 Cladocopium goreaui | reverse complement strand
ACACACAATAAATTACATATTCCAAGTTGAAGAACAAAAGGCTCCACAAATTAAAAAACAATTGGGCGCCATAAGTAGCAAAGGGAAACACACCGAAACAATAGAATAGAGCCTGCCTCGTATGATGTTTCTACGGTGTTGTTTTTCATAAGCTTGGATGCTACACATGAGCTGTGCTTCCCAGGAAATGCTCAAGACCTCCTTGATTACTGAAACTGTTCTCTTTGCTGATCTTTTCACTTGTTCTGGAAATTCGTTGCATCCGTTGCAATTTTTGTAAGAATGTTATAGACTTACTATTTAGAATTATTGTATATTATTGTATCACGGATATCACGGTCCAAGCCGCTCAAGACATACCAAAAACCTTGTCGTACTAGGACAATCCGAGGCATTTTGTGCTCCATTGATCTTGAAAAAAAATCCCAGGATTCAGCTCTGGGGCCAAATCGAGATCAGCGAGGCTGTTTGCAATCAGCTGGATTTGTTTGGTGTGAAGGCCTGTGCGGTGCTTGCGTGCGTTTTTGCCGGCTCGATTGTGTTGGGAAACAACCGAACAGAGTCAGCAGAGGGAATTCTACCAGTACTTCGTACTTCCATTCATGCTGGGATTTTTGAGCAAAATTTTACCCACATTCATTAGAATTGGTGTGACGTCCTTCACCAGAGATTTTTACTTGTGGTTAGTTCATGTTAGTTCATATCACGAAAGCTAGCGGTAGCTAGCTGGGTTTTACTCTTGCTCCAGCAAGGGGAGGGGCAGGTCTGAGTCCAACACTGTGATTTTAATTCGAACCCACCCCTTCCCCCCCTCCCCCCAAGCTCCCGGGGCATTTTGAAGCGGTGTTGGAAGCAGATGGCCACGGGCTCAAATCCTGCCAGGTCTCTAGGCAATCTGTATTCAGCATATCACAATCCCGTCATGTTTTCAGGCTCATATGAACATTATGAACCTTAGCTTTCCTTTCGTTCACCCCTTGGGTCTCAAGTAGATCATAGATCTATGACATCAAGCGGTGAGCAGAAAGAGCCTTTTCTTTTCGGCCAGGAATTGGAAGGTGCATCCGCCCTTGGAAGGACGCTTGCATCGACTTTCATTCGCCAAATCCCTCCTCCAACTCTTTCGGATTGCACTTTGCACCAGAACAAATCATCTCGAAATCCAAGTAAATCAGGGCCATACGACAAGCCAAACCAAAGAAGTTTTGCTAAGTTCCTCTAAGCTCACAAAGCCCCTCAGTTTTCTGCTGGCGTGTTGCAGGAAACATGTCCGGGTGGGACAGAGTTCTGTCGAAGCTATTGCGCGCCAAATGCTGAGACCTTCAGTACATGTCCAGAAATCCTCATGAGGTCTTGCCGAAATTCGCCGAATTGTAATTGGGCTAGTTGATTTCTGCACATTTGTGCAATGTTGCTCTTTGTTGTGCTCATGAATCATCATGAATGGTTTATGAAACGTTATGAAGTTTTTTTGGCGGTTTCATCTTAGGACGTTGAAGCTGGATGATGAAAAGAGGAAAGGACTTCAAGGAGCGACGTTGGACTCATACCAGTGTTCCATGATTTCCGATTTGTTGGTGTATGTATCACATTCTGTCACTACGTGTCATGCTATTGCAATTCCAGAGCAAGAAGTAGAAGATGCCGAGCCACTGTCTGACCTGAAAGCCTTCAACTTATCTTTTAACGAAGATCTGTCAAATGTCCAGATGGACCCGTAAAATGTGGATTCTCAATCATATGTCCTTTGTTTTTTCCTCGGCTTAGGGTGTTGGTTGGATGTCGTTTACCTTGCCAAATTTACGCCGAACACTGACAAAAGGCTACCTGTGCAGCTATGTGAATTAAGATCATTTTGAATCCGAACCTGATGTTTCTTGGGATGAGACAATTTTTTGCCCTGCTGTACCTTCAAGCTTCCACAATGTTGATAGATTTCTTCCCTGATGGGTCTGGCGCCCTTGCTGTTCCTGGGGGCCGGGCTCGAGTGCAGCTTCAGGTATCCGCTGTGGCTGCCAAGGTCTACTTGACTTCGACTTAATTTGCAAACCAGCCGCCAGCCAGAGACAACTGAATTTGCTGAGGCTTTTCCTGGAATCTTGTATGTTTGCGTACTTAGCTGTCAAGGAGTCCTCGACAACAACAAATAGATGCCGCTTGCTCGCATTTTTGGAGAGCAGAAATGGTCAAGCCTGCAATCCCATCTAAATGATTCTAAACGATTCTAAATGGCATTGTGCGTCGCACGATATCAGTCCGAACCCGACATAACGGTGGGACTGTCGCCTGTCATAGCTTGCAAGGAGATGGCAACAGCAGCTGCGCAATGTGCTTCATTCCTGCGTGAATAAAAGGTGGATGAAAGTGCTTAAATCATCTTGAACCTATCCAGTCTGAAGTGACACTGTATAGCTTCCAAGCAAGAAACCCAGCCAGATCACACGAGGGCAGGAATGACATGCCCCTTGACAGATTGCTCTGACAACCTGGACAGGCTCCTTTCCAATTCAACTGTAATTCACCGCAAGTGCCGGTTTAGAAGGCCTAGATATTCTTAGAACATTTGAAATTGTCTTTTTGACGCCGGTCAAACATTTGCGCGGTTTTGAAGTGCCGCCGAGGAAGTATCAGCTAAACACTGCTGTTGAGAATGTTGATGGTTATTGCAATCAGAGCTTGAACAGAACATACAAAGCCACTAGACGCGCCAGCTGATTACAATAATGAACTTGACAGTCCGGTGGCAGAACTCAGTATCACGCAGGGGCCTTGCATCTTTTGCATTTAGCCGAAGAAGATAGTCTGCATGAAAGAATTTGTTTGGAATGCACACCACTCGTACATTGCTCCATGGATGGGTGGTCATGGTTGTTTTTGCATGTTTTTGCTGATTCTGTTTTACTATGATTAGGTATTTCTAGCGTTTAGTCGATTCCTTGTGCAGAATCAGCTTCGCTCATAAGACAATTGTCAGCTCAGCTGGACTGGTCATAGCATGTGCCCGGACTATTGGCCCAAACATTGAAAGATCAGGCTAAGCAAGTTTCTGTTGAGTAGCGCATCACATTCACGGGGATTCACCAGGGTTGACCAGGATACTAACATTGTGAAGGCCTGCATTCCACCAGCATCACATTGCAATGGTGCGTAATAGTGCCACATAGTGCCAATTTCACACCGGCTGCAATTCCCTGCCTACTAGTTTGATCTAGTCTGTAGATCCTTGTCTCATGGGCAAATCGGGGAGGTTAAAGCGTCGACCAACCCCAAGCAGCAAGGAGAAGTCAGGAGGTGAAGTTGCCTCGGTCAAAGACGGGCAAGTTCCTGCAAAGAAAAAAACAAAAGCCCAAAGCCTTGGCAAAGGTTCCAAACAGCCGAAGAGAAGGGCTCAAGAGGCTCAAGAGCTTGAAGCGACGCAAATCCAGAACATCAGGGACTCCGCAGCTGGTTCCAGCAGATTGAATGAAACTTTTGAAGTTGAATTCGAATTCTTTGATCCAGAAGAAGATGATTTTCATAGTGTTCGAGATTTGCTATGCAGTGGCACTCTGGGCAGCTTGGATTTGGATTTCTCCAGCCTTGCAAACAGTATCGTGGATCAGGTCAATATTGGAACAATGGTGAAGTCAGGGGTCGAAGAGGCACAGCAGACGCAGACACAGGAGGCGGCTTCTGAGGAAGACGACGTGACCCTTTGTGGCATGCTGACAATCTTGAATTTGAAGCAATTCGCTGAAGAAGCTTGGTGCAAAACTCTTCTTGCTCTGCTCAAACTCAGGCTGGACAAGCAGTTGCAGCAGTACATACTAGGGCCAGCACAAGCTTCTGGAAAAGAGCAAGTGGGTTTGATCATCTCAGAAAGGTTTGTGAATCTACCGCTGGAAGTTATACCAGCCATGCACAACGTGATTCTGGAAGATATCAGCTGGTCTTGCTCTACAGAGTACTGTCCCCCAGAGGAGCCATGGCCCAGTGTTGACACTGTTTCACCTGCGTGATCTCCCTGGGTTGTTCTTTCAAAGCTGCATAGACACTTGTTCACATTGGTACAACAGAACCAAGAGCTGTTCAACAGCTGAGCAAAAGATATTTACACATCCTATCGTAAAGCTATTTGGCAGAGAGGAAATGCTTCATGCTGCCAGCTTCCAACATCAAAATCTTGCCCTTACATGTCCATTCAGTGCGAACAAAGATTGTATGCCTGCAAGTTTACAATCACCGCCCGGTACTGTATCCAGCTGAGCAAACAGAGAGGCAATGTAAAGGCAAGGATGGTAAAGGTGGGTCATCAGCAGGCCTCTGGCTGCAATTAGGATCAAAAAGGCTTGTAACAGTGGCAAAAAGGGAAGAAAGAGAGAGAGCGGGGGGGAGGGAATGGACTGAAACCTAGCAGGATACAGGGATCTAGCATAGAAATCTGCTGGAGTCCTGTTCATTGCTCGGACCAAATATAGGCGGTGCAAACTGGGGAGGGCAGGAGTAGGGCAGGAGTGAGGCAAGGGCATGGGCACGAAGCAGGGAAGAAGCAGCGGACACACAGCGAGACACACGAGGCCACACCCCATACCATCACAGAGTGGACGCCAAGCTGCGGCAATGCTTTCCTTTAACTGATACGATCGTTGACCGTGGCCTGTCCCGTATGGGCTCCTAGACTTGGACTACTTTTCATAGAATTGCAGGTTGATTCATAGATCTGGTAGGACAATGCCTTACGCGCAGACAGTCTGCAGAAGGTCCTCCTGAAAGTTGTCTGACCCCCTTGGCTCAATGATTCTGGGTGTAGTCAGTGGCACGAGGTTGCTTCAGACACTAAAGTAGTTAGGTTTTTCACAAGCAAAAGATCTATGAGCGCATGTACAACGGAAGACCATACACACCTCCACTTGAAGCATATCCAAATGGCTGAGAGAACATGAAAGGGCCTCCAGGGCAGATGGCAGAATTGGCACCTGTCAAAAGTTGCATAATATGATTCATATGATGTTTGATGGTGTTGCTGTGTTTGTACAGGTATTTCTTGATGATAACTCGCACGGGAAGATGAAAAGAATTCGACTTTAAGTGCTGGTGCATGTCAGATCTTGTCATGGCATCATGTGATTTAAATTGAAATTGAAGGCGCCTGCGTAGGAAAAAATACGGAAAGTGGTGGTGTTGCAGGCATAGGCAAAACCGTGGCCACGTCAAATTGCTGCATCAACTCACCAGTTGAGATGTTTGGAACCGGACTGAGAAACCTACAGTAGCAGAATACCCAAATTTGGCCAACATTCTGTGTCTATGGTTTCGCTTAACTGTGAGTTAGCCGGCGCATAGATCCCATGGTTGCAATCAGATGCACACAATAAACGCCAAAATAGATCAATCACCCCGCCTTGCCCTCATGCATGCGAACATCTAACATGCCCAACCACCATCAGTTTGACAGCCAGGAGCGACCCTTCTATTTCTTCACGCACTTTATTTGCCTGGCGCGCTGCCATTCGCTATCTGCAGCAGCTGAATCAGAAGGCTGGAATTCCCCACTGATCAGTTTAAAGTGGAGCCAACTGCGGATGAATTCATTTTGATAGAGATTCTACGAAAACGATTGGCGTTGATTGGGGTTCACCCCAAACCCTCCTGATGCGAAAAAGAATCTTCAACTGACGGAGTAATCAATAGTAATCATATATTCGTCACATCTTGTCACGCGACTCTAGAAACCACAAGTATCCACAACAACTGAAGCATCTGAGACCGCTATGAGTACTGATGCTGTATGATGATGGATATTCGGAAGCTTTGTTCAAGGTCAGACCTTTCAGCACAAGGACGGTTCTCGCCTCCTATTTTCACGTGCGGAGGAGCATTCAATTGGACACTCGCCCGCCATGTGTCCATGACATGAGTCTATGATGTGTTCACCATGGACATGTTCATTTCGTGTTGCATGATTTGTCCAGGAGTTGGCGCTGGCCCAGGCTGCCTCCTTTGTTTCAAGCTTTTCGCAGCCATCCAAAGAGGGCCCGTCGTCGTTTCAATCGCAGCCGCAGCTCGGCTTCAGCTTGTCGGGTCTCAGCCTTGCTCCGTTGCAATGTGTGTGGTTTGCTATGGAGATCCCAGCACAAACTATAGCTCCAAACATTGCAGAGGTCGTTGGGTTGCTAACATCACCAGACGTTGCGCTTTCGAAATCATGCACAACCATTGAGAGTCGCGCATAGTGATCTCCAGCGCGGTGCACGTAGCGGTCGTGTACCACACAGAAAGCGAGGTGTGACTGAGAGAGTCCTTAAACGGAACATTCTCTGTGCATCATGTGTCTCACAACCACGACATCACTGCTACTTTAGCAATAGTCGAAGGAAGTTTAGAAGTCAAACTTCCGACAATATGGACAGATGAAAAGCAGAGCAGGGCAGAGGCAGAGAGAAGAGAAAGATCAGAAGAGAGAAGAGTAGAAGAGAAAGAGTCAGAAGAAAGAAGATGCAGATGCGCGAAAAGGTAGGAAAGTCGCGAAACACTGTGGTTTTCCAATGATTTGTGGCTCCGGAGAGTCGAAAAGTAGGCTCGCTAAAGCGGCGGGTGCGGAGCCAGCTGGCCAGATGAGAGATGAAAAATTGCACGCCGTTGTGGCGCGAAGCACATTTCGAAGTCAAAATGTACAAAACACTAGGGGTTCGGACCACTTTTGGAGGTTCAGATGTCGCTTCGCCGCTTCGCTTCACTACACTACACTACGTTACATTACACCACACTCCACTATACTACATTACACTACACTACACTCCACAACACTACAACTACAACTACACAACTTGACTACACTCCACTACATTAAATTTCACTACACTACATTACACTACACTACGCTCCACTACACTACATTAAATTACCCTACACTCCACTACGCTACATTACACTACACTACGCTCCACAACACTACAACTACAACTACACAACTACACTCCACTACACTCCACTACACTAAATTACACTACACTACACTACATTACACTACACTCCACTACACTACACTCCACTACACTACACTACATTACACTACACTACTTTCCACTACACTTCACTACATGACACTACACTACACTCCACTACACTACAACTACGACTACACAACTACACTCCACTACACGAAATTACACTACATTACATTACACTACACTACACTACATTCCACTACACTACATTACACTACACTACAATACACTGAATGACACTGCACCACAGATAGACAGATAGACAGATGAAAGAGAGAGAGAGATAGATAGATAGATAGTTAGATAGATAGATAGATAGGTAGGTAGATAGGTAGATAGGTAGATAGGTAATTAGATGAAAGAGAGAAAGAGAGAGAGAGATAGATAGCTAGATAGATAGATACATAGAAGATAGATAGGTAGGTAGATAGTCAGAGAACGAGAGAGACAGAGAGGAGACCTCAAGCACCTTTCGGTCCATCAGTGGATTCGCTTTGCCATCCCTGATTCACAACAACCAACCTCTCCTATAGGTTTCCTATTTTTGAAACTTCCGCCACCGCCTTGTGCGGTACTACTGGTACTTGGGGGAAGTCACGTACCAACATAATTTTCCCAAAGTAATTTGGATATTTAGCTATTTCCAAGAGGTTTAAGATAAGGTCAAGTTTGCGCCAAAATAATTTTCAGTGGAAATAATTTCAGTGGGGTCAGACCCCGGGAAAATTATATCATATTCAGTGTGTTGGAAAGCAGAGTCAGCACCCTGATCAAGCACCGGCCTTTACAACTACCGTAAGAACCCCTCACTGTGGACACACTGTTTGGGGAATATAGCCACAAAGGGGATGCGTAGCATTGCATAGCCAACTGAAACGCAAAGTAAATCATCACGAAATCCTGCACAATGTTGGGTTTGCAAAGGTGTTTGATTTGTTTTTATGTTGTTTCTTGTTGTTTTTTAGGATCGATGCGTTGCGAATCCTAAAGTGCAAATAAATTCAAACATCATGTTTCATGTGTGCTCCCTGCTAGTCGTGCCAAAATCATCCAAAATCTCCCTTCGGGCTAAGTTGCACCACGAACGCATCAAAACTTGCAACCCGCAACCAAAAACGTTCTTTAAGAAATTATTCTAAGGATATTGGAGGTGCCGTGCGCTCCTCAAAAATCAAGGTGGGCAGCTGCCAACTCGCCCAGGAACTGGAAAAATGACACAAAACCTTCTAAAAAAACGAGCGCTTCCCATCGAGAGCTCTTTGGAGGGAAATGAAGGGAAAACGGGAGAAATAGGGGAAGTATGAAAGCGTCTGAAAACCAAAGTGAGCAGCTGCCAGAATCACCCAACTCACCCAGAAGCTCCAAAGTCAAAAACCTATAAAAACCGAACGCTTGCCCTTTCCCACTCATTCCCCATCGAGACTTCTTTGGAAGGAGATGAAGGGAATATGGAAGAAATAGAAAGGAGTATGAACAATAGGAAATATGCAAGAAAGAACCAGTGATGAAGATGATGGTTGAACACCATTGCGCGGGAATTCCCAAGGAGAGAAGGTATTATAGGATATTATAGGTGTTTTTCAACGATTTGAAGATCGTATGAACTTATTTCAAAACCTAATTATTCCAGGGTATATTGAAGGGTTAGATCATGATTCGCATATTCCATCATATTCCAACGTGCACATCCGTAAACCTACCCCTTACGAAAATTATTGGTCAAATTTACCTGGTTAATATTGATATCCCCGCATATTTTTTGAAGGGATGGAATATCCAGCAAAATATTTCAAAATGGGCCGCGGCATTTATCCCGGAAATTTCCATATGAAGTGGCTCTTGTGAAATCTTGACATGCGTTTCGACTGCACAGGCTCGGGCCGTGGTTTTGGGCTGCGGCATTTTTCCTGTAAATTTCCGTATATATAAAGTGGCTCATGAAATCTTGACATGCGTTTCGACTGCGCGGGCTCGCACTAAGTGTGGGCCGTGCTTTTGGGCTGCGGCATTTTTCCTGTAAATTTCCGTATATATAAAGTGGCTCTTGTGAAATCTTGACATGCATTTCGACTGCGCGGGCTCGCACAAGCGTGGGCCATGGTTTTGGGCTGCGGCATTTTTCCCGTAAGTTTCCGTATAGTGGCTCTTGTGAGATCTTGACATGCGTTTCGACTGCGCAGGCTCGCACAAGCGTGGGCCATGGTTTTGGGCTGCGGCATTTTTCCCGTAAGTTTTCGTATAGTGGCTCTTGTGAGATCTTGACATGCGTTTCGACTGCGCAGGCCCGCACAAAGTGTGGGCCCCGGTCTTGGGATGGTCTTCCTCCTCAACATCATCCTCCTCAACATCATCGTCATCTTCTTCCTCCTCAGCATCAACATCATCTTCCTCTCCCTTGACATCATCATCCTCAACATCACTATCATCCGCCTCATCTTCCGCAACACTATGATCCTCCACCTCATCTTTTCCAACGTTATCATCCTTGTCATCATCATCATCCTCAACCTTATCCTCCTCAACATTATCATCTTCCTCCTTCTCTACATCATCATCCTCCACCTTTTCATCCTCCACTTCATCTTCTGCATTGTCATCCTCATCATCATCATCATCACCACCATCATCATCATCATCATCATCATTCTCACCATCGTCTTCATCCTCACCATCATCATCATCATCATCCTCATCATCAATAATTTTATTTTATTGTTATTATTATTATTAGCATTACTATTATTATTATTGTTCTTGTTATTGTTATTCTTGTTATTATTCTTCTTCTTCTTATTACTGTATTATATCGTATTTTTATTATTCATCATCACCACCATCATCATCATCCACATTACCATACAGTATCCTCCCACTCCCCCACACTGTTTGGGGTCTCTTGCCGGGACAAATTTTGGGTAGGGGGTTCCTTTTGTTATACTAGAAATTTTGATGTAATTATGTTGACGGGTCATACTCTGAAGGCATCCCTCATAATATTTCAAAACATGTTTTTTATTTTCCACATTGAGTTGGGGTGGAAGGTGGGGGGGTGGAGGAGAGTTGCCGTTGAAGCGTGACATGTGGCAACCCCTTCAAATAATTGGAAGATCAAAAAATATCATGCTGGGGAAAGGCATTTTGGGGGGATGGGAAGGAAAATTATTTCCAGGTAGCCCACTTAAAGTCGATAAACCGAACTTACGTCAAGCCCCTTTGAAATATTTACGGTTTATTTTTTCAAGGGTGGAGGGGAGGAGGGGGGTGACAAGGTAGAAGTGATATCACGACCACCATGCATATTTCTGCAATCTGTTGGGTTCGCTGCCACAACTAGGGAGTTTCAAAGCTCGGCTGCGTGGCTGAGGGGATCAAGCAAAAAAAAGAGGAAAGCAGAACAAGGCACTGGTTTTGAGAGTGCCATGTCGCACACTTTCGTTATTTTTTTGAGCCTTTTCCTTCGGTGCTGAATATTTGTCCAGATCTGTGCCGTTTCTTGTTTGGCAACTGTTTTGTTTGCGTGTTGATGGTTTGCAATCGAGGAGGCAGCGTCATTAAGGGCCAGGCGGGACGTTTTCTGCGCAGATTTCGAAAAGATTGGCGGAAACACGCCAAAATAAAGATAAACTAAAGATAATAAGGAATTCATAACATGATAATAAGGTATTCATATATCGATTTTTTCTTCGTGCTAGCAGCAGCCTGTAACACCAGCATTGCCTCGACAAGTTTGGATGCAAGTGTTTGACGGACCCTGTGGCCGATTGGTTGGTTGACTGACTGATTGGATGCTAGATTGGTTTTTTGTCAAGCGGTGAATGACTGAGTCGCTGCATTGACGAGCGTATCAAACACGCAGTCAACCAGACACTGGGGGTGAGTAGATGAGTTGCTGGGCTTGCTTGTTTGAATGGATTGCGTTTTGGTTGCATCGCGTTGCCTCCACAGGAGCGCCTGGCTGTGCTGTGGCTCACACGGCAGGCGCCCAGAGAGAGACGCTCTTGACGTGTAACTTTTAGCTGTTGGATTCCTTGGGTTGCGCTTGAGACTGCTGGAGTTCACCTTCCGCTGGAATAGCCAGGCTTATGAGAGCGCTGTGAAGAGTATGCGAGAATCCTTGAAAGCCTCGACTTGAAAGCCTTGCCAAAAGGAAAAGCGACAATCCTGCTTTGCATACCTCCCCTGATCAAACGGCAGCCCTTTGCTCTTGAGTGAGACACTCTGGAAGATTTTCCTTGCGTCACATGCCATTGGAAGATACCAGAACTACTACAGGCATGAAATCTCTGAAGCAATCTAAAACTTATGGCATGCAGGCGGCAGTGAACATAGACACATGTAGTTAGATATGGTATGTTTCTTCAGATGTGCAGAGAAGTCTGCTGGAGGCTTACATCCGGTTCAGTGAGAAGCATTTTAGTGATCCTAAAGTAGATAGAATGTAAAATCGGAGGGTGCTGGGATTTATGCTGGATGTTGGCCAAAATCAAAAATTGAATGAGTTGGAATATTTCGATATAGTTAGTATCAAAATCAAAACTGATCCACCTAATCACCATCAAGCAACAGTGCACTTCAGGATCAATGAACAACCAGTCTAGATTAAAATATTGATATGACTACAAAATAGTACATATGTGCAGATATAGACACAGAACCTATTATTATATATATGTATATATATATATAAGGTTCTCCGCTTACAGAGAATATGCATTGTTTCCATTCCGCAGGCAAATTTGCCGAAAATGCAGGTAGAATATGCCCAATTTCATGTTGATGTTTTTCTCCCCATGGCCCATGTGGTTTTTGCTCTCAAAGCCTTTGTACATCTCTATGCAGCCTGTTTCTGTTTTTCTCAAGCAGACTTTGTTTTGCCACACAGGTTCTTTACTTTTCTAAATATATATATATATAAATTCGTCATTTTTCATCCCCTAGCCAATTTACCCTATAGAATTGGGACACCTAGGTGCTGTATAAAACGATTTTTTATACAGGTCCCCCCTCAATTTCAGCTGCCCTGTTTACCTTGTTTTGGTGGGCTCGATTTTTTTTTATCTCAAACCTCCGGGTCCCAGTTTTGATTTTTTTGGGTGCCTAAATTTAGTGACTTTAGGCTCCAATTTTATATGAGGCTCCAATTCTATAGTGACATATGTCGGTTTTGTGTGGTTTTGTTCAGTTGCCAATATTATAGTGTATCAATGTATGGTTTCATGAAACAACTTGGTCACCAAAGGGTTCCTATTTTGTAGCTACCTGCAATGTACTGCATGCCAGGGCCCCAATTTTATAACACCTATTTGTTTTTGCTACACCAGAGCGCTCAAGCATCCGCAATGCGCATGCTGGAGAAGACAAGAACATGAACAACATTGAATAAACAATGGATTTGATGGAATTTGATGGCTTCTTGCATCGTGCTTCTAAATGCGTTAAGAAAAGACAAAAAATATAAAAACAAAAGTGTCAGGTTTTGGGTGGGCGGTTCACAATACATGCCCGCAAAATCATATGCAGAAAAATGCGAGGAGCCATCCATTGCAAGGATGGAAGAGTTTAGGAGTCCAGTTCAACCATCATATTCATATTCAACTCTTCAACCATCAATCAAGTTTTGGTATTCAATGTGTGGGTGAGGGTGGTGAAAGAATCTTGAACCAGGTGATTTTCATTTGGTGGAGTTCCGGCCTGATTCTGCCATAGTCAGTTATTGGGCTATACTTAGTTGCAGGCCATTCAGACAGTGGCATGGCCAAGGGTCATTACCTTAGGCGAGCATCACTATTTTGAATCGATGCCATAGCAGCAGAGGATTGATACATTTTGTTGTGAATTTTGATTCGGCGACAAATCAATTGAGTTGATTTGCCATCATGGGCCGCAGCTCCTGTCTCTCACTGTCCCGGTCTCCTTGGTGTGAGACTGCCTGCGAAATACTGCGGTTATAAAAGGGAAACAAAGACCAAACCCTTGAGATTCCAAAGCTGAAGATGTTGTAGCACGTTTTTGTTCGCTTCTTGGCGGAAGCGATGGCTGGGTTTGCTTGCTTGGCCCTTCAACAATACTTGAGTTAGCCTGCGGTCTCTGAGCATGCGGCACGAAAGGCAGCTTTGCTGGCCCTGTGTGGAGGTTTATTCCTCTCTCCACTGCATGCTTGGGGATTGTGGGGGTGGGGCTTCGCGGTTGGCTGTGTAGGAGGGCTTGTCTAAAGACCCGGGGACGGCTCGTGTGAACCTCATCTTGGCAGCGCCCGTGGGGGGAACCTCTGGTGACCCCTTTGAGGAAGCTTTGCTTCCGTGGCCTCAAGATGTTGAGTGCTGAGCCTATTTTTCTTGGCTGGGCCGGGCACACTTGCAAGATCTGGCGAGGACGAGTGAGACTCACAGCGAGTGAGCTTAGCCTAAGCCTTCTCTCGTGTTGCGGTTGGTGCTAGGCAAGCAAACCCAGCTTGAGCAACCGGTGGGGCGCGGGCAAAAACGGGCAGCGGCGTTGGAGGAAGAGGAATCTCAATGTTTTGGGCGGGGGTTTTGTTTTTTGTGTTGTCCGCTGCGCGCTCTTTCTCTTCCACCAGTTTGTCAATGTTTGTCACAGGTAATTTGTTTAGATGCCTCCAGCTGCATGATGTTAGTGCTTGACAAGCTACCTTCCCGCTTCCATGATTTGTACGGCACTGCACTCTTTCCAATTTTATGACCTTTGGCAGTCAATATGACAGCTTGCACCATTTCGCATGCATGTCGTCAACCTACCATACATTGCATGACAAAAGTGCATTGAATGATGTCAGCGCATTGCATGACCTTACATTGCATGACACTGCATTGCATGACAGGGCATTGCATAACGTTGCATTGCATCACACTGCATTGCATGACAGCGTATTGTATGACAGTGCATGGCATGATGACACTGCATTGCATGATGTTGCATTGCATGATATTGCATGACAGTGCATTGCATGACAGCACATTGTGTGACAGTGCATTGCATGATGACGATTCCCAGATGTTGCATTGCATGACAACCCACTGTATGACCGTGCATTGCATGATGCTGCACTGTATGACGTTGCATTGCATGATACTGCATTGACAGCCCATTGTATGACAGTGCATGGCATGATGACAGCGCATTGCATGACGTTGCATTGCATGACACTGCATTCCATGACAGCGCATTGTATGACAGTGCATAGCATGATGACAGTGCACTGCATGACGTTGCATTCCATCATGTTGTACTGCATGACAGCCCATTGTATAACAGTGCATGGCATGATGACAGCACACTGCATGACGTTGCATTCCATCATGTTGCAGTGCATGACAGCACATTGTGTGACAGGCGTTGCATCCACTCTTGTTGCATTGCATGACAGCCCATTGTATGACAGTGCATGGCATAATGACAGTGCATTGCATGACGTTGCATCGCATGACACCGCATTCAATGACAGCGCGTTGTATCACAGTGCATGTCATGATGACAGCGCATTGCATGACAGTGCATTGCATGATGACAGCGCAATGCAAAACGTTGCATTCCATCAATGTTTTATTGCATGACAGCCCATTGTATGACAGCCCATTGTATTATGACAGTTCATTGCATGACACTGCATTCCATGACAGAGCATTGTATGACAGTGCATGGCATGATGACGACGCATTGATTGCATGACGTTGCATTGCATAACCTTGCACAGCATGACAGCTCATTATGTGACAGTGCATTGCATGAAGACAGCGCACTGCATCACGTTGCATTCCATCATGTTGCATTGCATAACAGCCCATTGTATAACAGTGCATGGCATGATGACAGCGCATTGCATGATGTTGCATTGCATGACACTGAATTGACAGCCCATTGTAGGAGAGGGTATTGCATGATGACAGTGCATTGCATGACAGTGCATTGCATGACACTGAATCGACAGCGCATTGTATGACAGTGCATGGCATGATGATGTTGCATTGCATGACGCTGCATTCCATGACAGAGCATTGCATGACACTGCATTCCATGACAGAGCATTGTATGACGTTGCATTGCATGACAGTGCATTGCATGATAGCGCATTGTATGACAGTGCATGGCATAATGACAGTGCATTGCATGATAGCGCGTTGTATGACAGTGCATGTCATGATGACAGGCCATTGCATGACAGTGCATTGCAAGACAGCGCATTGTGCGACAGAGCATTGCATGATGACAGTGCATTGCATGACGTGCATTGCACGCACTGCATCACGTTGCATTTCATTTTGTTGCACTGCATAACAGCCCATTGTATAACACTGCATGGCATGATGACAGCGCATTGCATGACGTTGCATTGCATGACACTGAATTGACAGCGCATTGTATGACAGGGCATGGCATAATGACAGTGCATTGCATGACGCTGCATTCCATGACAGAGCATTGCATGACACTGCATTCCATGACAGAGCATTGTATGACGTTGCATTGCATGACAGTGCATTGCATGATAGCGCATTGTATGACCGTGCGTGGCATAATGACAGCGCATTGCATGACGTTGCATTGCATGACACTGCATTCCATGACAGAGCATTGTATGACGTTGCATTGCATGACAGTGCATTGCATGATAGCGCATTGTATGACAGTGCATGGCATAATGACAGTGCATTGCATGATAGCGCGTTGTATGACAGTGCATGTCATGATGACAGGCCATTGCATGATAGTGCATTGCAAGACAGCGCATTGTGCGACAGAGCATTGCATGATGACAGTGCATTGCATGACGTGCATTGCACGCACTGCATCACGTTGCATTTCATTTTGTTGCACTGCATAACAGCCCATTGTATAACACTGCATGGCATGATGACAGCGCATTGCATGACGTTGCATTGCATAACACTGAATTGACAGCGCATTGTATGACAGGGCATGGCATGATGACAGTGCATTGCATGACGCTGCATTCCATGACAGTGCATTGTATGACAGGCATGGCATAATGACAGAGCACTGCATGACAGTGCATTGCATGATAGCGCATTGTATGACAGTGCATTGCATGATGACAGCGCACTGCATGTCGGTTGCATTCTATCATGTTGCACTGCATGACAGCACATTCTGTGACAGACGTTGCATTCCATCATGTTGCATTGCATGACAGCCCATTGTATGACAGGGCATGTCATGATGACAGGGCATTGCATGACGTTGCATTCCATGACAGCGTGTTGTATGACAGTGCATGTCATGATGACAGCGTATTGCACGACGTTGCATTGCATGACGTTGCATTGCATGACAGCACATTGTGCGACAGACGTTGCATTCCATCATGTTGCACTGCATGTCAGCCCATTGTATGACGTTGCATTGCATGACAGGGCACTGCATGACGTTGCATTTCATGACAGCGCATTGTATGACAGCGCATGGCAGGATGACAGCGCATTGATTGCATGATGTTGCATTGCATGACAGCGCATTTTGTGACAGTGCGTTGCATGAAGACAGCGCACTGCATGACGTTGCATTGCATGACACTGAATTGTGAATTGACAGTGCATTTCATTTTTGTTGCACTGCATGACAGCTCATTGTATGACAGTGCATTGCATGATCTTGCATTTTATGACGTTGCACTGCATGACGTTGCATTGCATAGATCATCGTATAGTGTGGATTGTGAACTCACAAAGGTTGCATTGCAAAATTTGCAGGACTTCTTTTGACATCACTGTAGGTTTCCTTTTGGCTGGTGCGGCGCGTAGCCCCATATCACATTTTATATATGCATAATCTCTGCATACATATATACGTTTTTTAATATGTGTATATATATATATACAATATTGACTGTTGGTTTGTTTTTTTCCTCTCGGCTGAAGAAGGTCCCCAGCAGCACATGTATATTTATTCCTCTCTGTTGCAGTGGCTTGCGTTGTTGGATCACGTACTTTATGTATACCCTCAAGTACTGACGGTCTGGAATGGCTGGACCTGGAGACCACTCGGCAAAGGTTCTAGAATGGTCAGCTGGATCATTTTAGACCCTTCGACTTTCTATGCATATCATTGCGCTCATGGATTCATGGATATCATTATCATATATTCGTATATTTACTGATTATGTAGATTTAATTTGCATGTTTGTTACTGGCAGTGACTGTTGTGAGTTCATTTGGCAAGAAATTATCAATATCTTACTTCCAAAATGGAAGCACATAGTGCTCCCAAAATGGAAGCGCATAGTGGTATCAAAATGGAAGCGCATAGTGGTAAAAATGGAAGCGCATAGTGGAACGAAAATGGAAGCGCATAGCACTCCCAAAATGGAAGCGCATAGTGGTACCAAAATGGAAGCGCATAGCGCTCCCAAGAATATAATCCTAACATGAAATCTAAATGGTCCTCAACTGACACAAAGTTTCGGAGCCCCTAACCTTCTCATAAAATTCTTTGAGACACTTACCGCAAGTTGAAAGGATATCAGGGGGAGGGTCTGAACTAATATTGCCCTTCAATTTCAAGAATTTTTCCACCCCTAAGCCAGAAGGAAACCAAGTTAGACCCCTGTAGCCTGCGACCCCTCCTTATGGAACTTCGAATTTGATACTTACCCAGCCAATGCATAGTGATCCCAAAATGGAAGCGCATAGTGGTACCAAAATGGAAGCGCATACTGTAGCGCTCTCAAAATGGAATCGCGCAGTGGTACCAAAATGGAAGCGCAAGATGAAGATTAAATATATATGTTCTTTGCAATATCTTGTTGAAAGTGAGAAGTATTCAAATTTGAGCCCCACCCCCAAAAAAAAACAAACGGTAGAGCCCAAAGTTGAAGATTATCTTTTATTTGATAATCTATCAATTCCAAACCTGCCCATATATTGATTGTATCTTGATAGTTGCAAGCATGCCCAGTGGGAAGTCCATTCTAGACCAGGCAGCTCCGGGTCACGTGAAGGTCTGGAGCGGTATCGGGGATTTATGCTAAACGGTTTACAAGCTTTCATTTTGGACCAGGGGTTTGGGGTCTAAAATGAAGCCCCAGGGTCCGCAGATAGTAGCTGAGGGTAGTATTAATGTAGATAGATAGATATAGATTGATATAGATTGATATAGATAGATATAGATAGATATAGATAGATATAGATAGATATAGATTGATATAGATAGATATAGATAGATATAGATAGATATAGATATAGATAGATATAGATAGATATAGATATAGATAGATATAGATAGATATAGATAGATATAGATAGATAGATAAAGATAGATAAAGATAGATAAAGATAGATAAAGATAGATAAAGATAGATAAAGATAGATAAAGATAGATAAAGATAGATAAAGATAGATAGATAGATAAAGATAGATAGATAGATAGATAGATAAAGATGGATAAAGATAGATAAAGATAGACAAAGATAGACAAAGATAGATAAAGATGGATAAAGATTGATAAAGATGGATAAAGATAGATAAAGATGGATAAAGATAGATAGATAGATAAAGATAGATAGATAGATAGATAGATAGATAAAGAAAGATAGATAGATAAAAATAGATAAAGATAGATAGATAAAGATAGATAAAGATAGATAAAGATAGATAAAGATAGATAAAGATAGATAGATAATGATAGATAGATAAAGATAGATAGATAAAGATAGATGGATCATGATAGATAATGATAGATAATGATAGATATATATTATATATACGTGTGTTTTTGTCGGTTGCAGTAGCTTGCATTCAGCAGCACATACTTTTTGCGGCACACTTTTTGCTCCACGTTCCATTGTCTCTCCAGCGGGTTTTCTTAAGGCGTAATCATGTGTTCTTTTTCGCGTGCCCTTGCACCACGCTTCATTGTGCACGACGACGTGAATGAAATGTTTGTGTCAAGTCAGGTCCTCTAAGTTCTCTCACACCGTGTATCGCTAAATTGGCCGCATTCTAGCACGACAACCGAAACTCTTGCAATGCCTAGATGCATTCTTTTCTACATCATCGTAAATTAAACTGTATGATGGACAAGTCCAAGTTTTCAAAGATTTGCCTAAAAGGATATGTTTCTTTGACTTACTGGCATCTAGGAGGATCGGTTTGGGTTAAAGTTTCTTGTTAGTGAAGTCTTGCCAGTTTGGCTGCAATGCTGGGTGGCAGAAGCTATAAGATGCTCAGCAAGTATTCCGTAAGTATTTTTTGTTTTTTCAGGACTTCGCCCGCATTTTGCTCCATTTTTTTTTACGCTCAATTGGACCTGACCCATTTTCCTTAGAGTCGGTCCCAAGCTGGCTTCATCCATGTTCATCATGAAAATCCTGCAACAAGCACTGTCAATACTTGAGTGCTTCCGGTATTTTTTCATAGACAACTTATTTTTTTCGTTTGTATGTTCATATGAGCTAGGCCAAACACATGACGCATTTTAATTCAAACATTACAAGAGACCATTGCAAAAACTTAGACCTGTCGACTGTCGACATGAGCATTGGAGGGTCAAAAACAGCGCAAAAAAAAGCTTTAGGTAATAAGTACTTCTCACAAGCTTGCTAACTTAGCTGCCCTGGGCATCAACTATTAACTATTGACTTAGTCATAGCTGGCTACTTTCCCTTTTTTGTTTTTATTTGTTCTCCATGTTTGCACTTTGTAAGCATCAAAGCCTTTCAAGACTTACTTTTAAGACATTTGAGGCACTGCATGCTTTTAATGCACAATCAAGGTCACAGACACAATCAAAGAAAGTTGGAACCCTAGATAGATAAGTGGAAGGGTAAAGATTATACAGAGAAAGGAAGATAGATGCAGATAGATCGGTAGATATAGATGGCTGTGTCTTTTTTTAACGGGTGCAGTTTTTAGTAAAGGCAGGAAGTTCGATTTGTGCGAATCATACCCCCGAATCATACCCCGAATCATACCCCCGAATCATAGCCCAAATTACTCTACTTCGTGTGATCCCCACCATGACATGTCAGGACGTATATTTGGACATATATTTAGTATATTCTGACATCCTATCTGACATTCTATCTGGCATATATTCTGGCATTCTATCTGGCATATATCCTGACATTCCACCTGGCATTCTATCTGGCAGTCTATCTGGCATTCTATCTGACATATTTTCTGACATTTCATCTGACATATATTCTGGCATTCTACCTGTCATTTATTCTGACATATATTCTGGCATTCTATCTGACATATATTCTGGCATATATTCTGGCATTCTATCTGGCATTATATCTGACATATATTTTGGCATTCTATCTGACATATATTCTGGCATATATGTTGGCATTCTATCTGGCATTATATCTGACATATATTTTGACATTCTATCTGACATTCTATCTGGCAGTCTATCTGGCATTCTATCTGGCATTCTTTCTGGCATTCTTTCTGGCATTCTATCTGGCATTCTATCTGGCATCCTATCTGCCATTCTATCTGGCATTCTATCTGGCATTCTTTCTGGCATTCTTTCTGGCATTCTATCTGGCATTCTATCTGGCATCCTATCTGACATTCTATCTGGCATTCTATCTGGCAGTCTATCTGACATTCCTACATGAGGTCCGGCAGGGAACACTTGGCGCGGATGGTCGCGGTTGAGGTCCGGCAGGGAACACTGGGCGCGGATGGTCGCGGTTGAGGTCCGGCAGGGAACACTGGGCGCGGATGGTCGCGGTTGAGGTCCGGCAGGGAACACTGGGCGCGGATGGTCGTGGTTGAGGTCCGGCAGGGAACACTGGGCGTGGATGGTCGTGGTTGAGGTCCGGCAGGGAACACTGGGCGCGGATGGTCGTGGTTGAGGTCCGGCAGGGAACACTGGGCGTGGATGGTCGTGGTTGAGGTCCGACAGCGAACACTGTGGATCGCGGGTCGCAGTTGAGCAAGGACGACGAGGACGACGAGGACGACGAGGAGGACGAGGAGGAGGAGGAGAGGAGGAGGAGGAGCAGGAGGAGGAGCAGGAGGAGGAGCAGGAGGAGGAGCAGGAGGAGGAGGAGGCAACTGACATAAAATCTAACAACCCTCACCTGGCAGGTGGGGAAAAATCATTATTACTATTATTATGAATGTTTCTTTTGGGATCGTTTGGGATTGCATTGGCCTCACCTGTTATAATGAACCTGACAAGCTAATTGACCAGTGTTGGCCAGACCCGATGATCCCTGGCTACCTTCACATACCTTCACGGAGTGGCGAATCTTCTCCACGCGCACAGAGTCTCATCATTATCCCTAAGCTGGCTGGCTCTGGGTGGCTGGCTGGCTGGCTAGGTGGCTGGCTCAGTTGCTGCTGCTGGTATAGGGCTGGCTAGTTGCAGCTGGCTGGCTGCGTGCCTGGCTGCTTGCTGTGTTGCTGATGAGGCTGATGAGCGGGATGACTCTGTGTGCGGCTGGCTGGCTGGCTGGCTGGTAACCAAACCAAAAATCCGTCGAAGAGGAACATAAGCCTAAGCGTAGCTGAACTAAAGGTACATGAGAAGAACATCCAGAAGAGACGCCGACAGGCCGGCGGATATAAATCATAGATGTGCATTTAAATCTTCACATTCTTCATATTCAGGTCCTGTCCAAGGTCGTCTGGCAGGTCGAGCCATTGCAGCCATTGAGTAGCAATCGTAGTAGGTTCACGGTGGGAAAAAGAGACTCAAGCAACAAAGCTTCCTGAATTCAAAAAAAGATGGGTTTCCGAATCATACCCCGAATCATACCCGAATCATACCTCAAACTTCCCAATTCTGAACCTTGGTACATTTGCAAGATCAGAACTTGTGTTTTGTGAGCTCTTTTCTTTGTAGCCATTCGCCACGGGCTAGACTACGCCTCCTGCTGCTTCTGAGAAAAATCCGACAACAGCACCCTGCAGCTCCTGCAATGGTACCAACATGCCAACTCCAAAGCGCACACACACCACTTTAACTGCAGCACCTTGAAGCAGCACCCTGCAGCGGCACCACCAGCCAGCTCCAGAGCGGACACGCCACTCTAACAGCTGCACCCTGCAGCGTGCAGCAGCGCCCTTCACATAGCACCCTTGCAGCACGAGTTGGGTACAGTACGTACCCTCCTTGCAGCACCCTGAAGCATCACCCCTTGCAGCAGCACCAGCAAGCTAGCTCGACAGCACCCTCAAGCAGCACCTTCCACCGGCATCCGCTCACCAGCATGCCCGCTCCAAAGCAGGGTTTACAGCACACACCACTCTGACAGCAGCACCTTCAAACATCACCCTCAGGCAGCACCTGCAGCAGCACCCTGAGCGCCACCAGCATCGCTCCAAACTGTACACACCACTCTGACAGCAAGCACCACCCTGCACCAGCACCTTGCAGCGGCACTCCAACGGCACCACGATGCCCGCTCCAAAGCGCGCACACCACTCTGACAGCAGCACGCACAGCGTCAACAGCATGTCAGCTCCAGAGCGCTCCACGTATGGTATAATTACCAACAGTTGAAACATTTTCGGGGTAAGTGTGGGTAAATAACTATACGCGGAGGATGCAGGGAAACACTAAATCAAGGTCCGCGAATCATACCCACGAATCATACCCACGAATCATACCCCGAATCATACCCACGAATCATACCCCCTAGTCAAACTTCCCGGGCCGCACTCCTCATTTTGAGACATACCCAGATAGATATGTATGGGCATAGATAAGTCCATACAGATGTAGGAAGATATATATAGGTAGATAAATGCAAAGCTGACCAACTCACAACTGTAGCCATTCCGGAACGACCATTAGGCGCTGCCACTGACCACGACGCACTGCCCACGAGCTGCTTCCTTAACCAACCCACGAGGTGCCACTAGCTCTTGCTGATTGGCCACTAACCACTGCTCCCACTATCCAAGCCTACCTTCATCCACTAGGTGCTTTGCCCAGCAAGTGATTTACCATTGGCCACTAACTCCTTTCCCGTGGGCAATTATCCACCATCCCTTTCCAGCTTACAATGAATGATAACATGACCAGTAGTCATATTGTTCGCAAGCTGCTAGTTCTAGCCAGTACTTATAGCCACTGGCCATTGCAGACTACCCTCTGCCCTGACCAAGTCACACCTGGCAATTCTAGATTTACATTGGTAGGGTCGAGCAAATGTGCAGAGTAGAGATCAACAACTTAGGCTTGAACAGCGCGACATTATGCTTGAGTCTTTTTTAACATCCCTCCATAGTTCGGGGTCGGCTACTTCACCTCTTTTGGAGACGGGAACTGCTTTCACGCCTGCAGGCTTCGATACATACACAGTTTCAAAGGTCGCGTGCGGGAATTTGATGAGTTGGAAGTTTGTGTATAGTGATTCTTGTTCGGCCTGACTATGAATCCGCATATGTACGCATACATTGGATACATGATGCTCATCCGTCGCCAAAAGGTGGTTCCTGTAAGTCGATACGCTGAAGGGTTTGGAGTTGATTCTCTTGCGTTCGCTGCTTTCCTTGCCTTGGTGCTTTTGCAATCCCTCGAAGTTATTTGTTAGCTGCTAGCTGCGTCAAACAAATTACGAAAGCCAGCTAGCTGGCTAGTTGCTGTTTGCGAACGAAGTGAGAATAGGGGGTGTGGGGGGGGGTGGCCGACCCAAAAGGGAACGAAATCTCGCCGTGCCCCTGTGTTGAGCGCCAGAAAACGGAACATTTTGCTGGATTATGTACCACTAGGTAATTTGCTGACGGTGGGGTATCGATTCCCCCTAGGTCCGCCTTTTTGGTGGCCGGAGAGACCATGAGGATGTATTGGAAAATACAATGAAACTGCAGGAAAACATGATAACGATCAGAGGAAATCGTACAAAACCCCCTGGAAAACGGACGAAAACGGAGCGAATGCTAGGAACAAACCATGCAAAATCTGTTGGAACATGGAGGAAACCGGAGTGACTGCTAGGAACAAACTATGACGATGCAGTAAAACATGTTGGAAAAAGACAGTGAAAGTGCAGGAAAATGCGATAACAACCAGAGGAAATGGTGCAAAAACGATCGGAAAATGAAGGAGACGGGTAAAACTCTTGGAAAAATACATTGAAAATGCAGCAAACCAGAGGACATGGTGCAAAAAGGAGACGGGTAAAAATCT
Organism: Cladocopium goreaui; assembly: GCA_947184155.2. NCBI lineage: Eukaryota > Dinophyceae > Suessiales > Symbiodiniaceae > Cladocopium > Cladocopium goreaui. Next base: position 1,905 of record CAMXCT020004934.1, on the reverse strand, counting down.
TGGAAAAATAGATTAAAAATGCATGAATAGACTGAAAACCCACGAAGAGGATATAGAAACTGCAGGAAAACATGATAACAATCAGAGGAAATCGTGCAAAATCCACTGGAAAATGCTGGAAAGATACAGTGAAGGAAAATGTGATAACAACCTGGCAGGAAAATGTGATAACAACCAGAATAAAGGGTGCAAAATCTGTTGGAACATGGAGGAAACCGGAGCGACTGCTAGGAACAAACTATGACGATGCAGTAAACATGCTGGAAAAATACAGTGAAAGTGCAGGAAAATGCGATAACAACCAGAGGAAATGGTGCAAAAACGATTGGAAACTGAAGGAGACGGGTAAAACTCTTGGAAAAATATATTGAAAATGCATGAAATGCAGGAAACGAGAGGAAATGGTACAAAAAGCCATAGAGGAAAGCGGTGAAAATGGTAGGAAGCATGTAATAAAAAAAAGCTGGACAAAACACAGTGAAAACCTACAAAAGAGAAGAAAGTAACCACAGGAAACGGTAGAAAAAGCAGTGGAAACTGGAAGAAAAGTTGTGACAATATTAGGAAAACGGTGTACAAGCTAGGAAATGCTTGTAACAACTACTCCCCCTCCTTTTACCGTAGTGCAAAAAAAAATATATTTTTTCTTCCACGTTAACTAAAGTGACAATTCGGAGGTTTACTTCCATGTTAGTTGCAATGGGAAGGGGGTAAACTGCAAATTTGTGTTCTTTGGATCTGAGCCCTTTTTTTTTGGCTAGTTCTTTTTGCCACGAGTTCCCCGGGAATCCTGGGCATTTGTTGATTAACGTAGAAATTTTGAATTTTTCAAGGTAAAGCTGGGAATGCCTCCATTTTTTAACAACCAACGATTGGAACGGATAACTTACATAGAAATTTGCTACTTGAAGTCGGATGTGGGCAGTGCCATGTTAGCGAGCGCTTGGTCCTCCTTTTACCGTAGTGCAAAAAAAATCTTCCACGTTAACTAAAGTGACAATTCGGAGGTTTACTTCCATGTTAGTTGCAATGGGAGGGGGTAAACTGCAAATTTGTGTTCTTTGGATCTGAGCCCTTTTTTTTTTGGCTAGTTCTTTTTGCCACGAGTTCCCCGGGAATCCTGGGCATTTGTTGATTAACGTAGAAATTTTGTTTTTTTCAAGATAAAGCTGGGAATGCCTCCATTTTTTAACAACCAACAATTGGAACGGATAACTTACATAGAAATTTGCTACTTGAAGTCGGATGTGGGCAGTGCCATGTTAGCGAGCGCTCGGTCCTTCTTTTCCCGTAGTGCACAAAAAAAAATTCTTTCACGTTAACTAAAGTGACAATTCGGAGGTTTACTTCCATGCTAGTTGCAATGGGGAATGCCTCCATTTTTTAACAACCAACGATTGGAACGGATAACTTACATAGAAATTTGCTTCTTGAAGTCGGATGTGGGCAGTGCCATGTTAGCGAGCGCTTGGTCCTCCTTTTACCGTAGTGCAAAAAAAAAACACATATTTTTCTTCCACGTTAACTAAAGTGACAATTCGGAGGTTTACTTCCATGTTAGTTGCAATGGGGGGGGGGTAAACTGCAAATTTGTGTTCTTTGGATCTGAGCCCTTTTTTTTTGGCTCTTTTTGCCACGAGTTCCCCGGGAATCCTGGGCATTTGTTGATTAACGTAGAAATTTTGATTTTTTCAAGATAAAGCTGGGAATGCCTCCATTTTTTAACAACCAACGATTGGAACGGATAACTTACATAGAAATTTGCTACTTGAAGCAGGATGTGGGCAGTGCCATGTTAGCGAGCACCAATTTGGCAGCATTGCTTTCGAAAGGTTGCATCCTCAATCGCTCGGACATGACAGGGGTGAGAAGATAGATGCAAAGAAGAAAAAAATGATGTGGCGG
>CAMXCT020004933.1:0-26026 GCA_947184155.2 Cladocopium goreaui | reverse complement strand
GTGTTTTGTGCATTTTTGACTTCGAAATGGGCTTCGCGCCACAACGGCGTGCAATCTTTCATCTCTCATCTGGCCAGATGGCTCCGCACCCGCCGCTTTAGCGAGCCTACTTTTCGACCCTCCGGAGCCACAAATCATTGGAAAAACACAGTGTTTCGCGACTTTCCTACCTTTTCGCGCACCTGTATCTTCTTTCTTTTGAGACTTTCTCTGTTTTGATCTTCTTTCTTCTTCTCTTCTCTTCTCTGACTCTTCCCATCTCTGCTTTTCGTCTGTCCATATTGTCGGAAGTTTGACTTCTAAACTTCCTTCGACTATTGCTACCGGGAACTGCAAAACGCTGCAAACTCAGTTTGGAACCCGCGGTCGATTCAGGTTCCTCCTTGCTCAAGTCCACACCATCCTCGATATCTTGCGCTCATGCGAGCTCAAGGCTTCATCAAGATGCACGGAGCGAAACCATCTCACCCTCCTTATCTCAGAGCAAAAGCATGCAACACAGAATGCAGACCAAAGCACTGAGAGTCCCATTTTTGCATTCAAATAGCGCTGAGCCGCTTGCAGACCTCAGACTTTATCTGCGGCTGATGCAAAGGCGTATCTTTTCCGCCAATCAGAGTTTTTTGAGCCTTCCCTCCCAGTCTGTCCGCTTGACTTCTCATCACGCTACCTCTCTCTCTCTCTCTAATGCGTCTCTCCACCCTCATGCACGCGAATAGTTTTGGAGCTCGTTTTCCTGGGAGGTTTGCAGTTGTTACGTTGCGGAGTTGCACGACAGTTAGAAAGGATTTGATGCTTGCTGCCGAAAAAGAAACCTCAACCTGGTTGACACAGCAAAGGGAAGCGCTACTGAATGTTCATGGATTGAGTGCTGATGCTGGGAATGGTGAGAAAAGGTAAAGAACACGCTGCTTCCAGCAACAGTGTTTTAGCGGAGCTTTCAAAACGTGGCTGCAGAAAGGTCTCCCTTTCAAGTGCTTGAGAATCGCCAGCATTTCCTTCTTTCTTCCTATGGCAATTTCGGCATATTTTTGGTCTCAGCTTGCTTGCAATGGTGATTGAAGCTTTAAAAATGCTGATGGTCGCTGATCCAGCCAACCCAGGAATTTTGGAATCCTTGAAGCTCCTAGTATATAGGGAGGACAAATCCAGGAGAATCCTTTTGGATCGTTTCTGGAATGGTGGAGGAAGCTTGGAAGATCAGCTAGAGTCTAGAGTCAAGGACATGGATCTGATCAAAAGTCTCAGTAGACCTCAGGTTTGCAAGATTGTTAAGAGAGAAGAGCACAGCGACCACCAAGAGATTCACAGAAAAAATAACAGCAGAAGGAAAATGATATGAAGAGACCATGTTTCATGTTTGCGTATCTTCGCACATCTAAGTTGTTGGAGACCTTGCTTTCCTTTGTTTGGGAACTTTGCATTCGAATTTGTTTGGTGTCTTTGGACCCCTTCTTCTTGGGAATCTTTTGTTTAAGAACCCTCCAGTTGCGCTTGGGAACCTTGTTCTCAGGCACTCTCTTGAAAATGCTATCTGTGAAGGCCCTACATGTGAGGACCTTTACTTTTGGGAAAAAGATGGTCTTGCCGAATGTTGTGTAAACTTTGCTCTGGGATGCTCTGGGAACCTATTCAACACTGTTCAACCTGCTTCCTTACAATAGCTTGGCCTCGGAAGGCCTGGGAACTTTGCCGGAAGTTGGTTTTTAGGCCCCGGATCTGCTCCAGGACCTTCATTGCACTGCACAAGACATGCAGCATTTGCTGTTGGGCTGAAGTTTCTACACCAAAAACACACCTTTGTGGTCAGCTTTAAAGTCCGTACACTCTAGACCCTGTACACACCGTAGACACCGAGTTTCTTCACTTCTTTCTCTCTTGGATGCAAACGCTGTTCGGCCAGGCGCTTCTTCTCGAGGCGCTCCTAGAGGTGGTGCCCAGTGGTGCCCAGTGGTGCCCAGTGGTGCTCAGTGGTGCCCAGCCCAGTGCCCAGCCCAGTGCCCAAGCTGCTGAAGCACCGGAGAGCCCAGCCTTCTCTGCAATCTCATCTTCAGCTTCTCGTTTGCGTATTTTGTCCTGCCAGGATTCCAGGATGTTACGTTAACTCCGTTTTCTTGTTCTTGTACACCATCTGACCATACCCTACCTTCGAGCCGTTATGCCCATGATGCCAAACACAATAAACAAGACATGTTTTATCAGCTGTACTGGCATGGATCAGTTGGTGTCACCAGTACAAACGAGGTGAGCAGAACCAACATCAAGAGATGGATTGATGACCTCTGCTTTGCAGGTTTACAGTGCTGTGTCTTGCCTCTATTTCAGTCATGCGTTGCTTTGCATCAGCTAGATCTGCCCGTACTTGCACTTGACGAACTTCAGCCTTCCAGACATGAGTCTCCAAAATATCCTGGTGACAACCAGGTAGAAACCCAGGATATATTCAAGTCTCACCCTGCCTTTTCTGCAATTTCCTGGATTGCCTTGAAACCGAAGATGTCATCTGGCACAGGGCAAGGACTTGTCCACAGCATGCAGCAACTATCTTCAGCTGCCTCCAGTATACCAGGCCCCTTTTCTACAGTAGCCTCCCTTGAATCGGTGCAGTTCAAAAGGTCACGCTCCCCTTGGAAAAACTGGATATTTTTGGGCCAAACATGTGCAACCTCAACGCAATGCATTTTCGACAGTTGGTACATGCATCCATCAGTGCAGTTGATTCCAGGCATTTGCTGAGATGCGCAGCTTTCCCATCCCGTTCTGATCGTGCCGCGTTTGATTGTCTCGTTCGAAACCAGTTGCACTAGAACGGTCGTTCAGCTTTTGATCTGTATGCAAATGACACGGACAAGAGTGGAGAAAGAGTGCGCAGAGCTGAGAAACAGTGCAGAGATTGGAGAAAGAGTGTGAAGAGCAGAGAAAGAGCGGTAAACCGTATCCGAAGGGGGATTCTAACTGTTCAACACATTTTGGACACTGATCAGTGTGTGAGAGGTCTCTTCCAGCTGACTAATCATCCTGGGAGAGCAAAAGGGCGAAAGGGGTTGGAAATGAAAAGAATCGGACATTGTCCGCAACTGAGCAACCCTGCAACCCTCAGAAAAAATGTATTCGTCAAGGGATCTGTCAGAGGCCACATCTCCAATCACAACAAATCACTACACAACATGGTCATCTTGGTTTCATGCTGAAATATAGCCCATGGATGCAGAATGCCCATGGTACCGAGCGCATCTATTGAGGGAGCTTCATCAGCAGAAAAATGGTTTGCATCTATAGATTCTAAACCATCGCCACCGCAAGGCCTAAATGCTTCCTTGGAGTTAGTGCACATTTAGACAAAACACCTCACGCCGTGCAGGGTTCATCCCTGTCGTTGTCAACGGCCTGGTCTTTCATGTCTTGTCCGCGCAAGCAGCGCTTGAAGATCCCCAAGAGGCTCAGGCAAAGAAACTGCACAAGCGAGCAATTTTGACTTTCAACTTCTGTACAAAGACAAAAAGCATAGAAACTGACGTGATTGTATTTCAGCCAGCTACCTGTGAAGTCGATTCTCTCTTGCCAAATCTCCAAGTCTGTCCATACCTTGAGACAGGATTTGTGTCAACTTGGCATTACGAGGCAAAGGCACTCCCTGCAACATCCTGAAGCAATCTTTGCCATACTGCATAGATACTTCCATCACCCTTGCTTCTCGTCTAAGGCAAGTTGATGTCTGTTAAGTTAAGCTTGCCTGTGAAGAATGTTGACAGATCCACTATTGTCAGGTCTGAAAACTTGTTGAAGATATGACTGACGTCCAAAAACCTAGGTCGGGGCACGAGCTCAGCCCATTGATGGCGGGCATCGTTCCGCAGTCCTTGAAGCTTCTCTATCTCCAAATCCCGCAACCGCTGCCTTGACACTCTGAGATTCAAAAAGTATCTTTTCGTATGCTGTTTCGCAGATCCTTTAACAATCCATTGCAGCAGAAGCACAGAAGCATTGTTCCAAACAACAAAACAAAGGCCTTACAAAAGCTTGGGACACATGCCTCAAGGCCTGCAATAGAACAAAACTTATTCAAAGTTGGCTCTCCTCCCAGGCCTCTCTTTGGCTCCAGCATACCACTCAGGTGAAAAGGGCGGTTCCCCGTGAGTAAGTCTGTCAGGTACCTCTTACAAGTCTTACAAGCCAGCAGTGCATGAGATTGAAGACTTGACACAGTTAGTACTAAAATGAGGTCTCGACTCTACTTTGCACTCTTCTGGCCCTTGAAAAAACCAACTGTTCAACATAGGTTTGCTTGATTTGAAATTGGCGAACTCCTGCAGCTTCGAAGAGACTCTCTAGGTCTGGAGGAGCCTGGGCATCTCAAGATACGGACATACATCTGTGGCAGCTGAAGGACGATTGCTCCCGGCACGATCAGGAAAGGTAAGGCATTGAAGTTCAATTCAAATTCAAAGGCCTTGCTTTTTTTGGAATTCCTCGCGCCTCTGGCTCTTTTGGCTTTTGACCATACACCCACCCTTCCTCCACGGGCAGGCGGTCCACCATGGCAAAGACAGCACACGACGGCACACAGCCTTCCACTGCCGGCACTTTACGCTTGGGACCTTGGGCTTGGGACTTGTTTTGCGCAATGCCATCCGCCACCGAAAAACCAGTGACCAGAAAGACTAGAAATCAAGGCCGAAGATGGCCGCTGTCTGCAAAAATAAGCTCGGACTTCGTAGAATCCACCTGTTTCTGGAGATCCTAATGTTGCCGTAATCTATGGTACAGGTATGGTGGAACTTGAGCCGTTGCAGCGGCTGATCCCATTGCACGCACCGCAGAGCTGAACTGAGAAAAGAAACTCCGAAGCGCTCAGTTGGCAAAGGGTGCCTGCGTTTCTTTCACAAACGACATGATACATTCAGGTCCATGCAAGCTGCGCCTTTGACACAGGCATTGCCAGAACTATTTAAGACCCTACCAAACTACCAAGCGTGCTTTCCATTTGGGTCTGAACTGAACTCATCTCACCTCCTGCATGTGTGCGAAACTGCGAAACAATGCTGTAGTCCCCATATCTACGAAGGGATCTCTGTGTGCTTGGGCCTTTCTTTTGGGTGAAACATGACCGGCAGCAATTCTGCCTGGTCGTGCCATCTAAAAAATAGCACATGATCAAGCAGCTACACGAATTATATCAGCCAAGAATGATCTGACTCCTTGCAAAACAACGAGCAGCTTAAAGAGAGCTCACAAAGTCTGATGTTTGCAGCAAGACTTGACTCAAAACAAAACTTCTCAAGCCCAAGCACCCAATTGGAGAGAAAGACCTAAGCTTCCTGCGAGTTTCCATTGCGTGGAATTTCCTTCAGAAAAACTTTGAAGCGCTCAGAATCATTTGTCACAAGGTGCATGGATTGTACAAAAAGCTGCTAGAAATCAGTGCAAAATACATTCTTTGCGTACCCAATCAGGTTCGGGTGGAAGAGCATGAAGGTGAGCAAAGTTGTCTGCAACACCACACCTTGAGCACACTGCTAAAGAAAGACATCCTACTTCATTTCGGAAGGATTCTGAAGGCAGATGCTGTGTTGTTGCTTGGAATCACTCCACGTTGGATCGCCAATGATCGCCAATTGCGGTCACTACCAAATTACCCCCCAAATGATGCATCCCACACTCGAATTGTGAGATTTCCTCCCCTGCTGGTTGAACACTCTCCAAGACAGGGCATCGGCGAGCGAGCCCTTGTGCGAGAAACACCGCTCCTGGCAAAGAAGGACCGGGTACACCCCGAGTACATTCTGATTCAGCGCCCACCAAATCGAAACTTTTGAGACATTCTTTGCAAACCTAGAGCAAGCACTCTCAAAAAGCCCCACCTGCCGTAACCGATGATTGCAGACTCTTTCACCGTTTCCTGCAACCCTTCGTGGAAAATGTTTGCAGATCTCACCTTCACAGCAAGTGCAGGGCATTCAAGTTGACCAGTGCATTGCTGCTATCAAGGCACACCACCTGTAAACACCGCACCTCCTTCCGAGGTGCTGGATGCTCAAAGAATCTGTGCTTGGAGTTCTTGATTCGGTGTCGTTCCTCTTTGTCATGTTCTACGAAGGTTGCCTGACAAATCTGACAAGCACCGGCAAACGAAGGCGAGCACTGGCAAGCAGCAATACTCCACAGCGCCATCAGCACATGTCGGATGACACGTCTAACGGATTACTTTCTATTGCGCAGAAGCGAAATCCACAAGCTTGCGCATTTCACTGACCAGTTTCCGGTATCTACTAGGTGCATTGGCGTCTAAGATTGCAACATGGCTACAAAATAACTTTGGCAATGCACTTCCTTGCTCAGCGAGTCCCGCCTGCATGTTTCCGTACGGGTTGACAATTTTCTTTCCCAAATGCTGAAACCTTGATTACACAGGTGCCACACACTGGGTTTCCAATTTAATTGAGAGAGCTCACTGCCAATACCCCTTGCAACTCAGAACCCAGCTCACACTCTCGTCCAGTTCCTTCACCAGTCAAAATGTTAAAAGTACACCTGAATACTTGCAGCGGTCAGACATCCACCAGAAAGGGCGAGCAAACAGGATGGCAAATTCTTCTGTCACAATCAAAAAGTCCAAATATTCCAAGAAATTCTACTTCGCAAGACAAGTTCATAGAGGCCGAGAACCAACTCCACTAAAAAGGCACCACTCAAGGGTTTCTAGTAACTACTTGTACTGTGTGTGTGCTGGTTGTGTTCACTTTTGACTTTTGAGGTTACAACTTTTCGCGGAATTGCCGCGCTGCTGCGACTTGTCCAGCCACTCTCTCCTTCCAACAAGAACTCGATGTTCAAGTTTGACATTTAACTTTAGCTAGGTTCAAGATAGGTGGTAGAGGCCTTAAGTAAGATCCAAACATGTCTCGTACGTACGGCTGGTAGGTTTGGTTTTCTTGGTACGGTACGGTTGGTACATGTGGTACGGTACGGTTGGTACGGTTGGTACGCTTAGTAAGGTACGTTTGGTACGCTTACCAACCGTACCGACCGTACCAGTGAACCGTACATAACCGTACCACCGTACCGTACCAGATTAAGGGAGGGGTCAAGGGGGGGGCGTTTTGGATGTAACAATACTACTTTAGTATTGGTACATCCAAAACGCCCCCCCCTTGACCCCCCCCTTAATCTGGTACGGTACGGTGGTACGGTTATGTACGGTTCACTGGTACGGTCGGTACGGTCGGTACGGTTGGTAAGCGTACCAAACGTACCTTACTAAGCGTACCAAGCGTACCTACCCAAAGCGTACCAAGCGTACCAGGCGCACCAAGCGCACCAAGCGTAGCGTACCTATCTTATAGCTGGATATCAAGCACCTATCTTGAACTTAGATAAATTTAACTCTAGGCAATTCAAGTTAATATTTTCGTTCAATGAGCGTAACCCTGGCATATATAATTAGTTTGGGAATATATATATATATAAGGGTCAAAATATAATGTGCAAGAAGAAATGTACAGTAGACACATGCATGTACATAACGGGTTTGATCGGATTTGCATGTTCTGTACTATATAGATGTATGAATTTATAGATTCATGGATGCACGGATGTGTATATCTGTGCATGTGCGTATGTATGTGTGTGTGTCCAATCAAATGTAGTGTAATGTTAAAGTTATGTGTTGTTTTTTGATATTGTGTTTTAGCATTTGTTTCTTAATCATATTGTGTAGTACTATGTTATATTATGCAATATGTCATATTATAGTATATATCATGTGACATTGTTTCATATCATGTTTGCTTTGTTACATTATGTTTTATTCTGTATCATTATATTTTGTTATGCGTTGTTATGTTTTACTATTTTACTATGTTTTATCATCTATTCTTATGATATATTATGATTTATTATGGTATAATGTGTTACAATATGCTCTGCCATGTTATGTACATATGTATCTATGTGTCTGTGTGTAGGTATGTGTCTGTAGGTATATGCCTGTAGTCATGCATGTGTGAAGGTATATGTGTCTGTGGGTATATGTGTGTCTGGGTATGTATACATATATATATATTTGTGTGTGTGTGTGTTTGTGTGTGGGGGTGTGTCTGTAGAAAGATAGATGCATGTATGCATGCATGAAGGGATGTATGTATATTCATAGATGTGCCTGTGAGTATATATATATATATGTATGTCTGCGCAAATTAATGTATGTGTATGAGTACGTATATGTATATGTATTACAATGTATGTAGTATGCATTACTGTGTATGTATCACTGTATATGTCTCACTGTATATGTCTCACTGTATATGTATTGCTGTATATGTACTGAAGTATATGTAATACTGTATACTGTATATGTATTACTCTACATGTATTCCGGTAAATGTATATAGGTACATGTATATGCATATGTGTATGTGTATGTGTATGCGTATGTATATGTATATGTATATGCATGTATGAACAAAGAAAATTTTATATATATGTATATATATATATACATATATATATAATATGTGCATGTATGTATGTATGTATGTATGTATGTATGTATGTATGTATGTATGTATGTATGTATGTGTATGTGCACCTTCTTTGTGATATTCATTTTTGGTAAAACAATGATGATGGCCTATATTGGATTTAGCTCCCTCAAGGCAGTGGACTATTGTATATGTATAATTGCATATGTATTACGCCATTTCTATATGCATATGTGTATTTACATGAATACATATATAGATATGTGTGTGTATGTAAATGTATGTGTATATGTATGTGTATATGTATGAGTAAATGTGTGTATATATATATGTGTGTGTGTATGTATATGTATTTGTCGAAGGAAGTTTAGAAGTCAAACTTCCGACAATATGGACAGATGAAAAGCCGAGATGGGAAGAGTCAGAGAGAAGAGAAGAGTAGAAGAGAGAAGAAAAGAGAAGAGGAAGAATCAGAAGAAAGAAGATGCAGGTGCGCGAAAAGGTAAGAAAGTCGCGAAACACTGTGTTTTTCCAATGATTTGTGGCTCCGGAGGCTCGAAAAGTACGCTCGCTAAAGCGGCGGGTGCGGAGCCATCTGGCTAGATGAGAGATGAAAAATTGCACGCCGTTGTGGGGCGAAGCACATTTCGAAGTCAAAATGTACAAAACACACCAGCTCCGGACCACTCTTGGAAGTTGCGACGTCGAAAAAGTGCACGCCGTTGTGGTGTGAAGCACATTTCCAAGTCAAAATGTACAAAACACTTCAGCTCCGGAGCACTTTTAGAAGTTGAGATGTCGAAAAAGTGCACGCCGTTGTGGCGCGAAGCACATTTCGAAGTCAAAATGTACAGAACACACCAGGTTCGGACCACTTTTGACGTTCAGAGCTCGTTTCGCGTGGCAGGCGCAAAGGATTGTGCACCTTGTCAAAAGTGGCAAAACGTGAGGGTTTTGTAGCATTTCCAAGAAAGATGGCAGGCGTGAGACATTTGAAGAGGATCTTCAAAGATGCATTTCCCGTGGCAGGCGCAGTACAAAAGACATGTTCATCAGAGATGTTAGGAGGTCAGGGCGCTGATTTCCTGAGAGGGGTTGCATTTTGGAGCATCAGACCTGTAGGTTTGCTAAGATGATTTTGCGTGACAGGTGCACCACTTCGTATGACCCGGTATCAATTTTTCGTGGCACGCGCAGTACTTTAGACACGTGGAGTGGAAAAATCGCAAAACGCATTGGTACAAGGCTGTCAGCTCTGCACTCAACTTTCCATTTTTGAAGGAAGTCGCGCAGAATTCATTTGCTTTTGATGTTGTCAAATTCAAAAATTGAAGAAGTCTCGCAGAATTGCTTCCTTTTGGATGTTGTCAAGTTCAAAAAATGAAGAAGTCTCGCAGAATTGTTTCGTTTTTGATGTTGTCAACTTCGAAAAATGAGGAAGTCTCGCAGAATAGCTTGGTTTTCAAGCTGGCAGATAGACAGGTAGGTAGATAGACAGACAGACAGATAGATAGATAGAACAGATGGATCGATGGCTATCTAGATAGATTAGATAGACAGACAGACAGACAGATAGATATCTAGATAGATAGATTAGATAGATAGATAGATAGATAGATAGATAGATAGATAGAAAGATAGATAGATAGATAGATAGTTAGATAGATAGATAGGTAGAAAGATAGAAAGATAGAAAGATAGAAAGAAAGATAGATAGGTAGATAGATAGATAGAACAGATGGATAGATGCCTATCTAAGTAGATAGATAGATTAGATAGATAGATAGATAGATAGATAGATTAGATAGATAGATAGATAGATAGATAGATTAGATAGATAGATAGATAGATAGATAGGTAGATAGATAGATAGATAGGTAGATAGATAGCAAGAAAGACAGATAGATAGATAGATTAGATAGATAGATTAGGTAGATTAGGTAGATAGATTAGGTAGATAGATAGATAGATAGATAAATAGATAGATAGATAGATAGATTAGATAGATTAGATAGATTAGATAGATTAGATAGATTAGATAGATTAGATAGATTAGATAGATTAGATAGATTAGATAGAATAGATAGATTAGATAGATTAGATAGATAGATTAGATAGATAGGTAGATAGATAGATAGATAGGTAGATAGATAGATAGATAAGTAGATAGATAGGTAGATGGGTAGATAGCTAGAAACACAGTTAGATAGACAGATGAGATAGATAGATGGCTAGATAAAAAAGATGGATAGATGGCTATCTAGATAGATAGATAGATAGGCAGATCGAAAGAAAGATAGATAGATAGATAGACAGGTAGCTAGATAGATAGAGCGATAGATAGATAGATAGCTAGCTAGCTAGCTAGCTAGCGTGATAGATAGATACATAGATACATAGATACATAGATACATACATACATAGATAGACAGATAGATAGGTAGAACAGGTGGATAGGTGGCTATCTAGATAGATAGATTAGATAGATAGATAGAAAGATAGATAGAAAGATAGATAGATAGGTAGATAGATAGATAGAACAGATGGATAGATGGCTATCTAAGTAGATAGATAGATTAGATAGATAGATAGATAGATAGATAGATAGGTAGATAGGTAGATAGGTAGATAGGTAGATAGGTAGATAGGTAGATAGATTAGATAGATTAGATAGATTAGATAGATTAGATAGATTAGATAGATTAGATAGATTAGATAGATTAGATAGATAGATTAGATAGACTAGGTAGATAGATTAGATAGGTAGGTAGATAGATAGATAGGTAGATAGATAGATAGATAAGTAGATAGATAGATAGATAGATAGATAGATAGATTAGATAGATTAGATAGATTAGATAGATTAGACATAGCTTAGCTCCGTTACTATAGACTAGATCGATCTTCATAGATTCGATAGATAGATAGATTAGATACGATTATAAGATTATATATACTTATATCGATTATGACTAGATTCTATCCTTATCTCTATACTCTATCTGCGGACTTAGCTAGCTTAGATAGCTTATACCTAGATTCTTATAGAATAGATAGATTACAGAATAGATTTCTATACTTCAGATATACTTATACTATATTATATCAATTAGCTAGCATTCTATAGGATTAGATCTATTATCTCTCTTATATGGTTAGAGAGATTCTGCTATGTTCTCTCTCTTCTCTCTCTTCTCTCTTTTCTCTCTTTTCTCTATCTCTTTATCTCTATTTACTCTCTTCTATCTCTTTTGCTATATTTTCTAGATTTGATAGATTTGTACGCTTCGCTAGTTCTATCTATTATATAATTAGATAGATTAGATAGATTAGATAGTTTAGATAGTTTAGATAGATTAGATAGATTAGATAGATTAGATAGATTAGATAGATTAGATAGATTAGATAGATTAGATAGAATAGATAGAATAGATAGATTAGATAGATTAGATAGATTAGATAGATTAGATAGATTAGATAGATTAGATAGATTAGATAGATTAGATAGATTAGATAGATTAGATAGATTAGATAAATAGATAAATAGATAGATAGATAGATAGACAGATAGATAGATAGATAAGTCGATAGATAAGTAGATAGATAGATAGATAGATAGATAGATGGATAGATAGATAGATAGATAGGTAGGTAGATAGGTAGATAGGTAGATAGGTAGATAGATAGATAGATTAGATAGATTAGATAAATAGATAGATAGGATAGATTAGATTAGATTAGATTAGATAGATTAGATAGATTAGATAGATTAGATAGATTAGATAGATTAGATAGATTAGATAGATAGATAGATAGATGGATAGATAGATGGATGGATAGATAGATGGATAGATAGATAGATTAGATAGATAGGTAGATAGATAGATAGGTAGATAGATAGATAAGTAGATAGATAGATAGATAGATAGATAGATAGATAGATAGATAGATGGATCGATGGATGGATGGATGGATGGATAGATAGATAGATAGAACAGATGGATAGATGGCTATCTAGATAGATAGATTAGGTAGATCGATAGATAGATCGATTGATCGATCGACCGATCGATCGATAAATAGATACACAGTTAGATAGACAGATGAGATAGATAGATGGCTAGATAGAAAAGATGGATAGATGGCTATCTAGATAGATAGATTAATTAGATAGATAGCTAGATAGACAGACAGACAGAGAGAGAGAGAGAGAGATAGATCGATCGATAGATCGATAGATAGCTAGATCGGTAGGTAGGTAGGTAGATAATCAGAGAAAGCGAGAGAAAGAGAAAGAAAGAGAGAGAAAGAGAGAAGACCTCAACCATTTGTCGTTTCCTATTTTTGAAACTTCCGCCACCGCCTTGTGCAGTACTACTGGTATATGTATCTGTATATGTATGTGAATGTGTGTGTGACGTGTACGTGTATGTGTATGTGTGTGTAGGTGTATCTATAAGTATGTACTTGTATCTATGTGTATGTATGTACAAGTAACATTCATGTGTTTGTACTTTTATGCTTGTATATGTACTTACATGTACGTGTATGTGTGTGTATGTGTGTATGCGTGTGTGTGTGTTTGTATACATATAAATATATGTGTGTTTCTATGACTCTGTGTGTATGTTTGTATGTGTGTGTGTGTGTGGTTGTATTGGAGTATGTATGTGTGTGTATGTATGTGTGTTTGTATGTGTGTATGCGTGTATGTATGTGTGTGTACATTCATGTGTATGTATGCATACGCATGTAAAGGTATTAATATGTATGTCGATGAGTGTGTGCATATGAGCCTCCTTGTATGTGTATGTACATGTACGTATGAATGTATGTATGAATGTATGTATGTATGTATGCATGTATGAGTGAAGGAAAAACAGAATGAATGAATGAATGAATGAACGAACGAACGAACGAATGAATGAATGAATGAAGGAATGAACGAACGAACGAATGAATGAATGAATGAGCGAATGAACGAACGAACGAACGAACGAACGAACGAATGAATGTAACGTATGTGACTATTATATATACATATGTATATCCGTATGCATGCATGTATGTGTATATATATATATACACTTAATATGCATGTATCCATGTATTCATTCATGTTTATAGGTATGTAGGTAGATGTATGTATGTGCGTGTTAATGTATGAATATGTATGTGTGCATGTATGTCTGAATGCATGCATGTAGCAAGGCACGTAGACACATGTACGTACGTACGTACGTACGTACGTATGCTACGTGCGTACTACGTATGTATGTATGTATGTATGTATGTAATGTAATGTAATGTAATGTAATGGAATGGAATGTAATGTAATGTATGTATGTATGTATGTATGTATGTGTGTACGCATATAATATATATATATTATATATAATATAATATAATATAATATAATATAATATAATATATGTATATATATAATATGGATACTTAGGTTGATAGGTAAGTGCAGGTAAGTAGATCCGTATACGTACATATATATATGTATGTAACATGTATCTATCCATGAAGGCATCTGTCTATGCCATAGTCTATGCATCTATCCATGTATCCAATCTATCCATCAACCCTTGGCAAAACATTTTCCCATGTCCAAAGTCTGGTTCACGATATAAGAAAAGAAATCGGCGACCATACATTTCTCAGAGCCGTTTTGTTCTGACCAAACAGAGCAAGGTCAATCTCAATCTCCGTAAGAGTTCATAAGACAATTATATAGATTGCAATTACAATTAAGAGGTCCAAAGAGGCAAGATCTGTGGTCACGGTCACATCGGGTGGTATGGAGTAGTGAGTCGACTTCTTGTCCTAAGAACGTGTGGTGAGACATGAGGTTCCTAAGCGTAGGTGCAGACTCGCCCTTCCCACACCGCATTCGCCGACGCTGGACTGCGCCATCCTCGCGCGCTTGCTCACGTGCCTGGTCAATCAAAACATGAAATGATTCAAACGGAATCAAACTGAATCAAACTTTGGGGTGTCAACTTCAACATGCCGGGAACACTGCTTCATGCTCCAACCGTGCAGCATCCTGCTGAATGTCTGCCCTGACAGCAAAGCAAAGTGGCAAAGCAAGAGAAAGTATTGCCACCAATGTGTGTTTGTACGAAGTGTACTAAGTACTTACCCAACCTCATTAAGTCATGAAAGAAAGAGCAAACTTTACCTTGCACGTGTGTCAAAGAAGTCACTTCGCTCACTAGTTTGGAAAAATTTGGTCAATAGATGCCGTAGCTGGAGAGCATCCTCGGAGCCAGAGACAAATCCAAAACGCGCGGTATACTTTCCATGTGTTTCCATGTGTTTAAAATAAAAACCGTTGTACATCCTTTCATTCTGAAGATATGCTATGAAATAAATTGTACAGTATTTTTTGGGTGGTGCCATTAAAAAAAGAAACAATTTGGGTTTTGACAATTCAGCACTTTGAGAATTAGAGCCTGAACCTTCTGCAATGTCAAATGCAGCGTGATTAAAACTGCGGGCCTGTAAATGGAATAGAGTACAGTAGAGTATGATACTCAGAGTATGTACAGTATTCTGAAAAGAAAAATGACAGTTCAGAATGTGAATGACTAAGGCATGTACATGAAGCGTGGACTGGCTTTTGAGTGCGGTTGGGATTTCAGCGCAGGAGGAAAGAACTTGAATCCATGTTCGAGATTTAAGCATGCCCTCCATTTTCCGATGTCTTATTAGTACACCGTACACCCAAGATCTTACGTGCTGGCCGCCAGTCAGGTGTCCATGCTGCTGCATCAAATTCCTTCTGGAAGGGATAGAAAAGGTGAGGAGTACACAGATCAATTGACCCAGTTTTGCAAACCAACGGCAGTTCCATGGGTTCCAGCCTTGCGGTTCCAGTACGGTTTTTGGGCTCGGCAAAAACGACGCACCACTTGGAGACCCAAAGATTAAAACAGTTTGAAACCCAACAGTCACTGCTGTTGGGAAATACAGTATAGACTTCCGTATCTACGTAGGGCTGAACAGTTGGGAGCACCTCACTAAACGCACTGCAAAGTTCGAACCACTTGATACTTCACTAAATATATGTCCACCCACTGCAGATTCAAGGTGTGTCAGTTTCTGAAGCAAGTTGCCTTAGACAAAATTTGGGTATACACTAGATGTAGTAAGATTTGAAGCAAGTAGCTGTCAAAAATTCAACTACCCTGGATTCAAGTAAGCAGCTAAGTTGTTCCAGGTTTGGTCTATCCATGCCACGGTCGATTTCCGTCCCGAGCTGATACCCCAACCAAAGCAGTGGGAGCAACCCAAAGCAAGGCTCCCAAAGGGGAGTTTGACTTGAACACTGCGATATGCCATGTGAGTCATGTAGTGTTTGTCCCAATTTGTCCACGTAAATTGTTCTTTGTTGTCCGACAAAAGCTGAGAGCCAGACTGATGACGACGATGAAAGCCCTTCCAAGCGATAGAGTGCTGTGTACAAGAAAACATTTCGAACAAGCACGACCAAAGTCTGCTAACCTCACAGTCTGAACTCCCTCAACATGTGTTTCCAACAAATTTGATTTTCTCCATGTTTGAGCAAATACAGTAAGGCAAAAATGAATTTCACCCAATGTTTTTTTCCTTTGAGTTCTGTCGCCCCTGTCCTTGTGAAAACGCGTTTCATTGATGTTGGAGGTAGCAGCAAAGTTCGCTTCCTCATCGATGCGTTCGATTGGCAAATGCCTCGGAATTGCCCATAAGTTGTCAGTACAATTTCAGGTTAAAAAATAACACTCAAGTCCCCTGTCCATTTGATCTATTTGCAACATGTATCATGTGTCAATTCTGAATCAACTCTGAGAGTGTGGCTGAGGTTTTAAGAAATCATACCGCAAATACTCAGGAGTTGCCGCCTTGGTGCAACACATTGCAGCATCATTGTTGAATCTGTTGAAATACTCAAATTGGACAAACATCGCAAGCCAACGTCATTTATGATCTGTCCTATGCATGATCACGACATGGTCGTCCGGCAATTTTGTCTACCCCATGGCAAAATATTCCACCTATTAGTTTGTACCTTCAAAATGCATTTCCTGAGGTTGGAGACATGTGAATTCAAACACCATGCAATCAAAGATAAGACATGCATAACCTCTTACAAATTCAGGGATAGGATCAAACAAATGTATTTGTTTTACTAGTTGGTTACTCCTTGTACGTTGAGGAAATATTTGGTCCGTGAGTTCACATTCCAATATAAATTTGTTTCAAGTTCACATAACCCAAAATAGACACACCCATTGAATTGCAATATGCTGAGATCACAGCATCACATGTGACCGTTTTCTTGGCACTTTTTTTGACACGAACGTTTTCAAAACGTCCCAGAATGCCACCTCGCACAAATTCAGAACAGTGAATTTGGAGACTCACGCTGGCATCAGAAACTTTTCAAAGCAAGATCAAATACAAACACAGCAACACGTGTAAACAAAACGAACAATATATAGGTTGGTATCATTAGTCAAATCTGAACATCTGCCTCCTTGGGGCACCATCTGACGCTCATCTGTCATGTTTCCAAGTCGAAATGATGTTGTTTGATGTCCTACAGCGAGCAAACCATTATTTTTGCCTCTGGTGCAAAAAGAAAATGCAATTTGGAAAAGGAATTTTGCTTGATCTTGGAGAATGGCGGCAGAAACGAACAATACCGTTGAGAAGCAACAATAATAATGAAACCAAGATGTTCAACAATGCATGCCACCCTTCAACATTGAATTCAAGTTCACCACCATGTCGCGGAAACACTTCCGTTCAAAGTACGCAAAAGACTGTCAACGCGTCAAGAAGTAAACAATTGTATAATGCCCACTGGATTTCCATCCGCCATCAGACTGTCTGCAAATTGTTCCACTAAAATATTGGTTTCCCAAACAACTAAACGTGATTGTCAAGAACAACAACGCACGATTTTGAACATTCCGTCCGACCTGCCCGGTTTACACTTGCGTTGCCATTGATGCGGGTATTTAGTAGAGGTGTTGCTCGTGCGTTCTTTTGCGTTGAGAGTTCAATTGATTTAGTTCTATGTTTGTTCATTTTTCGTACATGTGATTGCCTCGTGTAATTTTTTTTTCTGTTCCTGTACTTTGTGCTGTGCATGTGTGTTTGTTCGTTTCACCCAGGTCACTACTTTTCGCCACCGTCCTGTCATTTTTTTTGATTTGCCATAATTTTCGTCGCTGTGTCCTATCTATGGCGATCATGACAACGTACAACATGGAATCTAATTCAGAACACCTTTTGGCAGCCATGCGGTGCCTGCAACCCGAACTTTGGACTCGACCATTCAATGCCGTAAGTCACGTCACACCACCCGTGGGCAAGGCAATGTGTCATCCGTATGTCGGTATTCCTGTTTCACGCATATGTTGCAACTTGCAAGAAAATAAAGAGCTGCGTGACATGAGGAATGTGCAGTTTCGATGGATTCTCCCTGTTATGGGTGTTGTTGACCTGAAGAGAATGTAGAACAGGGAGTCCTTAAAAATGACAACAAAATTTTCACGCATTGTTGTGGGACAGTCTTGGAAGACCACTTTTGTAAGACGCTCTGATGTCACACACCTGTGAAACACTCATGTCTCCCTAACGAGCGGGGGCCAAAACTAAGGGCTACAAAGGTGGCCATGGGCAAAAGTTATCGATTTAGATCGTTCGCTATATCTATTCACATGGTTTTGGAGCATGTCAAACAATGGCTGTTGATTTGGGCATCCATATCCATTCATCCCCACAGAATCAACAATAGAGGCACTCCATGGTCAGCAATCTGCTGTCCACGGTTTGTGTTGAAAGCGCGGAATTACGTGTTGTGTACCACTTGCTGCAGTGTGCATGTGATCATGTGTGTTGACAGTCCAACCCTTCACATGTCCCGTCGACAACGCCGCCGTACATATTTTTTCATGAGTGGGGATAGGTCGACGATTCACGCATGTCGCGTGCTTACCCCAGACTATGGACGGCGTGATTCCAGAACTTTCTGTAATCAACTGGCGTGTTTTGGATACCCATCCAATTGGCCACTCGGCGCCTCGACAGGACGTCGACGGGATTCGACTGGCTCGGCACTCGCTCAAGCCACACAGGACACAATTTACTTTCTTCGACAAAGAGAAGCCTGGCAAACAATTTGCTGCAAGGGTTATTGTGGAACCAGGTCTGAAGGAAGCTGCACCTAACGGCTTCGCTGTCAGTAAAAGCAACCACTCTGTGGCCATGCCAAACTGGACACCAGATTTCTGGTGAAATCAAAAATGCAAGCAGTGCAAGCATCTCCATTTCTTGTATAACATTTGACTGATCCTTCTCTTTGACGACACTTAGCTAAGGCACTTAGCTAAGTGCATCTTAAGCAGTTAGGCTAAGTAGGCTAAGCCACTTAGAGGGCTTAGGGCTAAGCACTTAGGGCCCCTTAGCTAAGTGCTTAGCTAAAGCTTTGCTAAGTGTTTAGCTAAGGCTTAGCTAAGGCTTAGCTAAGGCTTAGCTAAGTGGCCTAAGTTCACTAAGCAAGGCTCAAATATGGTGGAAAAGGTTGCCAAAATAAAGGTTCCCACTGCTGGTTTCTATGGTGGAAAGCAGATGCATGGGTTCCGTCACGTGGAAGCAAGATTCCTGAAAAAACATATTCAAACAAAAATGGTGCTAGTATTCAGAATAAAGGCATCCATGGGAGCAAGATGCCTTCTGTCCAGGGGCGATGAGAAAATCATATTCAAACAAAAATGGTGCTAGCATGCTTTGAATTTTGGACTTCACAAGCATCTGTTGATCTTTTCAAGATACGACAAGCATGGACAGCAGAACACCATATGATCCTGCGCAAGTTTGATGGGCTTAAGTGGAATTTTGTGCAATTGTCGAAACATGTTTTTGTTTTTGGCTGATGGACCTTTAAAATTCTTTACTTTAGGAACTACTTTGGGCTAAATTTTGATGTTGAAACAAATATATATATATGTGACAAAGCTACTTAGTGATATGTATTTAGCGAGCCTTCTCATCCCAAAAAATGCGAAGTCTATAATCATTTCGTAGTTGGCATGCAGCGAAGGCAACATCCGGCAAAATCTTTAGCTAACTTTGATTTGTCAACATGATTTGCCATTCCCTCGCTGCAAACTTTGTAGCCGTCCACGTTGAAGATGTTAAAGACCTGCGTGGGCCACGCATTTTCAAGATGAGATTTAGGAAATCTCCGCGGTGGCTTTATAAAAAGGAAGAAGTGGGAGGTGATTCTCCTCTTTTCGCAAAGGATGGTGGGCCAATGGAAATGGCATGTTTTTCTCACACGCACTGCAATATATGTGTGTGTGTCTGCGTTTATACTCAAAAATTATGCTCCTCTCAAGCACAGAAAAGGGACTCTTCGAAAGTGAATGCGTGCTATCACAAGCCATGGCTGCAGCAGTGTTTTTCTTCTGGGCCAAGTCCTGACGCCACATGCATATATACGACATTAGCCTTGCACGACGGGTGCAAGATTTGCCTGGCAACACAACATGGTAAAAAATGTCATACCTCACTAAACAGACTGCTATATATATATATATATATATTTCAAAAAATGTGGACTTGCCATGGGCATTATCCCCACAAGGAACTAGGCACCGCTAAGATCCTGATTGGCGATAGCTCTTTGTAGGTGAGACAGTCTTCGATACCTTCCAAATCAAGAAGGATATCCCTGTCAGTCTTTTCAAACTCATTGCCACCTTTGGCATCCCAAATTTGGGCGCAAGCCAAATTCATATGATTGATGCTGGCAAAGAAACAAACTTTACCTACAAGGATGCCCTCTTCAGAAGGGAAGATCACAAAGTCGTCGACAGCACAGATGCAGCCCAGCTCATAGTGAGCCCGACGCGCGCACATGACCATGCCATGAAGTCCCATGGCACTCTGCAAAAGCCAGGTCAGTTTTGGATTGGCAGGGATTGGTTGGATCAAGCCAACGTGCAATTATTCAAAATCTTTGTCGCTAAGATCCTGCACGTTCATGTAAAGGACTTCTTTCAAAATCGAAGATTCAAAATTTTCACCAACTCCCCTGATGTTTTCTGCAAACTTTTTTGCCACACGATGCTTCCTTTCATGCACAAAGCATCCCACCACGACCTCGTGATGGGAAATCATCCCAGCAATATGTTGGAGGTAATGAAACTTTGGAACCCACAAAGTGTTGGAATAAGCCTGTTGGTGGGCATGGACATATACTGTGATGGAATGGGCCAAATCAGTCGCCTTCCTTCTGCCGCGTCTCACAGCTTGAAGGACATCAATCAACTCTGCTAATGCCAAATAGCTACCAACCACCTGCAGGATTTCTTGTAGCTGGGGCATCTTGATCAGGAGGAATGTACGGATGCCCATGTAAATCCCCAAACACTCTGATTCTGAGCATTTGAGGTTTCCCTCTTTTTTTTCCTGAAAACCATTTGGCCAGTTATTGATTTGGAAGCCACTGAAGATGGCCAAGTCAAGCTCTTCAAAAACTCATGGAACTCACCCTGCAGGATGCCAACTGATTTCAAATGCCCCATGAGCCCACCGACTTCCACATCGTACACCCCATTGGCAAAAAGGGTATGCATGTAATCGTAGAAAATCATGGATGCTGGTGTCAGCTCAAAAAGATTTGACATGCCATCCCCCATGAAGCCACTCGGTATATAGAGCCACCCAAGTGACTTCTCAAGCTCCTCAAAGGCGCCCTTGGAGATAGTTCCAAACGACTGGTGCAATTTGGCTATTTTAGCAAACATGGAAGCATCACTGCATCGTTGCCAAACAGCTGGGTTCACGGATGTGCTGGGCTGCAACGTTGAGCTGAACTGATGCAAATTGCTGGACTCAGCAACAATGTTGGTACACAATGGGCAAATCTGAACACCTGATGCACCTTTGAATCCAAAGGAGTCTTTCAGAGCTACTTCGTCAGCAATGAAAATTGCAAAACGGAAAAATTTGACAACGGTATTGCCACCCACATGAAGATGGAAACCACGCAGGGCATTGATAGGCTCCACAAAGAGGCTCATGGCCTTTTTGATTTATGCCGATGTTCCTCCTTTGATCTGCGACACAATGTTGGAGCGGGCTAAACCCAGGGTAGGTCATTTGCACTTTTCTCGTTGCATCGTGTCGGAGTTGGTTACCCGGCTGAATCTCATCATTGTAGATGAGAAGCCTTGTGTGCTGGGTGCACACACGTTTAGTGATTATATTTCTATAATATACATGTACTCACATATGGTTTTACGAAAAACAAAATAGAAACTTCAACCTTGAGTCTAAGTTCCCCAGTGGATCCTGTGATAGGCAACCAAAGTGCCACATTCGTTGGCCATGTCAGCCAAATCCTTTTCCCTAGCCCTCTTGATGCTGTCCTTGGATGTTGCCTTTGGCAAACCAGACCTCTTCACCTCTTGCAAGATTTCAGCTGAAGCTCTTGTGCTGACGAACTTGCGGCGCCCAAAGCTGGCAAGGTTTGCCGACATGGCGCAAATGACAGAAAATGGCGGACTTGGTGTCTCTGCCAGCGAGCTCTTATCCCTGCTAGCTTCCTTGAAAAAATGATGAAAATTATACAAGTATAGCAGCGCTGTTGTTATCCTGTTTCTCTGCTTAACCTGTATGTTCCTTCATGTGTTTTCCTGTTTTGAAAGAATTTATTTTTAGTTTGGACCCAGGTTGTCATCACGTTCCTTCACAATCCCAGTGTGTCAATTTCAGATGATGATGATAAAATTATTTCCTGATAACAAACATATTTTACTTTTCTTGTTGGCTTTGTGCAGCAAGCAACCAACAGAACTGCAATATATAGTTGTATATTCTTGGTACCAAACTCTTGATTTGATATACTGAACAAGATTTGCACAGCACCCCTGATGCCTGCTCCCCTTTTTTGACATCACATCCACGGGAGTCGGCACAACACTGCGGACAAGCCATCATGCAGATCGAGATTGCGTGCATCCCACAGCATTGTACACACAAAAAACGTTTGACACCAAAAACAGCATACCACAACTGTTGGATGGGTTGCAATGCCACCCCTGCACACTCCGTCCCTGCATGCCAAAATACGCTCCTGGATATCCATGCACTGGGGCACACATCATGTAAAGGAATCAACGCACCAATAGGTAATGCACAAAAAGGAGTCGGTATATAGATATATATATATATATGTGTATATACATACACACAATGATAAACAAAGTTGTATTCACATGAAGCCACCTTTGGACGCATGATCATGAAAAAAATGTAATGTCACCAGCACACGGCATGGACCCAGAAAGTGCTAGATTCCCAACATGTGCCAGCCTCACTTGGCACCTCCTTTGCCAGCAGCTTCTTCGATGATGCTGCAGGCTCGATCCCAGGCAGTGGATGGTGACTCTTTCCAGTTTATCTTCAGGTCGCACCTATCTGAAGAATGTCTGGAGTTTTCAGCAGGTGCTAGTGTCACTGCGATGGATCTTGTCCGTGAAATAGTGCCATGTTCAGCCACCTTCAGGGATCATGGGTCTTTGAAAAGCTCCCTTAAGTGTGGTCTTTACAACAGTCTTGCCATCAGTCTTTGGCTTGGCCTTAGCACTCTTGGCTGTTGCCTTAGGTGTGGCCTTGGATTTGGCCTTTGTAGTTGTCTGTTGCTGTGTGGCTTGGGACCACAGGCTGGCTTCTTCATGGTTTCACGTTTCTGAAAGACTTTCTTCATTTCCAAGGCATGATCCTCGACTTCCTGCGCAGCATCTGCATGGGAAGCCAGACAGGATGTAGGTTCCTCAGTGGGGGCCGGCGAGGTGCAACGATAGAAGACAAAGAGGATTGCTTTGGACAAGCCACTGTCGCACTCACCAGGGCCATCCAGCATACGTACATTGTCTCCCTCATTGATATGGCTGGGCTGATTGGGATGGCGCAGACACTTGCAGTGTCCACTACGGGTATTATACCCTTAAAGATCGCACTGTCCAGTTCCACGAGCCCAATAATGTGCCATCTGATGCGGAGGCGGTCCTTGAGTGGGATCTAGACACACCGTTTAGCTCCCAAGATAAACCACCTCTGGCCATAGATAGCTATGGTGGTGATTGTGAATGATGTGCGATCCCTGAAAAGGTTCCACTTGGTCATTGCAAAGAATCGAAGCTGCGGCTTACGCAGGAAGTCACTGCAGCGCAGCCTTCCATAGTCGTGATCACCGCCTCACGGCAAGCAGTTTCTTTCCGTGCTTCATAGATAGGGAATACTTTTACGGCTATGCCGGCGATGGATATCGTTCTCCACTTTGGTTGTGTGCTTCCCACAATGGCTCCCCTGTGCTGGTGCATAGGCTCAGAGGAAGCAAAATGTATTTTCATCAAGCCACCAAAGATCGGCGAATAGTGCTCATCCCAGGTATCCACCATTTCGACGCCCACCGCCTGCAACCACTGCTGTTACAAGCTCCTGCATTGCAAGTACATATGAGAGAGAGCTCTCTGGTAGGCGCGAAGGGTTTGGCGAGCAAGTGGACGATCCCTCGTCGGATGAAGAACAATCCACCAGTGCAAGTCAAACAGAGGCAGGAAGTGCAGATGATGACGAGGCTCGACCCCCAGAGGAATCATGGTGTCCGCCTATCCCACCGGCCATGGATAATCCGACGGAACAGGAAATCAAAGGTGCTGCGGACAAGTTGGCCACTATGATCAGCAGTTCACAACCCAGCGCCAGTGTCTTCTTTCATCCCGACAACCTTGGAGCTCTTCCACACCTGTGGCTGCAAGCGAAACTTACCATCTCCCTGACCTCAATGCAAGAAAAGTTTGCACGCCTTTTCATGTCAATTGCGTCAGAACTGTGGCTGCGGGGCGTGATTGGGACGGTAGAAGAGCTCTTTGCACATGCTGCACGGAGTTTTACGCTCCGGCTGGCTGGAAAGCTCTACCAGTGGCTCCTCCATCTGGTTTGTCCCTCCTTGCATCTTTACTTGGGTCGTCTTGACCAGTAGTGCATCTGTCCATAGACGTGGCAGGTGCATTGGGGTCCTTTTCTCCCGGGTATATGTTTTGAGCTTAGTAGTTTTTTGTACTCGTGTGTCTGTCCGTAGACGTACTAGGGAGTCCCACTGGAGCGAAGCCACTTTGCAGCTCAGTTTGTGGTCCCAGAAATAGAACCGGCTAAAACAAGTTTGTTTGCAAAAAGATCGTGCGGCAGTCTTGTAGTTCACGGGGCGCTGATGCATGTCCACACGCATGTCGTTTAGAGTTCGTCAGGTGGAGAGTTGAGTAGGTGAAGCCAGGCAGGTAGGTAGTCATCGCATTCAGCCTGGCATCACCCAGTGATCCATGCCCCCCCATGCCAGTTCACCTTGAGTGGGCATCCTATCCTTGGAAATCTGTGTTGGGGTGATTTTGGGGACGACTGTAGTCTGTTATGTGTGAGGCCGTGCTGTGTGAACAGCTCCAAGATTTGAAGCACAAGCAAGAAGCTGCGAAGAAAGCAGCCCGCGAAGCCAAGAAGATGGAAAAGAATGCCCTCCGCAAACGGACCCGTCTAATCAAGGTGCCTCTCTGCCTCTGCGTGAGTGCTGGGCGGACTTTCACGTGCAGGACGCTGTGTGTCCTCATGTTCATGAATGGCATGCTGCCAAAGGGTTGTCAAAGGCAGATCTGCAACTCCTCCTAGATGCAAAGAGCAAGGAAGTTGAGGAGGCCGGGTGGCCTTCTTTTGATTGTGTAAGATCATCCCCAGCGTCTCCCCCATTTTCGTTTTCATGCTTTCGCTTTCCATCCAAGGCAAAGGAAGTGGAGGGGCCGGCCTCCGAGGCTAAGTGAGAGCAACTGTATGTGTGTAAAGAGCATTTTTCGTCCTTCCTCCATTTTTCGAGCTGGCAAGCAGACGCATGGAGCCGAAGTTTTGCCCATTGTAACTCGAGGCCAATCTGCTGGGAAAAAGAGCTGTCATTTTGCAGCTTCTTGTAAGATGAGCAATGTCGCTCACAGTTTCGGAAAGAAATTGCTCTAGTGACTTAATCTCTACAATGCTGCAAATTTTGTCACTGTTTCTGGACGGTGTGTAATGTACAGCGACTACTTGTAGTTTTGTTGCTCAAAACATACGCGTGGTTTTGCGTGTGGCCATGTTCACGCAGAAGCGCGGGAATTTGTGTGCAGCACATAAGCAACCAGAAACATTTGCACTCGTTGGGTAGTGAATCGTTGGGTGTAGACGCGCTCCTACAAGGGGATATGCAGGTGGTAGGTGTGACTTGGAATTGTCATAGGTGGAGGTTTGTGGGTCGTAGGTGCGCTCCCTATACAAGGAGATTTGCAGGTCGCAGGTGTGATCTGGAAGGGTCGTAGGTGGAGGTTTGAGGGGCGTAGGCGGGCTTGCAGGGTTGCAGGTGGGGTGTACCTTACACACCGTGGTGGTGGTACACCTTAAACACTGGTGTGGTTCACCTAATTAAACACCGGGTGTGTGGTACACCTTAAACACCG